>CM037785.1:42738613-42788613 GCA_021229015.1 Solen grandis
GAGACAGATATAGTACTGCAACAATGCAGTATGGTGCCATAGGCATTTGGCATGATACCTTATCCAGTCACATTATCCTTACACTGAGCCAAATAGTCCTTGAAAAACCCTTATTTGCTGAGCACCAACAAAGGGAGCTATACCAGTACCATTTTTTACGACTTTGGTATGTTTCAGCCAATGACTGAACCCATGACCTCACAGGGGATGGTCACAGGTGTAAAGTTTGTTAGTTTGTTTGTTGGGTCCCACTGACAGTATATCAGTCATTTGGAGACGATGTTTACTTGCGACAGATATAGTGCTGCCAAACTACAGTATCACACTATAGACGCTATGATACAACAGGGAAGCAAACGCAGATGTTATGGACTTTTAATGGTAACTGAACAAGCAAATGACATGTACTTTTGAAATCAATACAAACCTGATATGCCTGTACGCTGACACAGTTATGCACTGCTTTAATTTCTAAACAAGAGCTATTACAGAAGGTGATAAATACCCATTCTACATAGCCTTGACTCAACAATGTAACAAGACCAAAAGTAGGTCAAAGGTCAAGGTAAAGGCCAAATGCATAAGAAGAGGCCCATTCACTTAAGCAACTGTCCAAGTATTGAAGCAATCCAGTGAAGCACATAGAAGTTATAGCAGATTAACCAAAAGGTAAACCTGTCCAGATGCTACTTTTCACATCAAAAACTGTGTTCGGTTAACTTACGCTCACATTTGTTATGGATTTGGTTCCCTGCTTATATACTCTAAATGCTATGATACAACAGGGAAGCAAACGCAGATGTTATGGAATTTTAATGGTAACTGAACACGGGAAGGACTGTTTTCCTTAGAAGTCCCCAATGATTTTTTTTTTTAAACCTGAGGCTTTCAAATAGAGAAAATAAAATGGGAAATTATACAATAATGAAAGTGTTTAAGATTAATAGTAAAATTATCTAGTTATAGGTGACATATGCCATAGAAAGCTTTGAATCAACATAATTATAAATTATGACAATATCAAAAATTTTATTAAAATTTCATGAAAAATTTCTTTAGAAAAAAAAAAATAGGGAAAATATGATAGTTATTGTGGGAAAAAAGGTCAGTTTTTGGCTAGGGGAAAGAGCCTGTATAGTTAATTCATTGAGAAAAAAAATTAACCTGGTCCCTATATAGATATATGGGAGGACTCAAACTTTAATGACCTTGGATTCCATTTTTAGAATCCTAGGAAGAACTGAGGTTATAAAAGCTGAACCTCAGTCAGCGGTGATTCATGTCCAATTACTACTACAGAAACATCTTTCTCCAACATTAAAACCGAGATACAGCTCTTTTTTCAATCTATAATTCACATATAACTTATCACCTGCAATTTCCCTACGTAAAAGGAAACCAAAATGCAATTTGTGTATCAGAGATGCTATATATCTTTTTGTAACATCATTATTCTCCACTTATACATAAATATAACAGAATAATCAATAAGCTACATGTCTCAGGTTCTCTCCATACTTACATAACCATACACAAGATATCCGATCATCCCTACAAGGAGGCAAGATGACTTGTAAACAATTGATACAGTTAAGATTTAACCCTTTCCCTCATATAGACTCATTTTGACGCAGTCAATAGGTACCACATAAAGCCTGATCTGCAGAAAACCACAGTTAAACCTTACCAAATTTAATTATAAAGTCCTCATTTCCAGACCACTGAGGAGCAGCGAACAGCATAAAACCTGATCAGCCTGCGAGTTACTCGCAGGCTGATCTGTTTTTATGTTGTTCGCATAGGTCTTTTCATGGTTTCCTCTATGAGGGAAAGGGTTAAGATAAGATTAGCCTAATCTGCAAACATGTAGCATATCTTTATCTTCTTATCTGTTTTGAAATATTTCCAGACTTTGAATAAACACCTGAGATTTTTATCAAAAATACTGTAACTGCAACGTTCATAACAACAAAAACAGTGATGCTGGAAAGTTAATTTCTACAAAATTTAGATTCTGGAAGGCTAACTAATATTTCAAAAACAGCTATCAACTACCGGAAATGAAAACATCTTCTGTAGTCATCTCTCTCTCTCTCTCTCTCTGACCTTAATTATTATCTATCTTCAAACACTAAGTAAATGTTTTCCTCCTGTTATACTGTTAATACAGGAGAGATGAGTACAAGAGCTACAGAAGAAGTTTAATTGCTGATGTTCATTCTGATAATCTACCTGGATAGAACTAAAGCCTTTACATAATGCTGTGTAGCAAGGCCTGTATGCAATTACTGGAAGCCAAAACTACTGTCAGACAAAGTAAGAAAAAGAAAATATTCACATAACTGCGGAATACCATGTTAACATCCAACACCCATTAGTTGTGTACAGAGTCCAATTAATGAATGTTGATCCCAGTTAACAACAGACTCTGACCTGATGAATGAAAAATGAGAAAAGATGCCTCTGAACTGTATAAAATAACTGGCCACAACATGTCATCAATTCAGTTCAATACTTTTTCCCTTTCTTAAAATATATATGTAAAGACAGGAAGAAAAATTTGCTTTCATTTTGCATCACGATATCCTATCAAAGTGTATATGGCATAAATATACTGACTTGATTTTACCTAATTACATATTTTTTCATTAAGAATAAAAGCTCTATATATATATTCATTTTGATATCTCATGCAATCACAGGCAGGAGAAACCAACAATCAACAGCCCATTCTAGAAATAAGTCTTCAAGCTTCTCCTTACTTATTATACACAAGGTGGCCCTTGGATATTTCTACTTTTGAAACAGACTTCCCTTATGGATATACTTTACTTATACTCACTAAAAATCATGAGGATGTACCATGCATAGTTTCAGAAAATTTATTTAAAAAAATAACACAAGCACACACAACAAATTATAAATGTATATTTTTCAGTTAAGTTCCCCTCAAACAGAGAATAACATTTTCATTAAGTTTATAAAGGATTTAATATATGATTTTTTTTTAGGAACATATAAATTAAAGCCTGCAGGTGAGATTAATACATGGAGTGATAAATACAGTCACTAATTTCTTGACATTATTTGTTTCTTCATCCATCAGGTACAGAATTTAAAGATCATCAACATCATCATCATCATCATTAGAAACAAGATCTTTAGTTATGCCTGAAGTCCATTACAACTTGTATAGCAGGATGGCAGGTCACTGTTTTATGTTCTTATTTCCTCACGATAATACAGCAATTTCCTGAATATACCAGTGGCATCTTTTGAGGCAAAATTCGACCAAACATAAGCAGGATTTGTCTGAAAAGTGTGATATACTGTATACAGATTGTGAATAAAATCCTGAAACTGTGCCAGAATTATGGCCTCATCACATTAACTAAGCTTCATACTGAGGTGCTGAGACTGCAGATCTGATGCAGGTTTATTAAACAGGTTGAGGCAAGAATCTTCTATTATCTATCTTAGGCACTAAGTACTGTCCCAACACAGAATTAGTATTTCATTTAAAGGTACCCAGTATGTCGCTACTCATTTATAAAAAAAAATTAAAAAAAAAATTAATGACCTTATAATTTAATAAGAAGGTAGGTAACTTCTTCCACTGAAAACATACATCATGTCGTTTCAATTGCCTTAACTCCTTTAAAAATTGGTGGAATTTCATAAATTATTTTGCGTGGAAGGGATGAATAAAGACATTCAAGTACAAAAAAACACCTCCTTGCCAAAGGAATTGCGCTTCAACAGTTCGCGAAGTCGAGAAGAGATCTGACCAACAGAATCTCGCCAATTTCTTCCGTGGAAAACTACAGAAAAACTAAAGCCACAATATCAGTAATGAATTGTATGGATAGATACTAATGAAAGAATCAAATATACCTAAAATGAAAACTTGTGCTGACTTGAAAGCCATTGTTTTGAGAAGACTTTGTGACTGAATTGAAAACAAAACTTCATCAGCAATGTCACCGAGATGCGTAGCTATTCACTGGTCGATTCTGATGAATTTTTAAAAAGGTACAAAAAAGGCTGCATAAGATAAATATGAAATAACAAGTATTTATTTTAGGTTTATATGTTTCTTTTATCTGTACCTGTCAATACAATTTAACATTGATATTGTGGCTTTAGTTTTAAACAGGCGAGATTCTGTCGATCAGATCTCTTCCAACCAAACACGTTTTTGATTTCGTCAAACTGTTGTAACGCGATTCAGTTGGCAATGGGGTACCTGATTGTCTTTATCCATCCCTTCCTCGCAAAATAAGTTCAATTTTATGAAAATCCACTCATTTTTAAAAGAGTTACAGCAATTGAAGCAACATGATGTGCGTTTTCAATCCCAGAAGAAGTAACGAATCTTCTTATCATACATAAGGTTTTTTGTTGTTTTTTTAACGCAGCAGTTTTTCAGTCAAAGCATCATACCGGATACCTTTGATTTCATTGGCAACCTTTTAATGTGCAAGGGGTATCTAAGTAACACAACTTCTTTTCTTGTATGTATTCTTTGAAGAAAAAAATCTCAGAATTACTAAATCTATATACAGTGTAACCTCTGAAATCCGGACCCTCCAAAATCCGGAAACTTCTGAAATCCGGACGATTTTCTTGGTCCCAAAATTTCCCCTTCTGTTTATATGTAAATAATACCTCTGAATTCCGGAACCTCTAAATTCTGAATTCCGTACAATAATTTTGTGCGTATTGGGTTATATCAATGCTATTTTACCTCTGAACCTTTGAAATCCAAACAGTGCTACTAGCTTGACAGGTAATCCCCTAATTTTCTCCCTGATAGATTGTTTATTAATCAGCAGTGATCACTATTTTTACACGTATTAGAATCACAGTTAGTCTATAATTTTGACAAGCATAAGAATCATAACATGTTTGCGCCTCCAAGATTGCGCTGGCAAATACATAGGCAATTAGATAGTGACACATTGTAAATGATTAAAGTGGGGATAAGTGGATTAATTGATTTTTTTTTTTGCAACAAACATCATTAAGTGTAATTCTGGTATTGTTAGAAGCATAATTAATTTGGATGCATGGGAAAATGTGTTGGTTTTTGTAAAAATTAAAAGTTGAAAGAAAGAAAGAAATAAAGAAAGAAATAAAGAAAAAAGACAAGTAATGCTTGGAATCAACATTAGCATAACCCATTTTGACATAAAAATGCCAAATAGAGAAAGAGAGAGAGGGAAATATAAGGCAAGTAGAGAGAGAGAGAGAAGAAAAAGGAAGGGAGGGGGAGAGAAAGAGAAGTAAGATAACTGATTATTGGAATTCACATAAAAAAACAACAAATATATACATGTATAAGGTAAAGCTTCAAATGATTTGATGATAATTACACTTAGCAAATAATACAAACACTGTTACACATGTAAGCAAAAATGACACTATTCACAACCATTAATAAATATCAATACAAATGTGCTAGTCTAATTCAATCCAGACTTCTGAATTCCGGAAACCTCCAAAATCCGAACTTTTTGGTCAGTCCTACGGGTGTTCAGATTTCAGAGGTTACACTGTATAATTATTGGATGACCTGTCAGTGCATTACAGTGGAACCTCTCTGCAGCAACATCTGCCACAGTCACAGAAAAGTGTTGCTGCTGAGAGGTGTTGCTGTACAGAGGTATCACCTGTGACCAGAGAAAACCAATAGGAGGGAAAAAAAAAGTTGCTGCTAATAGGTAGCTGTTGCTCAGTGCTGTTTTGGGAGGTTTTTTGTTGTTGTTGTTTGTATACAACTATGCCAGTTTCACAAAATTATAAATATTTTTTACTGGAAATAAGGTGTGTTATACTTGTATTGGATATTACAATGTAAGAAAAAAAAAAAACTCATCAATAAAACCCCCAAAAAATAATTTATTTTTTATTGCCAGCTGTTACTATTTATATTGAAAATGATGTGCAGAGGAAACCCAGTTTCCTGACTTCATATACAGGCCATATCATGCATTTCAGTACTCACACTCTGTAAAGTTTGCAATTAAACTCTCAAGAAAGAACAGGTTCATTCTATATTTCATGATTAAGACTCATCAAGTTTCTCTCATCTCTGTTTTTCCCACCTGCCAGATGAACCACCATCAAGTAGGCAGTGATTACAGCCATGTTTGTTTTTTGCATGCTGCTTTGACTTATACTGGCAGAAGCCCATGCCTGTATTTTTCTTTTTACCTGGCTTCATTCTAGGTGAACAGGTGGCAACTCCTACCTTGCAAATACATGGTAAAACCTAATTCATCCCTCATGTCTACCAGCCAACAAAGATCAATGTCTTTATCATCATGCTTAATGTTCAGCAGAAGATGATGTTCATGTCCAGTAACAGTCTAGCCAATTTAGTATCTGTCAATCATTTACCAGTCCTACAAATTGCAACACATCTCCTGTTTGCATCTGATTATCTGTACGGCCATGAACTAGGCAGTCTGTCTGGAAAAGCTATCAAGATATTCACTGAAAATGAGAAAGAAATAAACACAACATAAAAAGGTGATTCATATCCACCCCGATAATTCACTGACTCGGGAGTTGTAGCCCCTTATACTTATTATACACAGAAAACTGAAAAATAATAAAACACTACCGGAAAATGGAGGTGTTCCCATTTGCCAAATCTGACCATTTTCCCCAATGTCATTAATAAAATTCCCAATTAGAAGAATTTAGATTGAGTGAAAAGTGGCCGCTCTGCGGCTGCTTTGTTTACATTTGCAAGCAGTGTATTTCTTGCGAATATGTACCTTTTATGATCAAATTCTCTTCACCATTTAGCATTCTGATGTTTCATTACTACCTATATAAGACAACTGCAAATCAGGGACAAAACAAATATTGGTACGATACCGGAGGTACATTTCCCATACTTTTCCAAAATAGATCTAAATTTTAACTTGAAATCATGTCACACAATAGTAAGTACTACAGAAAAAGACTTAGTACATACATGCCTGATCACGGAAACCAAAAAATTGATGAAATAATTTGGCACTAGCACAAGTGTGACAAAACTGTCGCTTTCTCATTCTACTACAGGAGTCAGTCTATGGAAAACATCACTGAGACAGACATAACAGAAAAGTTCAAAGAACAGAGATATTTCTCTGTAAACTTAGCTTAACTCAGTTACTATGTTACATGAAGAAATAAGTATTTGTTCAGTTTGGATTTTGTGTAATTTACTATTAGATATCACAGTATGGTCAAAATTCCCAATTATATGAAAAATCTTATATGACACAATCTTTCCCAATTTGACTAAATATGCAGCAAATTTTTCCCAATTGTAGTGGAACCGGTACCATTCCAAACTAGCTGAAGAAAAACCCTGTAACTGCAGATCTAATCATCAGAAATAATCCAAGACTTTCTACATTATCACTCAATATCTTGATGTGATATAAACAGAAATCTTATATCTTGCAAAAGAATGTCTAGGACCCAAAACAAAACCCACCCAGGTGACCACTTACATCAGTGTTCCCACTAAGATTTGAAAAAAAGGGGTGGAATTTGTGCTTTTCTTGAATTTTTGTATACTCTCTTTAAGAGATTTGTTACATTACTCTAAAAACTAGAGGTACTTAAGTCCAATTTGGAGGTAAAATACTCCTATATCTTCCAACACATCAATATACCACATTCATGTTGCCTTCTACCACATGGAAACATGACCAATGTGACAAGTGTCAAATCTTATCTGTCTGCTAGTTACTCACAGTCTGCTAGTGACATATACCTTTTTATAAGATCTTGTGTGGTGATTGGCTGAATTATACACCAAGTTATTGACTACTGCACCTTCACTCATCTATAACACTGTTTCAAAGTCATTAAGTACATTTACTGCCTATTACAAATGTATGGACTTTTATCAAATATGATTTGAGGGCTTCAGGTGCAAACATTATATGATGTCTAAAATTAATCTCATGTGTATGTTTACTGAAATATAAGCATAAGAGTACTGTGCAAGCAAAACCTTTCTAAGTTCTTAAAGGGTGCTAAGTTTAATTAAATTCAGAAAAGAGATGTCTCCCTTAGCATTGTGATGCCCCTGAAAACTCATAAACTTTAACCCTTTCCCTCCTATAGACTCATTTTGACGCAGCCAATAGGTACCACATAAAGCCTGATCTGCAGAAAACCACAGTCAAACCTTACCAAATTTAATTACAAAATCCTCATTTCCAGACCACTGAGGAGCTGTATAGCGAACAGCATAAAACCTGTTACTCGCAGGCTGATCTGGTTTTATGTTGTTTGCATAGGTCTTTTCATGGTTTCCTCTATGAGGGAAAGGGTTTAAGTTAATACCATGAATAGTTACTGAGATATGAGCTGGATAAAACTTAAAACAAATTTTCTATTGCATACAAAACTTAAATCAGAAAGTCTTAGTCAAAGGGTGGCCACAATTTGCATAAACTCCAGTCAAAAAAATCTGTCTACCACTGAACATGTTAATGAAGTTTTAAATCAATCCTATTCCTGGATACTGAAATATTAATTAAACATGATACATGTATATAGAACATTCCATGTAAAACTTTACCAAGAATTTCTAAGTTAAAAAGGGGCCAAAATTTCAAATAAAGGACACCAATAACAATCTAAGGAAGACAAAAAATAATTAACTTATAATTTTAAGATAAAAAATAAAATAAAAATTAACATTAAAAGCCATGGCATAATCAGGAGAACTAAAACTGTCTTTACCTTTGCCCTTATTAAAGTATTTTTGTTCTTCTTATCACCTGGTCATCAGCCACACAGCATAAACTAAATACAAAGGTTTAAAGGTTTCTTTGAAGTTTCCGATTAAAAGTAAATTATCACAGACCAATAGGATACCACTTGTCTGATATTCCTCAATGATAAACACAGCACACGATCACTCATGCTCCTAGTTATGTTCTTCTCCATATAGTACCTGCTTAGAGGACTCACACAACCCTGAATATATGTACAATCAAGATATCTGTACATCAACTTTCATGACTGATGTTTCAAGAAACTGACTAATCCTCTATTTACAACCACAACTGTGCATGTCTTGCAGATAAACAATAGTTGATCATATGCTACACACAGTTGGCCAATCTATACTCCTTCACACAAGTAAATGAGTATGTTAAGCAAAATAAATTTCAATACAGACTCTTACCATACCAGCAGTTCCGTTCCATATGCATCCTAATTACTGACCCCTAACATCATCACAAACCAATACCAATTAAAACGAACAGTAGTTAGACACTGGAAGCCCCTGGCTGGTAAGTATATATCCCTGTATCTTAAACACCAGTCTCTCACGAATGTGACTGAGTACACGGCCTCTCTGTAGAAGAATACCATCTGTAAAACTGCCTCCGTTTGACTGTACCTATTGATTTTTGTTGGGAGGGAGACATGCCAGTATGCTGTGGTTTTCTTCACCGTCCTCTCTGGAGATGGCTTCATGCACAAAATACCACCACTCGAAGGTTTTATTAATTGAGCTGAGTCCAATTACAGATTGTCATGCACAAAGAACCATATCATCACATCATAATAGAGCTATCTGAGTGTGTCCTGCTTCATAAATATGATTTACATCTCAGAAATGTTTGTGGATCCCAACTCTTGGAAGGCAATTAGTAAAAGATGATTTTCATAAACTTAAGTAATCACCATAGATGAAAAGGTTTAAATAAGAAAAGAAAATTACAAACATGTTCATTGCTGGTGTGTTAATGTATATTTTATGGAGTATTTTTGTTTTATTCCCACATAATTACAAAGGAAGGATGCTGGTTGGATGCTCATTACAAAGTGAAGTTAGGTATAGGAAAAAGACAAAATTTAATGATTGCTCACCATGCTTTGATTTCAGGTGAGTTCTGCTAAACATACAGCCTGTATAAGAGTATGGGTAGAATTTCCACAGAAGCATTGAGAAACTAATAAAGTCTACATGGTAAGTGCACATCCAAATAAAAGACACATCAATAGCTACTCAAGTGAAGGAGGCAGACTTTCTCAATGATCATGTGCAGTAAACATTGAACAAACCCTCTGCATTTGTACCATGTTCTTTCACTCAGATGCATGTATCTAAGACAGAAACATTCCATATCCATGCATGGATACACTTATAAACTCTTGATTTGACTGAAGAAATCTAAACAGCACACTAGAGAGGGTTTCAAATGCATGTGGTTTTACTGCACATGTTAAGTTTTGTTTTTCAGGGCCTGACTCATATCTTAAAATCATATCTTTAAAATTTCCTGCAAGAAAACAGGAAGAAGAAGACTTTACTTATTTAAACTTGTTACAGTTTATGTTGTTAGACTTAAGCCTTATTTATGAGAACATGCAAGAGTGATTAACTAATAAGTAGGGATGATATATAAATAAAAAATATATATTTATATCCAAGGGGAGGGGGAGGTTACACATCTTCTACCTGTGATGACAAAAGCATGAAACATAGATATTGCATTACATGTTCACAAGTTGGGCCACTAAATTATTTGGTGGGCCCCTGAATCTCAAAAGCTAGTAGCTAGAGTTAGCATTTATAGCAACTCTGTACAATATATTATGATTTTTCAGTACACAAGAAGTGCTAGATACCATTTAGGCATCATTTAGCACATTGAATTTCATTTTTAAGCCAATCAACATAAATATAAGTGGTATTTTTAAAAAAATATATGCAATAAATGGATTTTATTAGTTGTCAGAGAAATGCTAGTCTTTCTCATCAACTGAACAGTTATAAAAAATAACAAGAGGGCCAACATGTCCCTTGATCGCTCACCTGAGAAAGATGATTGCTTAAGAAATAAAGATGCTAGAGTGTAAAAGTGAAATCTAGCTTTTTTTATGGTGAAAAGGGCATAACTCCTAAATTAACTTGTCAATATCAGTTATAATTAAACCTGATTGCGAATTTATGGGCATAAACATTGTCTTAAAGTTTAAAAAAGATTGCTAAAATAATGAAGATGCTAGAGTGTAATCAAAGTGAAATCTGGCATTTTTTTATATTTAAAGGGGCATAACTCCTGAGCTAATCAACAGATCTCAGCTTTAATCGAACTCAATCGAGACATTATGGTCATAAGCATTGCCATAAATTTTGAAGATGATTGCTCAAAAGATGAAGATGCTAGAGTGTAAACAAAGTGAAATGTGGCATTTTTTTTATATTAAATTGGGGCTTAACTCCTGACCTAATTGACGGATCTTAGCCATAATCGAACTCAATCGCGACCTTATGGTCATAAGCATTGCCATAAAGTTTGAAGATGATTGCTCAAAAGATGCAGATGCTAGAGTGTAAACAAAGTGAAATCTTGCATTTTTTTATTATTAAAAGAGGCATAACTCCTGACCTAATTGACGGATCTTAGCCATAATCGAACTCAATCGAGACATTATGGTCATAAGCATTGCCATAAAGTTTGAAGATGATTGCTCAAAAGATGCAGATGTTAGAGTGTAAACAACGTGAAATATGACATTTTTTTAATATTAAAAGGGGCATAACTCCTGACCTAATTGATGGATCTCAGCCATAATCGAACTCAATTGAGACATTATGGTCATAAACATTGTCTTAAAGTTTGAAGATGATTGCTTAAGAAATAAAGGTAATAGTGTGTAAACACTAAAAATTGTTGACGCCGCACGACGGACGACGAACGCTCACGGGATCACAATAGCTCACCCTGAGCTTTGCTCAGGTGAGCCAAAAAAAAAATAGAAAGAAATATCATGAATAAAATAAATGAAAAATGACAGAATTTGGCAAACTATGACAAAATGAATACATTAACATCTCAAATAAAAGAGCTGGATGGCACAAAGTCCATTCATTTATCATTTTACAGTCTTCAGCATCTCATATAAGAATCAGCTGTATTTAACTTTTAACTCCATCACCTCTTCGATCTAGCACTAGACTGACATTACAGTAAAAAAAATGTTAGAAATGTTCAACATCAAACACTTGTGTCTCGACTGCAGGCAATTAACTTGTGTAATGATACATTATCTGCAATCTGTACTTATGACTAACACTTAAGATGGTTCCTGTATAGAATATACAGTGGTGTGACGCCCAAACAAATATGTGTACATAGTTACAAATCAGCATATTTAAAGATACATACCAGTGTTAATCTATGAGTATGACACATTCATAAATCTTTCTTCTATCAATCCAAGTGGTTATAACTCACATTATGATAAATACATTTACATTCTAACGAATGACTGAACAAGTACATTTCATTCGATTAAAAATGAATTTTACCTATTTACAAATAAGGCATTTTTAATACACTTTTAAAAGTCTAATATCTACAAGTTTGCAATGAAATAACCAGATCCATTCAGAATCATTCTATTTAATTCTGAATACCTTGTCATGAAAATATAAAGATCTTCACTAGAAAGACCCAATAGTGCTTTCCAAGAATTCATAAACAAAAAATCTTTTCCTTTAACATACTTTCATGATTATTTAATTTCGGCAGAGGGAAAAATCAATATACATTAAGAAAGCAATTAGTTGTTCTGTTCCTGAAATTAGATTAGGAGACTGTGTTGGTTTTCTCTTAAAGGTCAATATGAAGGTTGGGTTGGTTTCTCTGTGTATATAACTAAAGGTAGGATTCCAATACATCATCATGCAGCTTTCATTAATAATTGGATGATGCAGTGTCCCAGGGACCCTAGGGCACTGTTTCACTAAACCTTGTACAAAAAGAATCTTTAAATTCACAAATGTAAAATGTAAAATAATATTTTTCCTGTGATTTTTTCTTTACAGAAAGTGTTATGTTTTTACAATTTAATAAAATGGGTCAACTTCCTTCAAATAAAACAGTAGACATAATTTAGAACAAGAGACTTACGACTAAGATCAAATTTAATTGTATGAAATTAAGTGAAACTGGCCCAAAGCCTGGCCATACAAGAAATTGAGTTCCGAGTCCCAACTGTTTATAAGAACCAAGCTTTTCTCCAAATCAATTATTTTGTTCATGTATTAGTTTGAAAACATTGAAGATACAGACTTTAAGCTGGCATGGGTCTGCAGTGTTTGCCACTGTTAATCAACTGCTCTGACATGAAATTTTACATTAGTTCTGATGCTTACCAAACATTTTTTTTTTTAACAGTGTTTGTATCTTAATCATCATTTTACACAAACCACTTAAAATCTTTTTCCTTCAACCTTCAATGATTTTTGAAAATATATATAATCTATGTTGTTGCCTTTGTATTATTTCAGGAATTTTTAGGAATTAATGTAAATAAGTGCACCTGATGTGCAATTCAGAATGCTTTTATTCAGCCATTAAAAGTCTTATATACATGTTCTCTTTGAAAAATCTTTCTGAGTTAGCACTGCTGAAGTTGGCCCACCTGTCTATAACTTGGTACCTACGTCATGTAGATGTATGTAATTATTGTTCCTTAAATATTAATCATAAATGCAACTAAAAGGTAACTTAATGTCTGATGCTCCTATTGTTTTTAAAGTACATTTTCATCTTTAAATGGCACATTTTGATGATCTCTTAGTGCTTAGTTAGTGACATAAGAATCAATAATATTAAGTAATAATAGATATTTTCTTAAATATTATAAAATGTTTAGTATCCATTTAATTTTGCACTAATGGTGTGTTTTATGTGCATTGGTCTTTCACTCTTATTGACTAGCAGTTACATTGCTTGATGACTGATAACCTTGCTTTGATTAAAGAAAATAATATCATAAAGTCAGATCATAATCTACACACACATTATAAATAAAATTCATAGTTTTCAAATCATTCTTACATTTCTTATTCATTTTGTATAAATTCAAAATACACACAGATTATTTGACATGAATGTGAAAAAAGGTCTAGTGAATGTTTGTAGATTTAAACCTTCTGTTTTTATTTCTTTTCAAAAGAAAATTCCTTCCTGGAAAAAAAATATTTAGGGGAGTGAGTTAAAATGATTAATAAATGATTGTTTCATAAAATAATTCTCAATCAGCTCAAATTCCTTTAAAACTGTACATGGCCCATCTTTCAAAGTACATTTGGATATGAAAAAACTTCACTTTCTAAAACATTAAAGCTATAAAACGATATCTGTGTAAATGTTCTAGCACAAGACTGTCGGTGACACCAGTAAAGTCAAGAAACAAAACCTTGCCACAAGAGTTTATGGAATAGCATCCACACTTATCGGAAAGACTCGTTGGTAATTAATTATGTATGATAAAATATCGCAAGTTCATGGGACAAAAGATGGGTGACATTCTGACAATAATGAAAGGTTTATGGATGGGGAAAAAGGCCAAAACATAGGAGCCGCTAGGTGTTTTTCTATGAAATATTTGATAGTTTGAGACATTTCTCACACTTAATGCTGTTTCCTTTGCTTTCCTTTGTTGAAATATTAGACAATACCCAAGAAACATGAAATACTGGGAACTCTGCACAGTTGCCTTACAAAGTGATACAAGGACACATGGAGGACACTGTAATTAAGGTCACAGACTAAAGTTAGGCTATAAGAAACAACCATGCTGCCACTATGGTAAGGCTGCCATTAACACATTGCCACTGATATGGGGTAACTTATAGGTCATTAACATACTTTCCATCTACTTTGAAATCTGTCCCCAAAGGAAAGAAAACAAATTAGAATATAATTATGGTCTTAAGGAAAACAAGAGAAGTATATTGTACTACATTGTATGTTCTGACATGGTACCACACAGCATCCATCCATGTGCCAATCACAGCATATTTTGTTTAACATACATATCCAAACATAATAGCTTACCACCTGGGGTATTAAATTGATATCACTTCCATGTGTTAGTGTACTAGCATTTTGAATGCTGACCATGACAGAGTGGAACTCATACCCATTCTAATTAGGGCTGTCACTGATAGGCATTTTCGTATCAATATATCTTAACTCAAATATTGACAATACATCAATATATTAATTAATTGTTTAATTACATTCAAGTGATCATGTGCATCAAGGAATCATTCTTTTGGAATGCCAAGACAGCCTAACATATATTTAAAACAAAAAGGAAGATGACAAAGTGTTTTTCAAATTTATGTCTTTTTTTTAATTTATTTTAATACAAGAGGGCCAAGATGGCCCTGTGTCGCTCACCTGAGTAAGATTGCTGTGTTAGGCACAATGACAAAAAAATGGGGCATCTAAAGTGTTTTTCAAACATTTGACTAAGTGACCTAGATTTTGATCTAACCTGAATTTGCACTCAGCTGGGAATTCATGCAGTCTTCATTCTTATCAAGTTTAATTAAGACTAGGACAAAAATGTTGCCTATAGAGTGTTCACAAGGTTTTTTTTTCTAAGATTTGACCTGGTGGCCTAGTTTTAGACCCCAGGTGACCCAATTTTGAACTAATCCAAGATATCATAGAGACAAAAATCCTGACCAAATTTTAAGAAAATTGACCTAAAACTGTGGCCTCTAGAGTGTTCACACGGTTTTTCTATGATTTGACCTGGTGACCAAGTTTTTGACCCCACGTGACCCATTTTCAAACTCATCTAATATACCATGTAGACAAAAATCCTGACTAAATCTAATGAAGATTGGGCTAAAACTGTGGCCTCTAGAGTGTTCACAAGGTTTTTCTAAGCTTTGACCTGGTGACCTAGTTTTTGACCCCACATAACCAAAATTTCGAACTCATCCGAGATATCATGTAGACAAACATCCTGACCAACTTTAATGAAGATTGGGCCAAAACTGTGGCCTCTAGAGTCTTCACAAGCAATTATTGACAACGCACGGCGGACAAAAAGCGGTCACAAAAGCTCACCCTAAAAAAAAAAAAAATGTATTAATATATTTGTTTAAGTACTGATACCAGAGACAGCCAATATCATTTTTCAACACATTAACATACTCTTTTTATCCAACAAGGTTATTTCTTTACAAAAAATATCTCCACATGTCAATAAGTTCATAAAGGTGCATCAATGCTATAAACCTGAGATCAGAAAGCAAATATTGACAATATGTCAATATCGAATGCATTAACGACAGCCCTACCATGGACCCCTTGCTTACAAGACAAATACTCTACTTAATAAGCTACTGGACCACTTACATAAATCTCTTACACAGTTACTGATAATAGTTAACTTATTAGACTGGATGATACTCTGTTGCCAATTAAGAATCTGACAACCACATGTGCAATATAAACTGGAGTACATTACTGTTATGGCCAATCATTGAGTGTCACAAGTGCCACTGCCGTATGAGAAAAATGAACAGTCAGACAAGATTTGAACCATAGACCCCTCACTTACACAGCGAGTCCTTTATCTACCGAATGAGAGACCACACTGCTAAACATATGGGAACCTGACAATTTGGTAAATGACAAAGTTGGTAAATTGAATTTCTTTTAATATATTACTTTATTTAGGCTTTATATTTCATATACAATCAGAATTACTTAAATTGTAAAACACGAAGTACTATTGATTGTTTGTTTTTCTTTGTACAGTACCCACTAAATCAACCAAAAGATACCCAAACTATAATAAATATACAATGTCCACACATATATTGTGTAGCACTTATCACATAAACGATAAAGTTTATGGACAGTTCTGAAGTTATTATTATAATTTTTTTTATCAATTGCTTAATTAAATCTGAGTTTCTATATATCCATTATAATTAAATTGTAGCTGACTTCTGTTACCTTAGGGATACATTGTCCTCTGGAAGAGGATGTGACCTTGCTGCAATAACTCACTGTAAGTCTGTCTGAAACAAATTTTGAGAGATTCTTCCAGGTTTGACGAGCAAACACCTGCCAATCACACATAGGAGCCATATTTATTCTACATACAGTCGAACCTGGTCCAACGGCCACCTGCTAGCAGCGACCAACTGCTAACAACGGCCACTTCAAATTCCCCCCAACCAATTTCGTTCTATATTACACCTGCTATCAGCGACCAACTGCTTACTACGACCAAAGGCCACCATATTTGACCCCATTTGGTACCCCACACTGGTACGAACGGCCACGCGCCACTGACGCGCCCTATCAGGAAGTTGCGTAACGGCTAACACCGTTAGGTGAGAGCCGAACAATAGATTTGAGACAATACCGTAATCATCGAGGGTGGCGATGATGGTTTCCATAGTGACCATTACTGTTCGTACAGGTGGTGTTTGTCAGGTGTGGATGACCTTAATTGGCATTGATTAGCAAGATGTCTTCCTCATTTTTAATCCGGGAAAATGATAACAATGATTGAGTGTAAAGTGCGGTGCTTCAAGCGTGTTTAAGATGCGGTCTTGTCATTAATTATAAATAATTTTTTGGTTTGTTTTGTTTTCAAAGAGTTTAGAGAGAGAGAAAAAAAGCACCTTATCTGTATCTCTGTTAAAAATACACGAGGTATTGAGGACCGTATAATAGCCGACGCTCAAATTGTGGATTACTCGGATTTTATCGCCAGACATAGTAAAGAGTGTAACATGTTTTCGCGTTATGAGAAAGTTGGTTTTAACACAGAAACACTTGCTTTATTGATTGAAGGTTGATCAGAATCGATTCTCACATTACAAATACACATTATTCTATGATTATTACGTATATTCTACAACAAACGAACACATATACGCATTCTTATGCTTTCATTCTGTTTCGTATCTGCCTATTCATTCTTCTGTCTTCAAGCTCCATGGTAACAAAACAACGCTGTGAAAATCTTACACAAGACAAATACATGTTTGTTGTTCAAAATGTTATTCATTTATGAAATCAATTATCAAACATTATTATGTTTTCACATTTGTTATTTAAAATATGTATATCCTCCTATAAATAACTTTCTGCACATAATTGGAACTTAAAAAGAGAGAGAGAGAGAGAAAGAGAGAGAGATGACCACATACATATATGTACAGTCACGAACATCAGACAAAACATGACACCTGCTAACAAAGGCCACCTGCTAACAAAGGCCAATATTGTAATTTCCCTTGGGTGGCCTTTGTAAGCAGGTTCGACTGTATATACATGTCTTGCTTCATGGCTCAGACACATGGGCAGTATCAGCTACCATACCCAAGAGACTGCATGATAAGATGGGCTGCCTGGACAGGCCTGAAGAGATTGTCCTCTTTGTAATGCTTCTCTCAGCTTAACATTATAGACATTGCAGATAATCTAAGGACAGACTGAGCTGGCTAGGCCATGTAGAACACTGTCCAGGTTGGAGAGCACTGGTTAGGAAACTTTGCATTACTGGTCAAAGAGCCCAAGGCAGACCAAAGCTGTCATGGGATGACCTAATAAAACAGACCTCTTGACCCTTGGGATAGAATGTAACCCACTGGATCGCCAGGCATGCAGAGGGAGACCTTGCTCTCGACTGGACATGGACAGGCCTCAACCTTGTAAAAAGAATAATTCATGGCCTGGATTATACAAATTGGATGATGATGACAATTTTTTTAATAGTCCCTATTAAAATCCATTTAAAAACACTATTGATATTGCAGTGGTGGCATTGTTTGAAGATTTTTATCCCTCATCACTGTCTCTTACCATAGGAAACCACTATTTATTTATCAATTTACCAACTTGTCTAAACTAATTATTATATAAAATCAATTTACCAACTATGTCATTTACCAAATTAACAAATCTCTCAATAAGGGTTACTTGCAGGTTGTTAGAAATCAATATTTAGCAAAAAGAGATAAGTCAATTAAATAACTGGAGTGGTTCTAGTGAAAGAGTGACCAAATCATAAATTTAATATTCAAACAATGGTTTGAAGGGTATCGGCTTCATTCGCCCCAAGTACACTTTCGCCCGAGTCAGTTCGCCCGAGTTGGTTCGCCCTACAATGTGGGTTCATTCGCCCACATAGTGGGTTCATTCGCCCTAGTAAAGTTAAAAATTAATATACAAAATGGATATTACGGTTGGTGATGAATAAATATAATTTTATTCATTCAACAAGTATAGTTATAAAGTACAAAGTATATAGGTGTAATGATCATAATAAAGGTGACATCTTCCTTCTGAAAACACACACGTGTTGTAGGTGTGAACACATGCCATAGCAGGGTTAGATGTTAATTATGTACAACCTACAGTATTTTCGGCGTTCGTATTGTCTCATTTAACATACTTATTTTTTACACCCGGTCTCTTTCATTTATGATAAGTAGGGATGAACATGAATTAAATAAGGGCTAATAACGAAATAAA
The DNA here is from genome assembly GCA_021229015.1 of Solen grandis. Taxonomy (NCBI): domain Eukaryota; kingdom Metazoa; phylum Mollusca; class Bivalvia; order Adapedonta; family Solenidae; genus Solen; species Solen grandis. The sequence continues at coordinate 42,757,963 of CM037785.1, forward strand.
CAGTGAATTTATTTATTTCTTTAATTATAAATACACCGCCAATGTAAGTGTATATTAGATGTAAAAAAAAATTGAAACTGCCATTCCGAAGCAATAATTGTAGGACTGGAACCAAAATATGTAATAGATTTTTTTTATTAATAATAGACAATATACTCATTCAAACATACATACATAAAACAATACAACTGAATACACAAACATTTATATATTATTTCATTCAAATCCAGCAAAATAACAATAGGGCAAACAGACTCACATTTTAGGGCGAAAGGTAGAGGGCGAATGGGAATTAGGTCGAAAGGGAAATGGGGTGAAACGACCCATAATCAGTTTGAAGGAGTGCAACAATTATCATAAAGATGCATAAAAATTATCTTGTTGCATAAAGGAGTAAACAACGGGTGGTAAACAACTGCATGGATTTATTTAGCCTATAGTATCATTGATGTTGCAAAAAAAACATTGCACAGTGCATTTCTGAAAAGATAGAAATCTGGCTAAGACTTACAACTATTTCAATTTATGAAGAAATATTAAAGTTTCTCATCTGCTAACTATCCGTCCTCTAGTACATCCGAAAACTACGACATTTTCTTGATTACTCCTGAGTGCCGAGGAAAGACATATATCACAATATAATTTTCCTAAACCTTCAAATTGTAAGTCTAATATTGTAAATATAGCACCTGTCACTTACCTTAAGCTGTTAAAATGCCTTATCCTGGCATAAATCTTTATATTTGACGAATTTAACGACCGTATTTATTTTGATGTCTCGCACTTCCTCTTTTCTTGACAGATCTCGCTCAATAATCATGTGACCAATACAAGAGCTGAGAGTTCGATGTCGAGAATTAGCGAGATTGGTAGACTTATTGCAAAATGGAGGACGTCACGAGAGTCGCTAAGGTAAAGTGCGAGCTAAAAAATAAATAAATAAAATTAACAAAGTGTATAATGATGAATTCCGTATTTATTGACGTTTTTGATCGGATTATGATAATTTGATTTATTTTGTAAGACCGTTTTGTCACTGTACGACATTTGTATCCATGATCTTTGATTTTTCTTTTATCTCATGTTATTTATATAACACGTCTTTGAACAGATTAAGTTAACTCTTTTTGAACTGATATTTCAATATATATTTGGTTAGAAGAACAATCTTCAGTTTCTTAGATATATGGTGGATAGTTTGTATCCACTGCCATGCATTGTTTGCCGTTTCATAACAAAGGTCAGTATATAGGATGAAATAATAGAATTGCAATTTACAGAGATTTGAATTACTCAGAGGGATAAGCAGTTCTAAAAATAAAAAATTATCCTCTGTATAGCCAGACTTCTTAATCTCTCCTGAGATCCGCTCCAGTTATTTCTTTCATATTGGCCTTCCTACAAAAAAAATAAAATAACCAGAGCGGATCTCAGTAGAGATTAACAGACTTCCTTGCACGCACTCGGTGATTATCGTTGTTTCAGTCAATAGTTGATTTTTGTGCTCTTGATAAACTTTGTTGATATCCGTTAATATTGTTTATGGGCAACACATTGGTAACTAAGGTTAGAGACTTACATGACCGCAAGAGATTTACTGAGAAGATATATTTACAAGTTAACTCTTTTTTATACGCCGCCGGAGGCGGTCGTATATTGGCGTCATCTTCTCCGTCTGTCCGTCCGTACGTACGTACGTACGTACGTTCTGTACGTCATATTTGTGAACGCAACTCCTCCTACGTTTCTGAATGAATCTTTTCAAAACTTGGTCAATGTCATTACTATAATGGGTAGATGTGCATGAAGTGGCGATTTTCCGGTTCATTGATTTTTACAAGATTTGTGTCCCTTTGAAACTTAGTCTCTGTAGCTGAATGATATTGCAGCATTGTGAACGCAACTCCTCCTACATTTCTGAATGAATCTTTTCAAAACTTGGTCAGTGTCATTACTATAATGGGTAGATGTGCATGAAGTGGCGATTTTCCGGTTCATTGATTTTTACAAGATTTGTGTCCCTTTGAAACTTAGTCTCTGTAGCTGAATGATATTGCAGCCTTGTGAACGCAACTCCTCCTACATTTCTGAATGAATCTTTTCAAAACTTGGTCAGTGTCATTACTATAATGGGTAGATGTGCATGAAGTGGCGATTTTCCGGTTCATTGATTTTTACATGATTTGTGTCCCTTGAAACTTAGTCTCTGTAGCTGAATGATATTGCAGCCTTGTGAACGCAACTCCACCTACATTTCTGAATGAATCTTTTTATAACTTGGTCAATGTCATTACTTTAATGGGTAAATGTGCATGAAGTGGCGATTTTATGGTTCATTGATTTTTACAAGATTTGTGTACCTTGAAACTTAGTCTCTGTAGCTGATTGATATTGCAGCCTTGTGAACGCAACTCCTCCTCCATTTCTGAATGAATCTTTTCAAAACTTGGTCAATATCATTACTATAATGGGTAGATGTGCATGAAGTGGTGATTTTCCGGTACATTAATTTTTGCAAGATTTGTGTCCCCTGAAACTTAGTCTTTTTAGCTGATTGATATTTCAGCTTTGGGAATGCAATTTCTTGTATGTTTCTGACCTAATCTTTTCAAAACTTGGGCAATGTCATTACTATACTGGGTAGATATGCACAAAGCAGGGGCTTTGATGTTCATCAATATTTGCAATAGTTATGCCCTCTTTAAAACACAACTCAAGTTTCTAAACAGGTAAAAGTGCATAAGGCAAGGATTTTCTGGTACAGTGATTTTTGCAAGAGTTATGGGGAGAAAGAAAAAAGGATTCAAATTGATACTGCTATTTGACCTACTGTCATATTGGAAGCATTTTTAGGGTTCTATCTCTGTTCAGCTAAATTAATTGGTCTTACAGACTTCATTATGAGGTTATGCTTACAGAAATGTTAAAAGCAATAATTAAAAGACCCCTCTGTCTTTATATTTTGTGGCGGCGTATATTGTGGCATCACTGGCACTCTTGTTAAATTCTTGAACTGATATTTCAATATATATTTTCAATAATAAGGTCTTTGAAAATAATCTGAAATTTTCTTGAAACAATCATATTAAATTCAAATGCATGGACAATGATGTTATCATGTCTTGTTTTATACTTAGAATTCAGATTTTCTGTCTTACTTGTAGGGCATTTAAATGTGTTGGAATTACACAGATTATTTTTACAGTTTACATAATACATATGAAACAAACTGATATTGTGTGTGTTTATCTAATATCACATATGGTTGAGCATGCATGATTATTCTTCATTAATTTTTATTTATTTCTTTATAAGGGTTCTGAAGTTATTAATTCTAATTTTATATGGTTATGTGTTTACATCTTTGCCATAATTTCTATGAGAATTGAAAAAAAAGAAGACAAAAAGTATCTGCAAATATTTGAAGCAACAGCTGACAAATAGGTAAAAGGTGGGTTGGGATCAATATACTATATATGTGTGTTTTAAGTATCTAGATTTGTTTAGGAATTCCAGCACCTTAGTGACATTGTCTGAGAGAGAATCTTGCTTTTATCATCCTGTGTCAAGATTGCATGGTGACATTTTCATTTGATTCGTTTGAAAACATAAGAGAATCACTTGAGTCAGAAAAATTAAAGAAAATAAAATGAAATAAAAAATAAAGTGTATTGAATACTCAGATTAGCTTAAGAAGTCCATAAGGTATCGAAAAATGCAAGGTTTTAGTCTATCGATCAAATAAATAAAGAACCTTAACTGTTCTAATTAGGGCTAAATTTTGTGACAGATTTTTACCGCTTCATTAAACAGTCACGACTCAGGCCAATAAAAACAAAATTTTCTCTAAAACAAGGGGTGGGATATTCAAATCAAAGTTAACTACTAACATACATATGTCTAGTTCATTGATCTCAACCAACCTTTTCATTGATTTGTCAGCTGATGCTCCACATATTTGCAGATAGTTTTTGTCTTTTTTTACGATTCTCATCGCAAATTCAAGATGGCAGTGATTCGTACGAATTTATCCCAGGATGCATCATATCTCAGGAAATCCTGTATACGCAGCACTGGGTTCTTCCAGGATAGAGTTCAACTGCGTGATGTCACAGTTTTCCAATCTTCCACTCTGTCTAATGTAGCTTTGCCCTATTTATGAAAAGGGATTTTTTATCAGCATTTTTTTTATACCCCCGCAAACAAAGGTTGAAAGGGGGTATATAGGAGTTAGTCTGTCAGTCTGTCCATCCATCGCAAAAACGTGTGACGCAAACTTCTTCTACATTCCTTAACCGATTCAGTTCAAAATCGGTGTTTGCATTGATAATCAGGACCTGAGGAGGTGGAGAGGTGAATGACATAAATTTCACTTGAGTTATCTCAAGGATTACAGAGTTATTGCCCCTGATTCGACTCTAAATATCTTGTGACACAAACTTCTTCTACATTTCTTAACTGATACTCAAATATTATAAATGGTATTGACTTGAAACTTAAAATGTAAACAGATGGCGACTAGGAGAAGTGCAGTGTCCAAGAACTGTAACTCTACACCTTTAAACTACTTTGCCAAACAGCCATAACTGACTCTCTATCTACTTTAAATAAAGACTTTACTTACTTATTACTTACTTACTATCATAATCAATATACTAAGTATACAGGTCCTTATCTAAACTCAACCTGGACTCTGGTATCTCCTGTATCAAAGCATTTTGTGGGATATTATTCACCATCAGTGATAGCTCTAGTTTTTTTATCAGTGAATAAACTTGGTGTTCACATTGTCCATGTTTCAATAATAAAACTCAGCCTAAAAGTCTTGTATTTGACAAACTTCAAATAAGCAATTGAAATAGTCATTGAGAGAAACACAAATGTTTAAAGATTTCATTTTTATTTTTTAGATATTATCATTAAAAAAAAAGCTAGGATAAGAACTATTGTGGAAAATGTCTTGTAACTATTTGTAGTTAGTATGACTTTGGAAAAAAGAAGTTGCAAAATTGACATTGGAGAGTAAAGACTGACTGACATTATTATCATCATTTGCTGTGACATCATTAGTAAAACAAAATCTGCCAGTATTGTATAAATTGTAGTGAACAAGTAAGTGTTATAGTACATGTAACTAGTTTCATTCTTAATTTAAATGAAAAGGAGGAATTTTTGGTGAAAATGTATAGATGACTTCAAATAGAAGTTCTATTAAAAATCATCAGAAACTTATTTACTTAGACATAGTAATTATAGTAATTATTCTCTAATCCTAATGTGTAGTGGATGGATTTATGCTATGGAAAAGACACATGTCTTAACCCTTTCCCTCATATAGACTCATTTTGACGCACTCAATAGGTATCACATAAAGCCTGATCTGCAGAAAACCACAGTTAAACCTTACCAAATTTAATAACAAAATCCTCATTTCCAGACCACTGAGGAGCAGCGAAAAGCATAAAACCTGATCAGCCTGCGAGTTACTCGCAGGCTGATCTGGTTTTATGCTGTTCGCATAAGTCTTTTCATGGTGTCCTTAATGAGGGAAAGGGTTAAAAGATTATATGATTTATACTTAATTAATAATTACTACGATACTTAATATGTCCTGTATTTAACATATTTTTGTTTATCACTGCAGTGGTTGCTATTAAGATTTGAGACACATGGCCATTCAAGCCAATATTCATGAATTTGAATGAGCCCACACAGAGAAATGAAGTGTTTCCCCTCCACACACACTGACATTAAAAAAACCCTAAAGAACAGTGATAAAGATTGCATAACACATACTCTCTTAAAATAGGTGTTGTTGTTTTTTGACATACTGTATATTTAGTCAACTCAGTTGTTATTATTAAAATATGTACACATAAGCTGTTGTTTAATTTTTTTTATTGTTTTCTGTTTTAGAGGATAAAAATGTAAATCATCAAAAGCAATTAATTGGCAAATTGCAGTCCCCAAATAATCATAAGACATACTAACATTTTTTATGATTTCAGGATACTTTAGAAACAGTATTACCATATTTGGAAGAAGCAAGGTTAAATGTTAATGGTGCATGTGCAAGTCTGGAAGCATGGCAGATAATTCTGTATAGTGCTGGTGTGACACTGATGTTCCTGTCTGTTTATAACTTCATATTTGATGAGGAAAAAAGTAAGTACATGTATTTATTGAGTGGTTGTTGTTTTTTCTGCTTATTATAAACACTGTATGTGGATAGATCTCATTGAGGGGGAGTGCTTTGATCAAAAACCATAACTTTCTGTCACGTAATTTTTGAGTTATAGCCCTTTGAAAATTTTCATACTTGATTTTTGACCGGGCCGTAACTCAAAAAGTATAAAAGGTATCAAGCTGAAATTTCATCTGTGGATAGATATCATTGAGGGGAAGTGCAGTGACTAAGAAACATAACTCTCTGTTGTATAATATTAGAGTTATTGCCCTTTGTAAATTTTCATACTTAAATTTTGTCTGGACCATAACTCAAAAAAAGATAAAAGATTTTAAGATGAAACTTAATACGTGGATAGATCTTATTGAAGGGAAGTTCAGTGCCCAAGATCTGTAACCCTGATTCACATCATTTTAAAATCCCTGTGATAAAGTGGCATGTGGGGGGTATTTGCGCCATGACAATGGCAGGTCTAGTTTGATATTGATATGTTTTCTCCTAGATTTATTTATAGTTTCATTTTTCAAAGAAACATTACTTAGTTAACTTTTTCTCTTACATTTGTATGATAGAGTCATAACACAATTAATAATTGTTCCAAAATCATTCAATATCAAATGAGAGAAAGAAATGATGTCCTGTTGGTGAATTTAAGTGCAGTTTTTATATAACAACTATACTGATAATGTTACAGTCAGATGACCTGCAGACTGGTTTAGATAATACATGTTAAGTGAACAGGGTGGGGTGGACATTCTTTGTTCATGACATACATATCATAATGCACTATCAGATAGTGAGAGATGTCTGCATACCATTCATGTGTAACTTACACATTGGGAATAAAATGTTATATTAAGTTCAGAATCTCAAATGAAAGAAGACCTAGCAAGTAAGGGGAAAAAAAGATTTAAGGAACTTCTCCAATTTTCAAACTTCTTTCATCATTTTCATTTACATACTTGTCCGTATCATAATTGAATTGTAAATTCTTGAAAAATTGGCTAGTTCATATTATGTCTGATTGTGAGGAACAACTAAGGCGATATGAAGTATTGAATTTGCTGCCCCTGATAGGTGTGTGTATATAGGGCTGTATGTACTGGATCAGTGACCAATACCAAGTGACATTCACCATCAATTTGACCACAATAATTATCACAACTGATAATCATACCATTTGGTTCACATGTACTGAAACTAAATTATGTAAATACCCTCTTTGTTGAATAATTTTGTGATAATCCAAGATTACAGTCAGGTTTAGGCTCAGCCATTGTCAGACTGCACTGCTGGCTTCACAATTGTCAATCCGGCTAATTGCCACCAGCCAAAACAACCAGGTTTTTATTGCAGTGTATGCAATTTTAGATAGATTTAGTGCCAATTTCAATTTATGTTGTTTGTCATTCTAGATGGCATTATGTTGACATTACCAAGGTTGTTATTGGTTGGAATATCATCTTGCCTAACTCAACATCAGGAAGTGTGGGTTGAATAGAAATCGTTAGTATCGTTGTGTCTGATCCTGTTTGATATATATGTCCCATTTTACCAAAAGTTTGATATACTTTCATATTGTTTGGCTAAGGTAGTGTTTGGATGATGGATAATATTCATCATCTCTAGTAAAAGCTGTAATCTTTAGGAATATCTTGCACTCCTTATGAACAATAAACACTTTATACTTTTATTCTGCTTAACTGGAATTGATGTACTGCTGATTAAGATATTTGCTTTTGCATGGACTTAAATTTTATCTTTTTCAGGTCTGAAGGCTAGACTTACAAAAAAGTTTTTCAAAGTTGTGAAAAAGCTACCCATAATTAAGGAAAAGATCAAGAAAGAAATAGATAAAAATGCAAAAGAAGTGGAAGAAGGCTTTCAGAAAGGTGTAGGGAAACTGCCCTATGTCAAGAAATTGCCAAAAAAGGGTTTGTCACATGTGAGCCTTTATTTCTTTTGTTCCTCTTTGTAATTATATTAGTGATTGCTAGAAAGAGCCTAAGAGGTCAGATGTATTGAATGAATTATGTTTTATTTTATCTGAATACTGATTACTGAAATCAGATCAGCTATCAGAATTCTCCTAAACTTGGAGTCATTGACTCCAATATTTGGAAAAGGACTCCTGTTTTTCTGAATAGATCTTATATAAATAGTTGTACTTAAGGATCCAAATGTATTAAGTTGTACAGGAGGACCCTGGTATAGTTGTACAGGAGGACCCTGGTATAGTTGTACAGGAGGACCCTGGTATAGTTGTACAGGAGGACCCTGGTATAGTTGTACAGGAGGACCCTGGTATAGTTGTACAGGAGGACCCTGGTATAGTTGTACAGGAGGACCCTGGTATAGTTGTACAGGAGGACCCTGGTATAGTTGTACAGGAGGACCCTGGTATAGTTGTACAGTAGGACCCTGGTATAGTTGTACAGGAGGACCCTGGTATAGTTGTACAGTAGGACCTAAGATATAGTTGTACAGTAGGACCCTGGTATAGTTGTACAGGAGGACCCTGGTATAGTTGTACAGGAGGACCCTGGTATAGTTGTACAGGAGGACCCTGGTATAGTTGTACAGGAGGACCCTGGTATAGTTGTACAGGAGGACCCTGGTATAGTTGTACAGTAGGACCCTGGTATAGTTGTACAGTAGGACCCTGGTATAGTTGTACAGGAGGACCCTGGTATAGTTGTACAGGAGGACCCTGGTATAGTTGTACAGGAGGACCCTGGTATAGTTGTACAGGAGGACCCTGGTATAGTTGTACAGGAGGACCCTTGTATAGTTGTACAGGAGGACACTAATACAATGTATATAGTTGTACAGGAGGACACTAATATATAGTTGTACAGGAGGACATTAATATATAGTTGTACAGGAGGATATTAATATATATAGTTGTACAGGAGGACATTAATATATATAGTTGTACAGGAGGACACTAATATATAGTTGTACAGGAGGACTATTAATATATAGTTGTACAGGAGGACATTAATATATAGTTGTACAGGAGGACATTAATATATAGTTGTACAGCAGGACATTAATATATAGTTGTACAGGAGGACATTAATATATAGTTGTACAGGAGGATATTAATATATAGTTGTACAGGAGGACATTAATATATAGTTGTACAGGAGGATATTAATATATAGTTGTACAGGAGGACATTAATATATAGTTGTACAGCAGGACATTAATATATAGTTGTACAGGAGGACATTAATATATAGTTGTACAGGAGGATATTAATATATATAGTTGTACAGGAGGACATTAATATATAGTTGTACAGGAGGATATTAATATATATAGTTGTACAGGAGGACACTAATATATAGTTGTACAGGAGGACATTAATATATATAGTTGTACAGGAGGACACTAATATATAGTTGTACAGGAGGACACTAATACAATGTATATAGTTGTGCAGGAGGATATTAATATATAGTTGTACAGGAGGACATAAATATATAGTTGTACAGGAGGACACTAATATATAGTTGTACAGGAGGACACTAATATATAGTTGTACAGGAGGACACTAATATATAGTTGTACAGGAGGACACTAATATATAGTTGTACAGGAGGACACTAATATATAGTTGTACAGGAGGACACTAATCTATAGTTGTACAGGAGGACACTAATATATAGTTGTGCAGGAGGATATTAATATATATAGTTGTACAGCAGGACATTAATATATAGTTGTACAGGAGGATATTAATATATAGTTGTACAGGAGGATATTAATATTTATAGTTGTACAGCAGGACATTAATATATAGTTGTACAGCAGGACATTAATATATAGTTGTACAGGATTACACTAATATGTAGTTATACAGGAGGACACTAATATATAGTTGTACAGGAGGACACTAATCTATAGTTGTACAGGATTATACTAATATGTATTTGTACAGGATTACACTAATTTGTAGTTGTACAGTAGGACACTAATATGTAGTTATACAAGATTATACTTATATGTAATTGTACAGGATTACACTAATTTGTAGTTATACAGGAGGACACTAATATGTAGTTATACAGGAATATACTAATATGTAATTGTACAGGATGACACTAATTTGTAGTTGTACAGTAGGACACTAATATGTAGATTTACAGTAGGACACTAATATGTAGTCATACAGGAGGACACTTATATGTTGTTGTACAGGATTATACTAATACGTAGTTGTAGAGGAGGACACTAATATGTAGTCATACAGGAGAACACAAATATGTAATTGTACAGGATTACACTAATATGTAGTTGTACAGTAGGACACTAATATGTAGATTTACAGTAGGACACTAATACGTAGTCATACAGGAGAACACAAATATGTAGTTGTACAGGATTATACTAATACGTAGTTGTACAGGAGGACACTAATATGTAGTAATACAGGAGAACACAAATATGTAATTGTACAGGATTATACTAATACATAGTTGTACAGGAGGACACTAATATGTAGTTATACAGGAATATACAAATATGTAATTGTACAGGATTACACTAATATGTAGTTGTACAGTAGGACACTAATACGTAGTTATACAGTAGGACACTAATACGTAGTCATACAGGAGGACACTAATACGGAGTCTTACAGTAGGACACTAATACGTAGTCAACAGGAGGACACTAATATGTAGTTATACAGGAGGACACTCATATATAGTAGTACAGGAAGACTCTAATATATAGTTGTACAGGATGACCCTAATATAGTGTAACCTCTGAAATCAGGACCCTCAAAAATCCGGAAACTTCTGAAATCCAGACAATTTTCTTGGTCCCTTCTGTTTATATGTAAATAATACCTCTGAATTCCGGAATCTCTAAATTCTGAATTCCGTACAATAATTTGGTAAATATTGGGTTATATCAACGCTATTTTACCACTGAAATCCCAACAGTGCTACTAGCTTGACAGGTAATCAGACCAGAAACTGTAAGCCCTGCGGCAATTTATCCCTAATCAGTGGTGATCATTATTTTGACTTGTGTTAGAATCACAATTTGTCTATTATTTTGACAAGCGTAAGAATTACATGTTTGCGCCTCCAGGTTTGCGCTGGCGAAAACATAGGCAATTAGATAGTGACACATTGTAAATGATTAACGTGGTGATAAGTGGTTTAGTTGATATTTTTTGCAACAAACATCTTTAACAATTTAAGTTAAAATGAGGTATTGTTAGAAGCGTAATTAATTAAGCTGCATCGGACAATGTGTTGTTTTTGTAAGTGGCAAAAATTAATGTTGAGAGGAAGAAAGAAAGATAAAGACATATAATGCTGGAATCAACATTAGCATAACCCATTTTGACATAAAAATGGCAAATGGAGAAAGAGAGAGGGAAATATAATGCAAGTAGAGAGAGAGAAGAAAGAGGAAGGGAGGAGGTAACATAAATGTTCTGCAAAAAAAAAAATACATTATATACATGCATAAGGTAGAGCTTCAAAGGTTTTGATGATAATTACACTTAGCAAATAATGCAAACACTGTTACACATATAAACAAAAATGACACTATTCACAACCATTAATAAACATCGATACATATGTGCTAGTCTAATTCAATCCAGACTTCTGAATTCTGGAAACTTCCAAAATCCAAACTTTTTGGTCGGTCCCACAGGTGTTCGGATTTCAGAGGTTATACTGTATATAGTTGAACAGGAGGGCCCAAATACATAGTTGAACAGGAGATCCTAATATATAGCTGCACAGGAGGACACAAATATATAATTGTACAGGAGGACACTAATATATAGTTGTACAGGAGGACATTGATATATAGTTGTACAGGAGGGCCCAAATATATAATTATACAGGAGGACACTAATATATAGCTGTACAGGAGGGCCCAAATATATAATTGTACAGGAGGACTCTAACCTTTTGGCATACCTTTGTAAAGTACTTCAGGTTTTGGAATCCATGTGAGAACCTTGGCTATATTACAATGAAAGTTTATGTAATTGTCCATTTTATTTGTGGTTTGGAATTTGACTTATCCAGTATCAGTTACTCTTTTGAAAGAAAATTCTTACAGATATTCTTGTATTTGTTTATAGGATGAAGTCAGAAAAGAGTTGGACAGGTATCACTCACTAGGTGTGTATAACACCAGTCCTTTTTGTGTCACCTGCTATAAGCAGAGGTGACACATTGGGACCACTTTTCCGTCCATCCGTCTGTCTTTCCATCACACTTTTTCCGTCACACTTCAGCAGTGACACATGTGTTCCAAAGAATACTCTTGTTTCTTTTCCTTATTATGTCTCCCTTTTAATCAAGGGGAACATACTGTTTTTGTAAGAGGTTTTCCCTCTTTTTCTAATAATTTTATGTCTGGAGTCAGTGATTTTTTAACCTTTATATCATGCATCCTAGATGCATTGTTTTTCGGTGTGGATGCAGTGTTTTATTTTCAATTCGATACATACTTTCCATATTGGGACTGATATTTTTTAGCCTAGTGAGTCCCAGGACTTTTGCAGCAAAAAATTTAAAAAAATCACTGACTGGAGCTTTACTCTCTTCATATTTAATGTAGGCTGGTGATATTTGGTACATGTATCAATAATTTGAAGATGATTATTATGCCGCTAACATATTATTCTGGAAACAGCTCTTTCCTTACTGATTTATTGCCCTTTGCTAAAAATTTTGTCTACAACTTTACTCTCTTCATGTATGAGATTGGCTAAAATTATGATATACTAGTATCTTATTCTCCAAATGCCTGTACCATGAAAAGAACAATCTCACAGTTCTGCAACTTCATTGGTCAACTACATTATGATAGGTGTTGAAGAGGAGACGCTAGTTTTAGTGGCACTTAAACAACATTTTCTTGTTTTTTATTTACCTATATATTTGAACATATTTGTAACAAAGCAAAAGCACATGATCTGTGTTACAGCCATATTACATTTGCCATGGATATATCGATAATACAAATATCAGTCAATCCATTGTTTCTAGGCTTTAAACTTCATCTCAGAACCCACAAGTTGTGATTCCTGTCCCTTAATTTAAACTTTAATGATTATTTGAACATAGAAACTCTAAGTTAAAATACTTAAGAGAGATAAATAGAGCTTGCCTTTGAAAGAATTGTTAACTTGCATGAATGAAGTAACAAGCTGATACATTGTATAAAATAATTTTTTAAGACGGAATGTTTGAATATTTGAGAGATTTGACATTCTTGTTTATCACAGTAAATGTGAACTGGTCCAAGGGCAATGTGTCAGGAGCTGTGTACAATGGCGAGGAGGAGCTCACAAAGCTTCTGGTGGAGGTGAGTATGTGTGGTCATATGGGACCTGGGGGTAGCTGGGCCACACGGCCTTTTGGTTTTAGAATTTAAGCAAACTATCCTGTACATGTCACTTAACAAATATTATATGAACTGCAGTAGGTTTCATTGATCTATGAGGTTCATAAAGATATCAAAGTTTTTAGAGATAAAGTGAATGTGTACATACATGTACATGTAATTGGTTTGTGTCTATTTAAATGATAACATTTAAGAAATAACATTTATTCATATTTTCTACCTCTTCTACTTGACATAATTGTTCAAACTATAGGTACATATATTCTGCTTTCCATCTTTAACCCTTTCCCTCATATAGACTCATTTTGACGCACTCAATAGGTATCACATAAAGCCTGATCTGCAGAAAACCAGTTAAACCTTACCAAATTTAATTACAAAATCCTCATTTCCAGACCACTGAGGAGCAGCGAACAGCATAAAACCTGATCAGCCTGCGAGTTACTCGCAGGCTGATCTGGTTTTATGCTGTTTGCATAGGTCTTTTCATGGTGTCCTCTATGAGGGAAAGGGTTAACCAGTAATATGTGCAACTTTTAGTCTCTTGTTTTCCTCTTCCTGCATGTCACCTGTAGGGGATCCCAGTACCCAATCCAGACATTTAGACTGGTCTTAGTCCTACTTTGATCGACATTTACAGCAAGAAAAGTGTCGGTTTGTTCTTTCATGTCAGTTGGTTGAGAAAGATTCTTAAAACTGAATCCATTAATGCAATCCATGACACTAATTAAGCAGACTTGGGATACATCAACAAAATTGTAAACGTACTTGAATTTTGCACTTCCATGAGCTTGTTGGCATGTGTTGAGATAAACAGTTGGCTTATGGTTAGAATTTACTTGATGGGAGCATGAAAGATATGTTGAGTTAGGAAAAAAGTAGACAAACAAAAAGGCAAGATAGAATTTAGAAACGTAATTGTATTTATATTTTGACAGAAAAAAGTTGAGATATGAAACATATATATCAAGATATCTTATTTAACCCTTTCCCTCATAGAGGACACCATGAAAAGACCTATGCGAACAGCATAAAACCAGATCAGCCTGCGAGTAACTCGCAGGCTGATCAGGTTTCATGCTGTTCGCTGCTCCTCAGTGGTCTGGAAATGAGGATTTTCTAATTAAATTTGGTAAGGTTTAACTGTGGTTTTCTGCAGCTCAGGCTTTATGTGATACCTATTGAGGGCGTCAAAATGAGTCTATATGAGGGAAAGGGTTAAGGCTATCAGCATAATGAGTCTAACCTACACCAGTAGTTTGACATACATACACACTGCACTATCTTGGATATTTTCATAAATGAATAAGTGTTTGTTAATATTATTTTATTATTTTGATTGTATACTTTCTGATTTTTATTAATAATTTAACATTTTATATTGAAATGCATTTTTTGAAATCTTGATATTTTTCTATTGAGCTATCTGCAAAAAGAACATCTTTTTTTAGAAATAAAAAAATTTGTTTTTTTTTGGGGTTTTTTCAGTATACAAATTAACTTTTTTTATGCTCACCGAAGGTGACGCATATAGTCGCCGCTTCGTCCGTCCGTCCGTCTGTCCGTCCGTCTGTCCGTCCGTCCGTCCGTTCGTCCGTCTCACTTTCCTTGTCCGGACTATTTCTCAGGAACTAACGGCTTGAATTCAACGAAACTTTATGGGAAGCTTTATTACCAAGAGGAGATGCGCGTATCCTCAGCATGACCCGGTTCCTAAATTTTTCAAAGAGTTATGGCCCATTGACTTTTCAGCCTATAGTACATATTGCATGATTCTTGTCCGGGCTATTTCTCAGGAACTAATGGCTTGAATTCAACGAAACTTTATGGGAAGCTTTATTACCAAGAGGAGATGCGCATATCGTCAGCATGACCTGATTCCTAAATTTTTCAAAGAGTTAAGGCCCCTTGACTTTTCGGCCTATAGTACATATTGCATGATTCTTGTCCGGGCTATTTCTCAGGAACTAATAGCTTGAATTCAATGAAACTTTATGGGAAGCTTTATTACCAAGAGTAGATACGCATATTGTCGACGTGACCTGGTTCCTCAATTTTTAAGAGAGTTATGGCCCCTACTACCATGTTGTTGACTGATATTCATGTCATTTGCCTAATTTAACAGGAGATATCATTTAAACAAAACCCCACAAAATTCAATATGCTAGTAATGTCAATCATATTCATGTCAGCTAATTGTTGTTTAGGCCATTATACACTATTTCAAATATCCAGTCATATGTCAAGAGTGTTGGTTAACCGCTTTGATATGAACACACATTGAAATGTATGACTGGAGATCTTAAGCCATTGGTCCATTTGTCAACGCCATATTTCAGTGATCATCAAATTATTTGGATGGGTATCAATCTTCAGTCATTGCTATAATATAAAGGTAAATAAATTGTATTTTGTATTTGATTTTTCCCTTTTTTTGAATTTGAGGACATTACCTGAATTCTATACATGATAAGCATGTGCTGATCCCATTCCGGTCCTTAACATATCCTCCCACCCATTGATCAAGGCCTTATTTGTAACAATGACGTTCTTCGGGGAGCATCTGTCAGTTCTACTGACTTTCTTGTTTTTAAATACATGAAAAGATATAATTTTGATGTTGAATGAAATGATTATGAAATGGTATGTTTACAGACATATGGGAAGTTTGCCTGGACAAACCCACTACACCCAGACTTGTTCCCAGATATCAGGAAGATGGAGGCTGAGGTTGTACGAATGTGCTGCAACATGTTTAACGGGGATAGCGACTCCTGTGGAGCTGTGGGTATCTTCTTCCATCCATACCATGTCTTCTTGTCTTAACCCTTAACCTGCTGAATTTCTCAAATGGACTTAGCCGGCACCTTTTTTTGAACTGTCCATTATCGATTTTAGGGATAACAAGATGAAAACTTGTAGTTGGTCAGTCAACTGTAAAGAGCCAAGCCAGCCTGCACTAATGTGCAGGGTGGCCAGGCTTTTTACTGGTGGCAAAGGTTAGCACTTACAGTTCTAGCAGGGTAAAGGTTAATATGCCTCATTCCAGTGATAGTGTTGACTGTGGATCCTAAGCAGGATTCTCAATAACTCTTAATTTTGAGTCCCAGGACTTACAGAAAAAAATCCCCATTTTCTTGAGCAGTCACAGTATAGTTATAATAGAAGACTCTCACCTTTTGGCAGATCTGTGTCTAGGACTCCTGTGTCCACCATCTTAGTGCAAACCCTGCTAAGGTTTTAAGTTAGATCCCATTGAGGGCAAGAATTTTAAGTACCATCCTAAACACAAAGTACTATTTGTCCAACCTATGAACTGGCATTGGTACATAGGATTTTTGGGAAAAGTATTAAGAAAAATATTTTTTTGTCTATGCCATTTATTGCAAAGGTGCATAAAGTGTTTCCCTTGTCTACCTGTTCTGTTGGGGTGTTTGTTTTCCAATGAAAGTCAACTAAGTAGGTAAAAAATCTAAATAAGTCTAAAATTTTGTAAATGACTCAAATTGAAGCAGCACATCTTGCATGAAAGTATATATGTTATAAAGTAATGAAGTTATTAAGAAAATAGTTGATCCTGTTTCAAGTTGAACAACTTACATAGATATTTCAAAACAGACACATCTGATTGGAACAACTTAGGTAGAGCATGTTTTATAAATGATGTCTTACATATTAATATGTTTCTTACAGTAGTACTTGCAAGTCACTGAGATGTTAGTCTTATTGCAAACATCCACAGGGAATGACCTGTTATCAATATGTACACAGACGAAAATCAGTATAAGATTTTAAAACAAATATTTTTGTAAAACAGTATGCAGAGTTAATTAACTGAGATGAGAATATTGTCTTGAAAAACTCTTACCTGAAAATGCTGCTTTCTTTTCTCTTTTACATTATTGTTCAATTGTTTGTAAAGTTTTTTGGATAGTATGCAATACTGTTAACATATCATTGTTTTTGTTCCATAAAAGCAAAATAGAGACTGCAAACACTTTCCTCAACTCAGTTCACATCTTTAAGTTTTGTATCCTTTACCTCATATAGACTCATTTTCAGGCATTAACAGACTTAGTAGACCCAGATCAGACAGCTTCCTCCAGGGGCTATCTGATCAATGTCTCCTCTGCATGCTCATATAATACTGTAGCTCAAATTCTACACAGACTACATGGCAAAGATAAACCCATTGTTTCATGCACTAGTACTGTTTTAAGTTCAATTAATTAATATTCAATTAAATTTGTATGTGAATGTTCATGAAGTAAAAGGTTAATTGACTCTCTTTATCCTGATATGAGATTGAATATTTGTGACTGTACAATACAGATGACATCAGGAGGGACAGAGAGCATCCTGCTGGCCTGCCTTGGATACAGGAACCTTGCCAAAGAGAATGGTGTCCGCTTCCCAGAAATGTGAGCTTTGTCAATATCATTCAATTCGTGTGTACTTCCTTTTTGTGTCACCTGCTGTAAGCAAAGGTGACACATAGGATCACTATTCCGTCGTCTGTCTGTCCATCTGTCTGGCACACTTTTCCCGTCACACTATTTCCGTCATACTATTTCCATCATGCTTCAGCAGTTGACACTTCTAAAGAACACTCTTGTTTATGAACTATTGGCACAATATTATTATGATATATCTTAATGGTTGCTAGCACCAGAAGTACCGGTATATCAAATGATCATATTTTTATGCTCACCGAAGGTGACGCATATAGTCGCCGCTTCGTCCGTCCGTTCGTCCGTCCGTCCGTCCGTCACACTTTCCTTGTCCGGACTATTTCTCAGGAACTAATGGCTTGAATTCAACGAAACTTTATGGGAAGCTTTATTACCAAGAGGAGATGCGCATATCGTCAGCATGACCCGATTCCTAAATTTTTCACAGAGTTATGGCCCATTGACTTTTCTGCCTATAGTACATATTGCATGATTCTTGTCCGGGCTATTTCTCAGGAACTAATGGCTTGAATTTAACGAAACTTTATGGGAAGCTTTATTACCATGAGTAGATACGCATATCGTCAGCATGACCCGATTCCTCAATTTTTCACAGAGTTATGGCCCATTGACTTTTCGGCCTATAGTACATATTGCATGATTCTTGTCCGGGCTATTTCTCAGGAATTAATGACTTGAATTCAACGAAACTTTATGGGAAGCTTTATTACCAAAAGGAGATGCGCATATCGTCAGCATGACCCGATTCCTAAATTTTTCAAAGAGTTATGGCCCCTTGACTTTTTGGCCTATAGTCATATTGCATGATTCTTGTCCGGGCTATTTCTCAGGAATAATGGCTTGAATTCAAGAAACTTTAGGGAAGCTTTATACCAAGAGTAGATATGCATATCGTCGGCCTGACCTGGTTCCTCAATTTTTCACAGAGTTATGGCCCCTTGACTTTTTGGCCTATAGTACATATTGCATGATTCTTGTCCGGGCTATTTCTCAGGAATAATGGCTTGAATTCAAAAACTTTAGGGAAG
The DNA here is from genome assembly GCA_021229015.1 of Solen grandis. NCBI lineage: Eukaryota > Metazoa > Mollusca > Bivalvia > Adapedonta > Solenidae > Solen > Solen grandis. The sequence goes on from CM037785.1 coordinate 42,777,042, forward strand.
CTTTATACCAAGAGGAGATCGCATATCGTCAGCATGACCCGATTCCTAAATTTTTCAAAGAGTTAAGGCCCATTGACTTTTTGGCCTATAGTACATATTGCATGATTCTTGTCCGGGCTATTTCTCAGGAACTAATGGCTTGAATTCAACAAAACTTTATGGAAAGCTTTATCACCAAGAGTAGATACGCATATCGTCAGCATGACCCGATTCCTAAATTTTTCACAGAGTTATGGCCCCTTGACTTTTTGGCCTATAGTTCATGTTGCATGATTCTTGTCCGGGCTATTTCTCAGGAACTAATGGCTTGAATTCAATGAAACTTTATGGGAAGCTTTATTACCAAGAGGAGATACGCATATCGTAGACCTGACCTGGTTCCTCAATTTTTAAGAGAGTTATGGCCCCTACTACCATGTTGTTGACTAATATTCATGTCATTTGCCTAATTTAACAGGAGATATCATTTAAACAAAACCCCACAAAATTCAATATGCTAGTAATGTCAATCATAATCATGTCAGCTAATTGTTGTTTAGGCCATTATACACTATTTCAAATATCCAGTCATATGTCAAGAGTGTTGGTTAACCTCTTTGATATGAGCACACATTGAAATGTATGACTTAATTTTTAGTAGTATAAAAACTTAAAAAAAAATCAATGAAAGATCTGATGAGTAACACGTATTATCATATTAAATAGTAAACTGTTACTAAGTCTCCAAATTAGAGTTGGTAAAACATCTCATCTGATGAGGAGAATAGATATGATTTAGGAATGGGGATTTCAACATATCCTCCCACCCATTGACTAAGGCCTTATTTGTAACAATGACGTTCTTCGGGGAGCATCTGTCAGTTCTACTGACTTCCTTGTTTTTTCCTGATGTTGGAATAAACAACCTTGCATCCCATATGTATTTTTTTCCTTTTAGATTTAAACTCCCATCCTTTCTTGTAAGATAGTATAAGAAAAATTATTTATATATCTTTTTTCAGTATTGTCCCAATCACAGCCCATGCTGCTTTTGACAAGGTAAGGAAGTTTGATTACTCATGCATGCTTTGTGCCTTAAACATTACATTTTCATGTTCAATAGTGGCCATATTCTTTCGTAAAATGGTAAAAAATGTGTTGGTCATAGAATAAACACTGTATAGAGAACCAAAAATAAAGTTTAAAGTGGTTTTCTTCTTTGCTAATTTAAAAGAATATTTATTTATTAATATCATTTTCAAGGTTAATGTCTAATTAATACATATTGTGTTGCATACGCGTAAGTTCAAGAATAACACATTTGGGAGATTTTATTCTTGTGTAATACAATAGAACATCCATTGCTCCAATTATGGGTATTCTGGAAAATTTTATGCATGTTGTGTATCATCTCTTGTATAATTTATGATCCTCCAGTAATGCATGGTAGAGATCTAAAGGCAATATATAGGTATATGGAAGTTTGTGGAAAAAAAGATGGCAGTTTTACTGGGGTATTTATCAGCTTTTAATGAGAGATCATGTGTTTACAACAAGATGTGACTGACTGATGTGTATGTTTACTACAGGCTGCAGACTTCTTCCATATGAAGATCACCCACATCCCTGTGGACCCTGTCACCTGTAAGGTGGATGTCAGGAAGATGAAACGTGCCATCAATAAAAGCACATGTTTGGTATGTTCTGTTGGAGATTTATTAATGCAAAAGTATTGTAGGTTCATGTCTTAGTTTAAACCTATTTATTTTTACTTAAATTTGGAAACACGTTTTTTTTAACTTTCATTACCCCTTACAACAATTCCTAGGTGTGACCAACACCTTGTGCTTTGGAAGGCCATGAAAAATTCCTTCCCTCCAAAGGTTTGAACCCACATTCCTTGGATCAGTTGTTGAGCACAATACCACTGGACCATAGCGCCCTTTTCATGTGTTTTCATCAGTAATTATATTCATAGATCAATCATAGAAAAACATGTTTGATAAGGGCATTATTGCTAGTTGCTTCTCTTTTTATGCCCCTGGATTAATAGATTGGGGCATATTGTTTTTCGTCTGTCCATCTGTTTGTGTCACAAAACTTTAACCTTGAAAAAAAAACCCAGAAATTCTTCACCTACAGCCTCCAAGTCTTACAGCTGCATGCACTTTGATGAGCTCTACCCGCCAGGTGACCTTGACCTTCAAATGACCTGGACTCCAAAGGTCTAAGACCCCCCAAGGGGCATGGCGTTCATTCGAAATGTAGCTTGTTTGACTCTGAATAAATAACTTTTTTAGCTGATTTCATTTTAAAACTGTCTTATAGTTCAGACTAAGTATAAATGTCATTTGTATTTCAGCTGGTTGGATCTGCCCCCCAGTTTCCGCATGGCAGTATAGACTCAATGGAGGAAATAGCAGCAGTATGTATACTGGATCACACCATTATCGTCCTTGTATTTATTCTTAGCTTTCAGGCTAAACATGTAGGGTATTGTTAAACAATAAAGTATTGTGATACTCGCTATATGTTTTCAAAATGATTTAGATTATTTATTATAAAATGTTGTGGGTTTTTTTGTGTCACCTGCTGTAAGCAGAGGTGACACATATGGATCATTTCTCTATTGTCTGTCCATCTGTCAGTCACTCTTTTGATCAGGCTTCAGCAGGTGACACTCTTGTCTAATTTGATATACGTGTTTGTTTATATAATTATATGTAGATTTGAAGATTGCTATGTTTTTGCTATGTTTGCATTTCCATTTTTGAGGGGTATTTTTCATATACATGTATGTATATGTTTTTTTCACTTATCTAAATTAGCTTGGCCTGAAGTATGGTATACCTGTACACACCGATTCTTGTCTTGGAGGATTCCTGGTTCCTTTTATGGAGAAGGCTGGGTACAATGTTCCTATAGTGGACTTCCGGTTGCCAGGAGTGACCAGTATATCAGTAGATACACATAAGGTGAGTCGGGATCCATCTGTCCTTCATATGGCAGTGTGACACTACGATTTCGAAGAATATGAGAGCTATTGTAGTCTCCCTTGTGTCGGCGTCGGTTAAAGTTTTGCATGCAAGTTACTATCAACCTTATATCTCAATAACCATTTAACCCTTTCCCTCATAGAGGACACCATGAAAAGACCTATGCGAACAGCATAAAACCAGATCAGCCTGCGAGTAACTCGCAGGCTGATCAGGTTTCATGCTGTTCGCTGCTCCTCAGTGGTCTGGAAATGAGGATTTTCTAATTAAATTTGGTAAGGTTTAACTGTGGTTTTCTGCAGATCAGGCTTTGTGTGATACCTATTGAGGGCGTCAAAATGAGTCTATATGAGGGAAAGGGTTATGGTAACTTAGAAATTTTGGTTAAAGTTTTGCATGCAATAGAAAATTTGATTAAAGTTTTGCGTGCAAGCTACTATCCAGTTTGTATCTCAATAACCATTCATGGTATTGACTTAAAAGTTTATGAATATGTTTAGGGGCATCAGACAACCAAAGTAGATAACTCTTGATGGAATATATTACAAATTATGGCCCCTTTTTAGCTCACATGAGCACAACGTGCTCAAGGTGAGCTTTTCTGATCGCCTTTTGTCCGGCGTCCGTCGTCCGTGCGTGCGTGCGTCCGTCCGTCCGTGCGTCCGGCGTCAACAATTGCTTCAAACAACATCTCCTCCTAAACGGCTTGGCCAATTTGAAAAATATTTTGCAGGAATGTTCCTTGGATGAAGCTCTACTAAAGTTGTATAAATGGTTCTGGTCCATCGCATAATTAGGTCACAGGAGCTAAAAATAGATTTTAAAAATGAAAATTTAAAAAATCTTCTTCTCTGAAACCACAAGGCCTAGCCTTTTGATTTTTGGTATGTAGCATGATCTTATGACTCTCTACCAGGATTGTACAAATTATGACCCTGGGGTCAAAATTGGCCCCGCCCCAGGGGTCACTTGATTTCACATAGGCTAATATAGGAAAAACTTGAAAAAATCTTCTTCTCCGAAACCACAAGGCCTAACCTTTTGATTTTTGGTATGTAGCATCATCTTATGGGCCACTACCAAGATTGTACAAATCATAGCCCTATGGTGATAAATGACCCCGCACCAGGGGTCACTTGTTTTACATAGAGTTATATAGGAAAATCTTAAAAAATCTTCTTCTATGAATCCATAAGGCCTAGAGCTTAGATATTTGGTATTTAGCATCATCTTATGGGCCACTACCAAGATTGTACAAATCATAGCCCTATGGTGATAAATGACCCCGCACCAGGGGTCACTTGTTTTACATAGAGTTATATAGGAAAATCTTAAAAAATCTTCTTCCATGAATGCATAAGGCCTAGAGCTTAGATATTTGGTATGAAGCATCATCTTATGGGCCACTACCAAGATTGTACAAATCATAGCCCAATGGTGATAAATGACCCCACACCTGGGGTCACTTGTTTTACATAGAGTTAAATAGGAAAATCTTAAAAAAATTTTCTTCTATGAACAATAAGGCCTAGAGCTAAGATTTTTGGTATGTAGTAGCATCTAATGGTTCATTACAAAGATTTTCAAAGTCTTGGCCCTAGGGTGATAAATGACCCTGCGCCCAAGTCTTCTCTGAAACCATATGGCCCATTGCTTAGATATTTGGTGTGTAGTATTGTCAGGGGTAAAATGTTTTAGATTAAGTTATATCAGAATCCTTGTCTGTTTAAAAACCTTGACATCTTTGACAATTGGGCCCTAATTAAATTTTAAAGTTTTGCATGCAAGGTACTTCATGCTTATATCTCAGTATCCAGGCTTGCCATTGGTTTGAAACATCTTTAATATGTTTAGGGGTATCATACTTTCATGGTAGATAACTCTTGATAGAACATATTACAAATTATGGCCCCTTTTTAACTCAGAAATTTTTGTAAAAGTTTTGCATGCAAGGTACTTTCATGCTAATATCTCAGTATCAGGCATTCATTTGATTTGAAACATCTTTAATATGTTAAGGGGTATCATACTTTCAAGGTAGATAACACTTGATGGAATATATTGAAAATTATGGCCCCCTTTTAACTATTTTGATTTTGGAATTAAATTGGGATAACTTTTGGAATTTTGGACCTTTTCTAACTTGGATTTTTTGGTTAAAGTTTTGCATGCAGCGTTAATATGCTTATGTCTCAGTAACTAAGCATTGGATTGATTTTAGACTTCATAAAAATATAAAGGGGTATCAGACTATCAAGGTATAGCATTTTTGACTTATTATGTACAGGGTATGTGAAGGGCAAGAATTGAAATAGATTTCATTTGATTTACCAACAAGCATTTTGAATAGTCGAGCGTGCTGTCCTCTGACAGCTCTGTTTTCATATTGGTATAAGATTCCAATTATGTTTATCATTACTTTGTAGATATTTTGCACTTCAAACTATGTTATTTTTTTCTATGCCTGGTTAAAAGTACTGTCCTTAAACCCAGTTGCAACAGCTTGTAGATTTTCCAGATGTTCAGACAGTATTTTTCAAATTAACTGCTGTAAATTAATGTTTAGTTACAGTTGTCAGCATGTTGCCTGTCTTGTTTTTCAGTATGGGTTTGCACCCAAAGGCTCATCTGTGATACTGTACCGAAAGAAGGAATACCGCAAGAACCAGTTCTTTGTTCAGCCAGACTGGCCAGGTGGTATCTACGCATCCCCGACACTGGCAGGTATGTGGGTTTGTTTTACGGCATAAAACCTGCATGCATACAATCTTGCCTTCTGTGAAAATTATGTTATTACTTTTTGAGTTTATTTTGATAAAAAAGCCTATTTTGTCCAAATTTTTTATTGTTTAATAATTTGACATTATTTAACCCTTTACCTCATAAATATTCATGTATAAATTATAACTTGATATAACTTGATGAATATTAATTTACTGAACTTTAAATGGGTTAGGAAGCTATAGATTTTTCTGTGATGTGCAGCCTGTGTAAAATCTTACTTTTATGAACGCACAGAGGAGACCCTAATTAGATATCTCTTTCCAGGAGCTGTCTGATCAGGGTCTGTTCTGTTTGCCAATGTGTCAGAACCAGTATATTTGAAGTTCTGTCTTGCCATTGCAGGGAGTCGATCTGGAGCTGTGGTTGCCTCGTGCTGGGCGGCCATGATGCATTTTGGTGAGGACGGTTACGTGAAAACAACGCGGGAGATCATCAAGACGACGAGATACATCGTGGAGCAGTAAGTCTCATCCAGACTTTTGTAACTAGAACATCCAGTAAACCAGTCTGCATTGCAGGACTTTGGTTAGGTACAGAGTATATTAAGAATAAGGCTCAACAATATCGTATAATACAGATGCATTGTGGGACTTATGTGTGGAAGTGCAAATCAGCAAATGCAAACTTTGCTGCTTATTTTGAAAAAAAAACCAAAAAAACGTTTGTTTAGTTTGGTTGCCAATGAATGCAGCATCCAGTCTTGACTTTCAGTATTTTCTTGCTACAAATGAAAGTCCTGATGAACATGGTATTCGAGTTATCAACTTTTCCTCATTCTACAGATTTATGGTTTCCAAAGAAGTATTTTGTCAGCTTTGTCTGGCGGATGAGCCTAACAACTGTTCAAACACTTACAACTTGCAAAAACACCTAGAACAGTTAAAAGTAATGTAACATTCCAAAGACCATGTACCATGCCACTAAGTCATTATATACATATGTTTGAATCATGTTATATCTGGAAGTTGAATTTATTTGAGCATGTTATATTGGATATACACTATTAATTTCACTTAAATTGAAACAGTATACATGTATTTGGTTCATAGGCATTTAGAATGAATTGATTAACATAAAGTTATGAGTGAAATGTCAAACATATTTTTTTTTTGTGCAAAAACTTCAAGTGCCAAATTTTTTATCAAAAAATGATTTTCTTTTCCTCTTGTATTTTCTCAGCTTTTTCTTTTCATGTGATATACTTTCAGGCTTAAGAAGAACCCAGATATTTTCATAGTTGGAGACCCACAGGTGTCTGTTCTCGCTATTGCTTCCAAGAAATTCAACATCCTCCGGCTCTCTGATGCCATGGCTGAAAAAGGTTGGAGCCTCAATCCTCTCCAGTTCCCCTCAAGGTACCACTTTTGGATTTTACAGACACACAGCAAATTCAGTATTAAACAAGGTACTCCAAAGGAAAAGTTTTGTTATAAGTTTGGTGAAGTCTTAGGTTGGTTGGGCAAGTGTATTTTGTCAACTTCCTTTGTCTGCACCATAATTTTACCACGGATAGAGATATTTTAAAATGACTGTGTACAACTGTTTAATATGATGAGACGGTGTGCAGAAGCACGACTCAGGTCCATAGCTTAAAGGTCAAGGTCACCTTCAAGGTTGAAGGTCAAAAATAGGTAATATAATTTTTTTTTGTACCATAACTTTGTCATACGTAGAGATATTTTGAAATAAAATGGTACAATTGTTCATTATTATGAGACAGTATGATATGACTTATCAGGGCTGTAACTTCTTCATGCATTATACAGATATTCCGAAAAGGGATCACAGGACCAAAATTAACATCACAGGACTGAACTCCAGCAAAAAGATTTCATTATTGCTTATCATTATACCCCCGAAACAAAGTTTGGGGGGGTATATAGGAGTCACCCAGTGGTCGGTCGGTCGGTTGGTCGGTCGGTCGGTCCAGCGGTCCGTTGCATTTTCCTTGTCCGGGGCATAACTTGAAAACCACAAGTTGGAATTCAATACAACTTCATGCAATGATCAAGCACAATATGAGGAAGTGCAGTGCACAAGAACCATAACTCTATCTAGAGTAATTACAGAGTTATTGCCCTTTGTATTTTTTCCTTGTCCGGAGTATAACTTGTAAAGTAATGGTTGGATTTCAAAACAATTTCATACAATGGTCAAGCACAATGAGAGGAAGTGCAGTGCACAAGAACCATAACTCTATCTAGAGTAATTACAGAGTTATTGCCCTTTGTTACTTTTCCTTGTCCAGAGCATAACTTGTAAACTTTCATACAATGGTCAACCACAATATGAGGAAGTGCAGTGCACAAGAACCATAACTCTATCTATAGGAATTACAGAGTTATTGCCCTTAGTTACTTTTCCTTGTCCAGAGTATAACTTGTAAACTACTGGTTGGATTTCAAAACAATTTCATACAATGGTAGTAATTACAGAGTTATTTCCCTTTGTTACTTTTCCTTGTTTTTCTTGTCCTGAACATAACTCGAATATTATACATGGTATATACTTGAAACTTAAAATGTAAACAGATGGCGACTAGGAGAAGTGCAGTGTCCAAGAACTGTAACCTTATATTTTTTAACTACTGTGACAAACAACCATTATTGACTCTCTATCAACTTTAAATAAAAACTTTACTTATTAATATCACAACCAATATACTATGTATACAGGTTCTTATCTATGCTCTGCCTGAAGTTTGGCTTCTCCTGCATTAAAGTATTTTGCGGGGGTATTAATCACCTTCAGTGATAGCTCTAGTTTATTTTATTATGTTTTAAACATTAATTTTTATAACCATAATTTCTTCAGAGATTCCTGATTTAAGTTGACTTATATGCATATAGCAAAAGCTTTTACAATCTACAGGCCAGATTTCAAAATACTTTGAACACATTTTCCTTGGGTAATTCTCTACCAAGATTTCTCAAATTATTCCTAGCTGTAAAAAACATGGCTGCTAGAGGCAGGAATAGTTTGCCATAAATGTATGTAGTGAAAACTTTTAAAATCCTCTTCTCCAAAACTTCTAGCCAGATATCAAAATTATTTTGCACAGATGTTATCTTAGTTACCCTCTATCAAGATTATTAAAATGAGGCTGATCTGCTTTGGACAGGGCTAATTTAGTTTACATGTATATCATGAAAACTTTAACAATTTATTGTCTCAAAAAAAAAAGCCAGATTTAGAAAGTTTTGGCATACATGTTCCTTGGGTAACTCTCTATGGAGATTACTCAAATTATTTTGATCAGTTTAAAAAAATGCATGGCTACTAGTGGCAGGGCTAAATTGCCATATTTGTATAAGGTGAAAAATTAAAAATTCTTCATCACCAGGTTTCAAAATACTTCGGCATGGATCCTCTAACAAGATTTCTCAAATTGTTAAAACATTAACATCATATCAAGTCCTACAAAGTCATGTATTCTATAATGTTTTTATCATTCCTGCAACAAATGCATGGTTTGCTATATCTTAAAAGAATGTCCACGCTCACAACCTACACATTTTGAGGCTACATATCTGACATTTCTTCATGTTCTTTACATTCAGTATCCATCTGTGTGTAACTCTGCTACACACCAAGCCAGGAGTGGCAGACAGGTTTATATCTGATGTGAATGAAGCTTCCAAATTCTTGGTCAAGGACCCAAATGCTCACGGTGGAGGAATGGTAAGTCATAGCTCCCGTCATAGAATTTCTTTGAATTTGTCCAAGCCACTACATACCTGTAGTTGCATAGGAACTTATAAGTTGTTCTTGTGTTTAGCTTTAGTATATTAAAGATTCATATAAATAGTTGCTATACACTGAAGTATAATGTGAGTCTTTTGTTTAAACTATTTATAATTCAAGGTTGATAATTTGTTTATGTTAAGTGATATTCTTTAATTTTGAGAAGTACTTTGACAACTAGTTGTTGAATTAGGATATCCCTCTAACCATTTACTTTTTCCCTAAGATTGACTTGGGGTGTGGTTAGTATCTCCTTACAAATTAAACAACAAAAAATTGATATAGAGTAAATCCCTCCATTTGCCAGGTCCTGGTTGGGATAGCAACATTGTATATTTGTGTCTGTTGTGTGTACTTTATCAGCTGGATTGAGATCTCCAGTGCTATAATTTTATAACAGGTTTATGGAGCAAAGAATTAGGTAGACTTCTACTTAATCAATCCCAAAATACATAGCCTACTTAGTGTACGTAACATATCTTGAGGCTGATACTTTAAATTAAGTCAAAGTACTTACAATTTATTTAGCAGCCCAAGGTTGAAAACTTGTTCTACTTTCTCTTTGGACCCCTTCTCTCTAAACTGTATTAATATATTCCAGGATTGGTAAAGTAGAACATTTTGTAATATTGAATCAATTTGGATGTGCTATTCCTTATCACTGAGTCTTATGGTGTTATACAGGCAGCTATCTATGGTTTGGCACAGTCGATCCCAGACAGGTCCATGGTGTCCGAGATTGTGGGACTGTTCCTGGATGCTTGTTACACCACAACTGACCCAGAACCACAGAAGAACGGGGTGACCAGCAAGAATGGCAAGAAGCACTAGACACTTCATACCTGCATGCATTCAGAAGTCTGTTGATCTGACCTGGATTCTCTAGAAATAAGTGTTTTATGTTGAAATAACATGCAAGAGTGGATTTTTTTCTTCAATTTTACAAACTATTTTGGCTTTATATTACATTATGGCAATATTTTTATGATTTTGAACGTTTTGGATAAAGGATACATCGGGTAGAAGTTAAATATGTAAAAAAAAAAAAAAAAAAAAAAAAAAAAAATTATGTTAGCTATTTTAATGGCATTTGCTGGAATTCCATTATTTTGATGTATTGAAACAGCTCTCACTTTCTATGCTTTTACTTACACAATACGCATCTATTGAAAGTTCATGTTTTATTGTAATATTTGAAACTGAACTCATTGTTAATGTTGTAGCAATATTTAAAATGGCAACATCTACAGAATTTTTTAGGCCCCACATCGATTGATCTAGGGGCATATTGTTTTTGGTCTTTCTGTTTGTTTGTCTGTCTGTCACAAAACATTAACTTTGACCATAACATGCAAGTCATTCCACCTACAGCCTCCAAACTTCACAGGTGCATGCACCTTGATGAGCTCTACCTACCAGGTGACCATGACCTTCAAATGACCTTAATCCCCAAAGTCTAAGGCCCACTGCAGGGTGTGGCATTCATTCGAATGTAGCTTTTTGTTTCTCTATCCAGCTTTGTTTATGATAAGTTATCGAAACTGATAATATGACTTCATTTTCAGTGAAAAGCATTAAAGTGTCAATACATAACAGCTTGTGAAATGTCTTGCCGATAAATTGATATTATGTCTCACTCAGATATTTGCTGAATTAATCAGACTAAAACACATTGGGTTTACAAATACTCAGACATTTAATTTCTGAATATTATTTTGGTGTGTATATTTTTTTTTCTTAAGGCTTACTGACCATTACCAACCTTTATACATTGTTTGAAACTGATGTATTAAATCAATGTGTTTTTGTAAGAAGTTTAGTGAGGGATTTTTTTCCTGATTTGTTATTTATGTATAATTTGTTGATGTGTAAGTTGATGTGTATCTTACTCCACTTTGTTTTTAGTTCAAATCTTGGGACCAATATTTTCAGTGTGTTCTACATTTTTATGTGGGAGTTAGTCCGTATTTTCAAAATGCATCATATTATAGTGAAAAGAAATTATTATTTTATTAAGAACTCTGATACTGTAGACAAATTTTTTCTCATTTAGAAATTTGTTGTCTTTC
>CM037785.1:42788713-42838713 GCA_021229015.1 Solen grandis
ATAAATATGTTTTTACAGAGTTTGTGATGACGCTCCTCGCTTAGACCCCTTGTCCAGTTCTCATATAAAGTCGGCTTACCAGGTCAGGAAGAGACAGAGGGAGCGATCCAAATCTGGTTCCTGTTCAGACAGGTAATATAATTGCAGTTTTATCTGATTACAACACAGTGTTTGAAATTTAAAGCACTAGCCTGATTTCCTTTTTTCTTATATAAATGAGCAAAATGCACACTAGCCCCAAATTTATTTTCCCTATATGCTATCCAAAGTTTACTTGCCCCCTAATATCTATTTCACTAACCAAAACCCTTTGGGCTAGTGTAAATTTTGATCACTGACAAAGTGCAATTTTTATTCATTGTTGATTTATTGAATGCTCTCATTGTCATATTTCTGAAGCATGGTGTTTTAGTTTATGCCTCGAATTGACTGATAGGTTGGGGAGGGAGGAGGGCATATTGTTTTTGTAATGTCTCTCTGTCTGTAGACAACTTTAACCTTGGCCATAACTTGAAAACTGTACAGGGTATTGGCTTAACATTTAAAATACATGTACATAGATGGTGACTAGGAGTAGTACAGTGGCCTACTATTCGTAGAATATGAGAGCTATTGTAGTCGCCCTTGTGTCAGCGTGGACGTTGCAGCTTTTGGTTAAAGTTTTGCATGCAGGTTACTGTCAATCTTATATCTCAATAACCATTTATGGTATTGACTTGAAAGTTTATGAATATGTCAAGGAGCATCAGACAACCAAGGAAGATAACTCTTGACTGAATTTGATACAAGTTATGGCCCCTTTTTAACTTTATAGAAATTTTGGTTAAAGTTTCGCATGCAATAGAAAATTTGATTAAAAGTTTTTCATGCAAGCTACTATCCAGCTTGTATCTCAATAACCATTCATTGTATTGACTTGAAAGTTTATGAATATGTTAAGGGGCATCAGACAACCAAGGTAGATAACACTTGATGGAATATATTACAAATTATGCCCCCTTTTTAGCTCGACTATTCGAAGAATATGAGAGCTATTGTAGTCACCCTGGCGTCAGCGTTGACGTCGCAGCTTTTGGTTAAAGTTTTGCGTGCAAGTTACTATCAACCTTATATCTCAATAACCATTTATGGTATTGACTTGAAAGTTTATAAATATGTTCAGGGGCATCAGACAACCAAGGTAGATAACTCTTGACTGAATTTAATATGAATTATGGCCCCTTTTTAACTTAGAAATTTTGGTTAAAGTTTTGCATGCAATAGAAAATTTGGTTAAAGTTTTGCGTGCAAGCTGCTATCAAGTTTGTATCTCAATAACCATTCATGGTATTGACTTGAAAGTTTATGAATATGTTTAGGGGCATCATACAACCAAGGTAGATAACTCTTGATGGAATATATTACAAATTATGCCCCCTTTTTTAACTTAGAAATTTTGGTTAAAGTTTTGCATGCAAGGTACTTTCATGCTTATATCTCAGAGTCCAGGCATGGAATTGATTTGAAATATCTTTAATATGTTTAGGGGTATCATAAAAACACGGATGGATTTTTATCCAGCTTATATCTCAGAAATTGTTGTGGAATTGACTAGAAAATTAAGGTGTGTCTTCAAGGGCATCAGAAAACAGGAGGATAACTTTTGGACTGATGCAAATTATGGCCCTTTTCTAACATGGATTTTTGGTTTAAGTTTTGCATGCACATTGTTATTGTGCTTATGTCTCAGTAACTAGGCATGGGATTGATTTTAGACTTCATAAATATATTAAGGGGTATCAGACTATCAAGGTATATCATTTTTTACTATTACTATGTAGGGCAAGAATTTAAATAGATTTCATTTGATTTACCAACAAGCATTTTGAATAGTCGAGCGTGCTGTCCTCTGACAGCTCTTGTTAACTTAGAAATTTTGGTTAAAGTTTTGCATGCAAGGTACTTTCATGCTTATATCTCAGAGTCCAGGCATGGGATTGATTTAAAACATCTTTAATATGTTAAGGGGTATCATACTATAAAGGAAGATAACACTTGATGGAATATATTGAAAATTATGGCCTCCTTTTAACTTAGAATTTTGGTTGAATTTTTGCATTCAAGCTACTATCCAGCTTATATCTCAGAAATTGCTTGTGGAATTGACTAGAAAGTTAAGGAGTGTCTTCAGGGGCATCAGAAAACCAAGGAGGATAACTTTTGGACTGAATTTTATGCAAATTATGGCCCTTCTCTAACTTGGATTTTTGGTTAAAGTTTTGCATGCACAGTATTATTGTGCTTATGTCTCAGTCATAAAAATATTAAGGAATTTTTTATTATTATGTACAGGGTATGTAAAGGGCAAGAATTGAAATTGATTACATTTGATTTACCAACAAGCATTTTGAATAGTCGAGCATGCTGTCCTCTGACAGCTCTTGTTTACTATTATTACAGGGTATATAAAGGGCAAGAATTGAAATACTAGTAGATTTCATTTGATTCACCAACAAGCATTTTGAGTAGTTGAGCGTGCTTTCGTCTTGTTTAATTATATATCTTCATTTAATTTAGAATTAATTTTAGTTCAGGGCATAAAACAATTACTATATTGGTTAAGGGCTTGATATTTAGCATACTCCATTAAGAAATACTTTTAGTTGATATCATTTATCTTACATCTAACATCCTTGAAAGGGGGGTAGAGGGGTTAGACTCATATAGGAGCATGGTATTTCACTTACACATATTGTTCAAGTCTTTACTATTTAAAGATAAGTTTCATCATTATTATACCCCCACAAATGAAATTTGGGGGGGTATATAGGAGTCACCCTGTCGGTCGGTCCATTGGTTCGGCAGTTGGTCTACAAATATTTGTCCGGAGCATTTCTCCAAAACTACTGTACCTATGTTGATGAAACTTCATAGGTAGATAAACCTTGATGAGAGGAAGTGCAGTGCATAAGAACCATAACTCTACATGTTTTTTAAAGGAGTTATTCCCCTTTGTTAATTTTTGTCTTTTGATTTTGTCCGGAGCATTTCTCCAAAACTACTGTACTTATGTTGATCAAACTTCATATGTAGATAGACCTCATATGTAGATAGACCTTCATGAGAGGAAGTGCAGTGCCTAAGAACCATAACTCTGCATGTATTTTAAAGGAGTTATTCCTTTGTCATTTTTAATCTTTTGATTTTGTCCGGACCATAACTCCAATACTAAAGTAGCTAGGTTGATGAAACTTCATATGTAGATTGATCTTGATGAGAGGAAGTGCAGTGCACAAGAACCATAACTCTGCATGTATTTTGAAAGGAGTTATTGCCCTTTGTCATTTTTAATCTTTTGATTTTGTCCGGAGCATAACTCCAATACTAAAGTAGCTAGGTTGATGAAACTTCATAATTATGTAGATTGATCTTGATGAGAGGAAGTGCAGTGCATAAGAAAACCACAATGTAAACTCTTAAAGACAGGTTTTTGCAAACAATAAATATGGATGTGAACCATAATTAGACTGCATTTTTATTCTCCTCAGCTACAGATCTTGGGGGCAAATTGTTTTCTTCTGTGTGTCTGTATGTGTGTCTCTCTGTCTATCTGTCTGTCTGTCAAAACTTTTTAGCATTGTCCAAAACTTTTGAACCATTGCTCACACTAACTTTAAACCTTACATACATGTAGTCTTTCACTCACGCAAACTTTTGAAACTGTATTCCTACACATGACAGACTTCCGGTGTGGGTATTGATCACTTTTAGTGATAAAATTTTTTTTTGGTATGCTTATAAGCCCAAATCCTATGTTTGAACATTCGTTTTATGTGTCATGTGAATACATCCTTTGTCAAAGATGGGGGTGGGGGTATGAATCACCTTCAGTGATAGTTCTAGTTTTTTTTTACATCAGTTACTTACCATGTTTTCGCAGATTACTTAAATGGCTGTCCTTGTATAGTGGGAGAAAATCTGTTGAAACCCCTTTAGTCTGGATAGTTGTGAGTGTCTATTCTAGGATTTAAAATTTAGGTTTCCCCCCCCCCCATAAAATAACAGGTTTTTTTTTTTTTTTTAAATTAGGGGGGGGGATTACACTGAACACATATTAAGCGTTTTATTTTCAATACAGAGTTTACATATCATCTCATCATTTTCATTATGATTAAGTCGTGGCCATTCTTTTAAATGGTTTGAAATAAATACCTTTTTTTTAATTTCAGTGGACTGGGAGTGCTACATTCGTTGTAAGATTCTCTCTGGTTTTGTTCAAATTCCTCATATTTATTCTAGCGCTTGTATCGAAAGTAGAAGGGATATTTTGGTTGACAGGATTGGCTAATACCGTCTTTTCAGAAGATTTAGTAAAGAAATCCGTTATTCTTGGCTTAGACATTTTGTCTGCATGACTGATAATAGATTGGTTAATTCCGATATTTTAAAACGTAAAACATTTACTGTATTACAGCACTCATACAAGGTCCTGTTAAACATCATAGGTCTTTGTCTCATAACGTTACTCGCAAAAATATTTTTGTTTGTTTATATTTGGGTGACTTATTCCGACTGGTGCCCGGTGGACATATAAACAAATACCATGATAAACACGGCGGAATAAATATATCGATGACAGTTAGCGGCGGAAAAGTGCTTTGTGATATGCATTCTTTTTTCCTTTTTTTTTTGTTGGACATTATGCGGGATTTTCATGCACATGATTGTAATTCGTGCAGGATCTTTGAAAAATATGCATGAATCCCGCAATCTCGTGTCCTAGGATAGAAACTGGTGACTGAGTATCTCTCTTGCAAGAAGTTAGGTTCACAATGCTAACCAGGCACCCAGGGGATAAAGATAAATCATCATTGGTTAGGCTTGTTTGCTGGTAACCAATAGACAAAAGCAGTTTATGCCCAGTTTTACATTGAACATTTTTCTTGCAAAGTGGCATACTGGTTTATCTGAGTACTACACCATAGATGATCTGTTTGACTCATAGATTAGTTACAAAAACTTGAACACTACAGTATTTAATAATACATCTGTCTTGCTTTGTCAGTCTTTTGAATATGTGTAGTTACACCATTGTCAGAATGTGAGGAGTTCGGTTAAATTGTTCTCATATGTTTGTTACCTTTATATGATTTCATAAATCTGACAGATATTCTGACAAATCTTAATAAATGTATTCCGGAATATGAATATTGAATTTTAAATAATAACCAAGATTTATTAATGACTTGAAAAATATAGTTAACTTTTTTTGCTTGTTTTGTAGTTCTGAAGATGATGATGATGATCGGTCCCATAAGAGCTCTCGACATCGAAAACGTAGCCGCCATTCATTGCCTGAGACGAGCACCAGACATAGGCATGACAGTCACGAGGAGAACACCCACAGTCATGGCAGTCATAAGAAGAAGAAGAAGTCAAAGTCTCGTCACTCTAAGCATCGGCACCGCTCTGCTTCACCCATACCCACGGGCAGTGTCAACATTACGAAGCGTAAAGTTCGTCTGATCCGACCCAGGAAGGGTCTCTGAGGACACTGCGGGAACCATGTCTACCAGCCATCGTTCTCGACACATGTACAGATTACACCTGCATTTACTAACTTGAAGCTCCAATAAGACTGACAGACATGCACTGTTTTCAAAGAGAATGATGAGCAGTATTAAACCAGATTAGCCTGAATGTGACAAAAAGATCTGTTGACTGGTTGCTTTAGGTTAAAGGTTAATTTACTATTGCCTTGTAAAGTACAGGCATCAGTCTCAAATTCCACCAACAATATTCAGCACTAAGTCATACTGAGATTCTTATAGGGGAAATTTATTATTCTTGCTTCTCTGAGACCCAAATATTTAATTTCTTAACAAATATTGTCAGTTATAAAAGTAGTATTTCATGTCTGACAGTATTACGTGAAGCAGGATTGATAAAATGCGTTTCTAAATAATTTACCGGTAATAAGAATTAAAGTATTGCATTTAATGCTTTGTATTTTTGGTGGAATTTGGTCCAGATTTTGAAGACCAGTCTGAAATAGCTGGTGTCAGAATTCACTTTAAAGTTTAAGGTATCTGATGTACTATATCTGCAGTCAAAGTTTACCCATGTGTATGCATAAAGATATTTTTCTGTAATTCAAGAAAGAAAACACCAAAGCACAAGACCAATGCCATCTTTGTAACATCTTAATTTGATTCTGTAATTAGCTTTACTAAAACCACTTTAATAGATGGTAAGATATATCAGAACCATCATGGAATTTCATCTCTCTCATAAATTGTTTAAAAATATTTGATAATCCAAAACATAAATGCATAGTGTGTGATGCAGATAATTTGGCTGGGTAAGGTGGTAATTGACAATATTTTGATGGAATGCCAAATATTTTGATCGTGAAAATATGAAATTGATTTACATGGAACACTCCGTCAGACTTAACCAATAACAGTCAAGGATGTATAATTCACTAACCCACTGCCCAGGGTGAGTGGATATTAGTGTAACGCAAGTTAAAAACCAAAATATTTCTTGGTATTTTTCTTGATTTTAGGATCTCAAATTTGTGTAGGGCAGGTGATAATTTTAAGAATTTTACATCCCTGATTCTATACCCATAACTGGTATCCAGTTTAGACAATATCGTACATCGCATACCTTGACTTTTAATTGAGGAAATGTCTTGAACAGTGAGGGGATTCAGGCTGATACATTATTATGGAACAGCATTTTATTTTAGATTGATAAGTGCATACAACATGTGTGTATATAGTCACTTGCAATGTTGATGATACCTAAAGTTAACTTTAAACACTTTTTTTGTTACTCTTTTCATGCATACTTTTGTTTTTAATTGTTGAATTTGCTTTTTTTTGTTTATTTGAAAAAAATATTAATGGTGACTGAATTAATGTATAGATTTTATACAAACCTGTTATTTTGTATACTTGCCATTATTGAAAACCCTTTGCAATACAAAATACAAGTACATACATGATACATGAATTCAGAGAAAAAAATTGTAGAGAGCTTTTGTGTGAAACAGAGTTAAGATGTTGGTTAATTAGTTTTGAACTAGGAAAAACCTTTATGGCCTTATCCATGTGGAGAAGTTTGTCAGATACTTACAGATATAGTGACACAAAACATCTGGTTATTTATAGCTGTGCAAGTAGATGTTAAAATGATGTCAGATTCATATGTAACACAAGAATATGTAATATCATAATCGAGTATTTTCTGTGTATCAACACTTTCCTTTATCTAAGAGATATTAGTAAGACATGGAAAAAAACAATCTTAAATGATGCAAAATATCTAAATAATTAGAGCACATTATAATTAACTGTTACTATTTCACACAAAATGAATGCATTTTCTTTCTTAAAAAAAAAAAAAATCAGTATTTGGGTAATATGTATCTTTGTTACGTCAATGCTTAAGTCAAAGTTATGGTAATGATAAAAAAAGTATAGATTGAGTGAAGAAACATAATGTAAGAAAGTAGTCAAGTTTGTGTTGGTTGAATGTTCTGAACAAGCTGCAATATTATGCAATACGGGTCAAATTTTCAGTTGTGTTTATTTTTAGCCAAAAAAAAGGTAATTCTGCAACTCATTTAGTAAACCTGTATCAGTTGTTTAAATGGTTTTGATTTGCCTTAAGAATTGATAAATGTTATATTTTAAGTTTGTTTAGAAATTAATTAGTCAAAATATTTGGTTTTTGATATTTCGTTTTTTTTAGAAGCATACATTTAAAAAAGGATTTATTTTTTTGTTGAATCTATACTTCAGGCAGTATAGTTTTTGAGAATATTGTTAATTTTCAAGTCCAGGAACAATTAATTTTTATTACTTATTCATGTTGGTGGGTTTAAAATGAAAGATGTGAAACTGGGAAGGATATTAAATGAAAACAAATTTTAGATACAAATAGAAGTCTCAAGAGATATATTTAAACTTCCAATATGACATTTTGTATGTTTCTTACCTCTGATAGAAATACAAGTTAATGTCAAGAAGGTTGATAGCTACTTACAGAGATAGTATACTGTAATTCTCTTTTCTTTTTCCAGAAATTTTCAACATCTCATTTTCAGCATGAGTTTCAGAGTTTCACCATTTCTTTGGTTCTTTGTTGGGTTATTGTGTTTTGGTTTTTTTTGTTGTTTTTTTCTTTTTCATCAATGGCCTATGAATCTCTCCTGCACTCAGTAGTCAGTGAATGTCCATTGTATATAGAGCTAAGATAATTGCTGCATGGGCTCTTTATTTTACTGAGTGGTTATTTTCGCTTTATTTGCATTTAAAAAAAATATATATATATAATCATATTCAAACACCTGAATTCACCCCACAGTGAATAAAGAAATTACCCTATTGTCATTTATCACACACTTAAAGCTGTATTGTTCAAATTTCAAAAAAATTAAAATACAGTTTAGAAAAAAGAAACACAAGACTCTATTGAAATTGAGTCATGTACGTCAGTATGATCAATGTACTACGCCGTGCGATTGACTGTGACTTTTCTCCAATTTACACTTCAACAAAAAACCAATATTCCATTCAACCTTATCGCCTGTCAAATAGAACGTTGCTTCGGTTGATGAATATAAACCAGCCTCCTTAGCGAGAGGAATCAAGTGCAGTTTTATCAATCTATAAATAGAGACTGTGACATCACTAGCTTCATTCAGACCGGTGTTGACACATTGCAGTATTATAACTCGCGGAATTATGAATTGACTGCAGGTACATTATATGTCCCATGTAATCTTGCAAGGAAATAATAAATGAGTTTAAATAGACAACTATGTAGTTCAA
Source organism: Solen grandis (assembly GCA_021229015.1). Classification (NCBI taxonomy): domain Eukaryota; kingdom Metazoa; phylum Mollusca; class Bivalvia; order Adapedonta; family Solenidae; genus Solen; species Solen grandis. Next base: position 42,797,536 of record CM037785.1, read on the forward strand.
ATGAAATAGGTGGCACTTAAACTCGGGGTGTTTTAGCAAGAGTGATTTTGTGTCTTGAAAAAACAGCAAATGTAGTGTGGCGTAGTTACTGTCAAACGGAGCGTGATATTTGTCCTTGTCATCATGGTCTACAAACGTGCGGCTTTTAACATCTAGCCATTTTAATTTGCGGTTCTTCATGTAGGAATTATATAAAATCCTCGAATGTCATTTCAAAACTTTTACAAAATGCACCACTGACCGCCTTTGTAGGGATAATGTTTTTTTAAAGTTCGTCTCAGCCGACACTTCCATCACAAAAGTTAACTGGGAACTGAGCACAAATCAATAACCAGGTGAAGCCAAGGGGCGGAGCTACGTTTTGATTGGCCTACACTATGTTTTCTGTTTCTACTGTAAGAGTGAGAATGGTCTCAGTTTTATTGATGTAAAATTATTGGAAAAGTCAAAGTCAATTGCACGGCATAGTAATAGGTCCATCTTCTGCTTGTTTCCTTACAGACAGTGATATTTACTGTTTTTGTAAGGAGAAATTAACTGTGTTGAATTTTTACACAAATTATATTTTCTTCTAAATGTCAAAATTTATATATATTTGTACAGCCTTTTTGTTAAATGTTCTATACAAAGATTGCAGTACACGTATCACAGTAAGCTGATTGAAAAACTTTGTAATTATATTGAGGGTATTTCTGTTTATGAAATGTTACCACAATCCTTGAAATCTACATTTCCTCAGCAGCTCAACACTAGAAATGTTCAGAAAAACAACAACTAAAAACAACTCTACATTCTTTTTTTCATGCTTTGGATTATATTTAGGTGTTAGTTTTGAGTTCCTGTGTGTACTTATCTATTAAATGATTTTAAAACATATGCATATGTATATATATGTCAAGCTTGTTTCATTTATAACGTAAATGTCACTTGCCATGAAATATACTTTGTATATCATTTCAATCAGTTTTGATTGAAATATAAAGAGATGGATGCAAGTTATGAAGACTATAAACAAAATGAACATATGAAAACCCTTATAACAGACTAGAAGGGGACATGTTTAAATTTGAAATGAAGATTCAGGTTGTATTTTTTTTAAAAAAAAAAATTTTTAAATTGGAAAAATGTTAAGGTAAATCATGTGAAATAATTATGTTTATCTTTTAATTGAGAGGTCAGTATTGATTATGTTGTGGAATCTTGTTTGTTTCCATGATTGAAGAAGAAAATTTAAAACTTGTCTTTTTTACTTTTCTTAAATTTTTGAACATTTTTCTTTGTAAATTTAATTCTAAAACTCAACATAAAATAGTTATAAAGAAATGATTAAATTATGATGGCGATTGACTAAATTTTAAATTAGTTCAGTGATGTACATGTATATGATTGAAACAAGAATTAGATCCAACTTGAGTGTTGATTCTCTATTTGCAAAATATCTCAGTTTTCCCTTTACACAAAATATGTAGTTCAAGTTCAAAGTGTTTTTATTGTCTGAACATATTTTACTAACAACAATCGTAAGCTATGAAAAGCTATTTACCAAAAAGTACTTATGTGTTTAAGACAAGGAAGATTTCAATAGTAGGATATAAAAAATTGTTGTGACCACCAACTGAAATCGTTAAATATTGGCGATAAAACTGACATTATTTGTTAACATTGTTCATTTGTTCTGTTGTTGAAACATTAACCCAGATTGTTACTGCTTATTTGGTTCTTGTCGTTGTATTTAGTAATAAATTTATGAAATTGACTTTGTCTGATTGTGGAACAGTTGAATTACACTTGCTTATGTATTGTCCCAGTTCCATCAAAGTGACTGAAGTAAGTAGTACAGATGTAGTAGTAGCAAGAATACATTCCAGAATTCTTTTTTATAAGCCTGTCAAATGACTGGACAATTATGGTATGGCATTGCCAATCCATCTGTCTGTTCATAAACATTTTGTTTCCTTGCAGTAACTGTAGAAATACTTCATGTATTGAATTCATATTTGGCATGCAAGTATATAATATTGAAATATAGGTCATATTCTACTTTGGTTACAATCCACTGATTTTTTATAGAGGTATGCACCCTTTATAGTCAAATTTCATGTGAAAGTCACGTTATTTTGAAACTACATATACTTCATATAGGTGGACAAGGGCATCAGGACATCAAGTTAGATAACTCTTGACCGAATTCATTGTTATGCCCCCTTTTGAACTTAGAAATTTTAGATGTGCAAGTATATTGGAAAACTTTTATACAGACCGTAATCCGTTCAAGTACACCAAATCTGCGTTCCGTTTGCGTTTGAACATCGTTTCATTTGCGTTTGCAAATCGTTTCATTTGCGTTTATCGTTTACGTTTCTAAACGATAAACGCTGGATATAAACGCTGAATGCATCTATAAACGATTACAAACGCATTTGCATTTCAACTTCGTTTATTTTCGAACCGTTCTCCGTTTGCGTTCACCGTTCACCGTTTGCGTTCACCGTTTGCATCGTTTTTCGTTTACCGTTTACACAAACGCATCATCTCTGACACTGCTTTCTGCACGTATCGGACCCAAACCATTTCGGAACCTAGACTAATGTCGTACCCCTGGACCTATCTGTCTATACATTCTAAACGCTGGAAGTAACTTAAACAATTAAGTCACAAAAAAAGTATTAGTGGCTATAATTTGAATTATTAAAATCAAATTTATTTTTCTAATTTGTTAGAGGGAAATCGGTGAAGTGTAAGAAAAACATTCTGGAAATAATTTTACGAAAAATCTGTGAAGTTGTTGCAACCTCTAGAAAGACAAAACAATGGCGGGTACTAGCAGGCAGTATAGGTCTTTGGGATTACTTAGCCATTTCCGAGTATCCTGCTTGCCGAGATTCTTTAAATTAAAACCTGTTGTCGGTATTTTTTGTAATAGTTCATCCTGCGTAAGTGATGTTGACAAAATAAATGTCATCGGTTGAAAGTAGTCTTGAACGGTTATTATATTTTTTTTTGAATTCACATTGCGACAAAATCGAGAGAAAAAACGTAACACAGTCAAGGTAAAATTGACAATCATCATAATACGTCATCCACTAAAGGCATGTTTTTTATTGGCTATTGCAAATAAACTAGGCGAATGATTGGACAATCGGTTCTATGTCATTGTGTGTGATAAGTTCCAGACTGTAAACAAATTTGATTACACGCTGTCATATCAGTTTACACAACAGGTGCCATAAACGGCACGCGTAGGGTTCAGCGATTTTCCAAAGTTACAGTGCGATATAAAATCTTTTTCCCCCTCCACAAAAATAAAAATGGAACTAGCGTGCGATCTTAATACAATACAATTTCATTAACGTAGTGCACAAAGTGTGTACGTGACAATTGGCATGTACAAAATGAGGACCTATATAACCTGCTAACTAATCAAGCGAGAAAAACTGAAGTATTAATTGTATTACATATTAATATTAGATAGACCAACAAAAGATTCAAATCACTTTCAGACATCAAATTAAAATTAAAATTTTCAACAATAAAGCTAAGACAAAGACGTAATAAGTACGTCTAAGAACATAAGAAGATGAAAAGAAATATTGCCGACGTTTGGGGAATATCGCAACTTCTTGGCAATTTTGATAAAGGAAAAACGCCAAGTCATCCGTAATCCAACCTACAGTGCATAAAGGTCATCGTTGATCGGGGAAGCTGTGGGGGCTGTTATTATTGCCGATAAGATAGTGTATGAAGGCATGTCGCTATGGAATTATGACATGTCGGCGAGATTAAGGCATGTCGGCAATATGCCTTCGCGTTTGAAGGCATGTCGGGCCCGACATGCGTTATTGGCCTGGCGGAAACCCTGTTAGATAAAATACACTGCAATCTTTTACAACCATAATATAAACTAAACTAAGACTTATATATATTGGAAGTCACGATAAAAACATCGTATGCATATAACCATAACAATACCGGGTGACCCTTCTTAACGCTTGCTTTTTTTACGTGCAATAACACGGAAAAAATACGCTTCATGTGATATTATTGGTAATCTGAATACAACAAATGCTTTGGCCATTTACAGCATCATTTATTAAATATGACCAAGACATATAGAAGGTTGCACGAGTTTGTCGTGCTTATATACTGCAGCTATTAAAACTGCCTACTCGGCTGAATAAAATTATTGAACCAGACTTCAGAAAGCCGTTAGTAACATAACTGAATGTTAATTTGCATCTCGTGTATGCATCGTACTAAATATTTATACAGTCTTCGTAACTACTGTAACTTGTGGTAAACTAGAATTCACCTTTTTGCCTAATGTTTATTAGTTCAAAGAAATTTTGTCACGAATGGTTACTTTATAGGCTATATTATAATTTGCTTAATTCAATATTCAAAACTAGTTCATCTAAATAAAGTTTTTTCTTCGCTGTTTTTATTTACTCATTATTCTGTGTTATTTTTGTTTCCTTATGAAACATAACAGCAACTACTTCAATTGTGTCGTATGCAGATATTTCTAAAGATCTACATTTGTACGGTGATGGATATTTTGATGACATTATATCTGCTGACACAATTCAATATTCAGTAGTTATCAAAACACATAACGATCCATAGGACAACACAGGAAATGATTGCATAATGTTACATAACATAGTGCACCCTACTGTGGTGTCACAGTATGCCATCTTTGTTTTTTGTCACCATTCGCCAATCAAGACACACAGCAGCCGGACGAACCCCCTCCCCCCCATGAACCGGATATGAGCGAGGCAATTTAATTATTTTACAGGGTAGACATAATGCATCCCATGATGTTTTACAATAGGACAAAACACCCCCATGTATATATACTTTTTCTTAATGAAAACATATTTTACACTGCTTTTTTTAAAGATGGAATTCCTTATAATACCAAATTTGACAAGGTAAGACACCCCTGAGGTGGTGTTTGTACATATTGTACGACAGGTTATTAAATCAAAATAGTTGTATAAGGATTTGTTTGTGATTTTGGTGAAATTTCTAGAAGGAAATTTTTGATCAATACAAGATATTAAAACGTAAATAAAAAACACTTTAAAGCATGATAAGTTTTTAGCATGTCACTTTTTAGCAAGACTGATAACATTTGTTTTAAATTGTCCAATGTATGCAGATACATGGTACACGTAGACACTTTATTTCAAGGTATTATGGTAAATGTATAGCTTTACTGCAAACAGATAACAAACCACTGGGATTTTGTTTAAAAAACATTAAATCAAGAGGAATTGTATTCTTTAATTTAGAAAGTTATTCTGATAGGCAGTTCATTAGTTAAATTTTTCTTCTTCGTTTTGTAGGCATGTACGTTTATCAATGTAATCAACTACCAAGACATTGTAAAACAATTTAGGTCTACTATATATCAATAGTCATCTTCACATGAGCATTTCTTTTTTATATAACAGGTGTTTATCCCGGTGTTTATAACTGAAATTTGTCCGACTCGTATAAATAATGGGGTGGCAGATATTCACGTCATAAACATATTGCATTGTGTCACTTTTGTGTAACAATATATTTAGACTTAAATGATACAATTTTCCGTTGTTGAAATTTATCGAGAACGTATTTAGAGAAAAAAAACAACAACATGATTAATGGATAAAAAAAAAGTTAATAAAATATTACAACAACCACGTGTAACAAACAAGCTCTCTTAATTTATCGGCTAATATTGTACATGTAGTCAATTTGGGGAATCTTCGGCAATTTCATACATACAAGCTGCCGGATGTTGTCATAATGACTAATCAGCCTATCACACTAACTTAGACAATTATCTTCTCAAAGTGTCACAATACCCGTTCGCCAATACACTGACTGGTCTAGTCGCCGTTAATAAACGCTTATACAAACACGTGAATAGAGAACCAATTCTAGGCCGCTTTTATGTTTATTACATTGACAAAAATAAATCTTATGACGGGGGAAAGAAAAAATCCCTTTTTACTTTATTGTAAACATTTAAAACATTTTTTTACAATTGTATCACTCATTTATTTAACAAAAAAAATGCTTTTGGCATAAATGAAAGCACTATTGATGTGTTTTTTTTTTCGTTAAAATATAATTGCACTGTCAACATAACCACGATAAAGTTAGAGAATATCCGAATCCCATACCTCAGCGTTTAATGCAAACGTTTTGATACCGTTTATCGTTTGCGTTTATCGTTTGCGTTTATCGTTTTGTATAGTTCGTTTGCGTTTGTGAATCGTTCGGCCGTGAAACGTTCGATCGTTTACGTTTTCGTTTAACGTTTCGTTTGCGTTCCGTTCGTGTTTCGTTTGCGTTTGAATAGCGTTTCGTTTACGTTCGTTTGGTGTACTTGAACGGATTACGGTCTGTATCGGGCGATTGCCTGATATCTGATCTCTAGATATTGAAAGTAAGTCGACCCGCCTGCAAATACACACAGCAATTACTCAGTGTCTACCGTCTCAACACTAAGCACTTTCTTAATACCTGTAATTTAACCTGGTATTCACGCCGTAACGGTGTGTCCAAAAACATGGGTATTGATTTTAAACCCTTCACATTCACCCAACCTGTTGATACGATCCAGGATTAGCTTATATCCATTTCGGTATTTTAGCACTCTGGTATGCAAAACAATCCAGACTAAATGTGCTGTGTGCTCGAATCCAAATCTGGCCGCACGGGGACATAGCCACTTAAGATAAATTGAATTAAGATCCGTGATTTTTCCGTATTTGACGCTGTAGTTGAAAAAGCATTTGGAGTGAAGCCCTTCACTGGGGTACTTGATAGAAGAAGGCAGATAATGGCCCGCTGTGTGAGCGAGCCGTTTTAGCTAGATATAAACTTGCCCCTCTATTCTGAATTGACTGAAATGTTCAGTATTTAACAAAGTTATCAGTTTGGATTTCCACTGGGAGCTTATCGCACCGTTTAAAGGTAAGTGAGACTGACTACTAGCATTAAAATTTAAAATATAAATTTATGTACAGATGATGTAATTAAAGGTACGAGTTCCAGCTTTGTTTTTGACGATGAAGGAATTGCTCTTGCCTTTACCATTACATTTACCTAAACTGTCTACTACATGTATATAATTGTGCTGCCTCTGTTACACATACATTTAACAAATTACCAAAATTGATGTGGCATTTATCAAGTTTTATGTTGAGGTGTAATTTTTATTTTCTTTCCGTCTGTGTCTATCAGAAGTGTTGCTTATATTCACATACTGGAATAAGAAATGGGATAGTTAAAAAAAAGGAACAATAACGTTACTTGCCACACCCGCCCGTCATAGAGTGTGAAACTGATTTTATACTGAAAACAGGCACTTGGTTGCACTTATTTTTCACTGTTTTAACCTTAAATGATCACTAATTAGAATTATATTTATGTATCCCACCATAGTCAGGCACCAATCTATTATAAAAAATAACTGCCCCCACCCTAACACTACGCCGCGACATACACAAGTCGTAAAAATGGTCCTGGTTAAAGCTCTCTTGCTTGACGCTCATCGTATAAGGGTAGTTCCAGGACTGGTTGGCCTGGTGTCAGGATGATGTGACTAGGCGTGGTATCATGCCACATGCCTACGGTGTGATACTGCAGTGTAGCAGCACTATATCAGTCACGTGTAGACATCGTCTCCAAATGACTGAAAAACTGTTTGTGGGACGTAAACTCAACAAACACTTTCAATCAATAATCGTTTAATTATGGCCTAATAAGATTGAACAGTGACTACGGTACTGAATGTCGTCTTTAGTCACGGGTTTATTTCATTTTGCTCAGCGGACCCAACAACCGAGTCCTCTTTAGTTTTGGACTATCGATATTTTGACTAATGGATAAGATAGTGTAACTACAAGATAAAGAACTCTAGTATGATCTTAGGACTTCTTGATCTGTTTTATCTACAAGGTCTCTATAAACACCCTGACCTATACCCTCCAGCTATCTTAGATACACAAATAGTCACCATTCTAACCTCGTTGTTTTGAAAACAATTTTCTATGTTTATTTCAATAGCAACTATTTCGACCTCATTGGCTTTACATTTGTAATACTAGTGATGACATGATATGAAATTTGACGCCATGACGTTGAAAAGACAAACATACTTTTTTGTTGATCTTGGTGCGGTTTGTATCGACCCGGGCTTTTTTTTGTCAATAAATTCAATCATACATAAACGGTTATTAATAAATAACTCATTAAATGCCTTCTTTTTTTGCTTCGATTTTTTCCCTGCACACGCGAGTAAGTAAATATTTGTCTTCTTTTGAAGTGAATTGATGATATATATTGTTACATAGGAATGATATGAAATTACCTCGTAGTCGATATTGAAGAAGCGGGTTATTAATGCTACAATTAATATATTCATATTTTGACATGGTGAATGAAATATTAGACTGATGTACCGCAGTACATGTATTCTATAGTATGCCCCCATACACCACCTTGGTCTTGTGGTAGTGGTATCGGCGGTGGACCCGTAAGTTGTGGGCTCGAATCCCGCTGTGGACAAGACTCTTTTAATAAACTCCCTTAGTGAGGTACTAGTGAGGTAGTGGGGTACTAGTGAGGTAGTAAGGTACTAGGGTACTAGTGAGGTACTAGTCCAACCCTTGAGAGGGATAAGCATAAGTTGTAAGAACTTGTGTCCAAATCGACAAGAAAAACAATCTTTAAACACATTTTACAAATATTTCTGTACATTTTTTTAGATTCTTTAAACATTGTCTGCTTTAAACTTTATTATTTTTTTGTGTTCAAAATTTTATTATATCGACATCAGGTGAACTACAAGGAGACTATTTAACATTTTATGACATTTTACTTGACACATGATTGAGTGTTATGATAAAAGCATAACTTTTCTTTTTAAGCTGCCGTTTTACCACCATATATTTGAAGAAACCCCTCGGTTTATACATTAAAGCATCATTTTACGTTTCGACATTGGCATGGTTACATTTATCTCGCGGTAATCTTCAAGTTATATACATGTATTGATGGTAGAAACTATAAACAATATTTTCATGGGTTACTATTTTTTGTTAATTTCGTGGATCGTTTTATTTACGAATATTATCGCTCACAAAAATGCTAAATTTAGATATCCTCTAGTTCCTAGATTATTAACCCACGCACAATGTAAAATATACCCATGGAATACTGTAAAACTCAAAAACCTTTGGTGATATTTAGTATCGCGGAATCTAAAATAAAGTCAAGTCCATTCCTACACATATTCATGAAATTGTGTTCTAGATAACGTGAGGTCGTATTAGACAGTTCTGTTGAGGGTGATATTCGTTGGTACAGCCGTCCACGTAAATCAATGATTCTACAGTTGTCAACGAAATTTAACGTGAATGAAATATAATTATTTCAATGTAACTGAAAATATAACGAAATTACCTATCAGCATTCAGCATGATATAAATAGTTTTATTCATTCAACGATATCACTGTTTTACGAGGAAAAAAAGGCAAGAAAAAGAAAAAATAGCCATAAATGCAGTTTAATCATGTTTTCAAATTTATCATTCGTTTGAAACTTGTAATTAAGTTTTGTGTGAGTTTGATTTCTTTTCTTTTTTCTTCTTTTTTTTTTGGTTGTTGTTGTTGTTGTTTTCATATACTAAAATTAAATCGCCATTGAATCGTAGAGCAAGTCATAAAATAAATTGCCTGAATGAAAAAGACCTTTGTCCTTTTTGAGTGTCTAGCCTGTCTTTATTTAAGATTGTTACAAAGACCTTTTTTCTTGCAACATAATGCATACTGTAAAAGAAATAAGAAATTTACTGATGCAACTTCCAAAAAAAATAACCCTAAACCCTCGATCATAGCATGATGTGAATAATAATATTTATATTTTCTTTAGAAACTAAGATTCTAATCAATGAGAACGAATATGAATGAGTTGAATTCCTTCTGGTGTAAACACTTAATATACCGTGCATAATGCATTTCATCACACTGCATGGCATAGCAAGTCTAAGCCTTCTAGCATACTATATACAACTGACATAGAAATCATGTGCATGTATTATCACTGAAAATTTATACTCCAACCATAAATAACATTAAACTTGTACTGCCCATTTAGAGAGGAGAAATGAGCACAGAACAAATTCAAACACACAAAAGTAAAGACCATAAAAAAGAAGTGAATCCAATCTTGAGCTTAATAGGTACCCGTACTTTGTTTAAGGACCTTAAACAGGGAAGTCACATTAGATATGTAAACAGTTGAAGTGGTTTTGTCAAGCACTCTGTGATACGTATCGATTTATTGAGAACTCTTGACGCACGTGCTGCTTTCAAGAATTTTAATGCAAAAACTACCTGAAAAAAAAAAGAGAATTACAGTCGTACAATAATCAGATATTAAGGTCCATATATTTTGGAAATTAAAAAGTTTACCGATCGACCCTCCAACTTACTTAAACATACCTAACAACCAATCGATAGTAAAACTGCGTATGTAGGGCTAGTTCTGATAGGATTTTTCAATTCTTTTTTCGATTTATTCCATTCTGTTGTGTTATAATTCTGTTGATATAATACTTATTGAATTCAATATTTCATATTCCAATATACGTCAAATTAAGGAAAACATATTCCGTAACCAAGGTCAACATTGGGTTAAAAACTTTTTGTAAAATAACTCTGCATAAACTGGAATTATTACAAGTATACGTAAAATGACTTAGTATTCCCGACGGTCATTCAGTGGGTCCTTATGGTGCTGACTACTTTTGTTTACATTGTTATCATCCCATAGATAAACAGGCTAATCACTATATTGACATTACTTTGGAGGTTTGGCAAGTCCTTAACTTCTAACATTAATTTGTAAAGAAACTCGATCCCCGTATCCTGAAAAGTGGAAAAGCCATTCATACATCAATATTGGGCCACAAATGGACATTGAGCGGAGGTCGCGCTCGAGCATTTGTTGAATGTTTCTTATGTGTAAATATTTCTCTGTCAGAATTGAGAAAAATATCACACAGAAATCAAAGTGGAATATGATAATATTAGATTTTAAAGTATATATGATATGTTATATTTAATTTCATGTCGAGTTATGCCTTTTTTTAAATTCTATTTCAAGTTTGAAGGTACCCATACTGTTCGGTAATACATGAACTATCTCAAGGATTTCTTGATCTTTTCTCAGGGGTTCTGTAAGAAATATTATTTAATTAAATATATGCAGTCAATATATGCATTTTGTAGTGAAATTATACTAGTATTTAAGTCATCCTATCTCTCTATTTTGCATACATATGCGAAATTCTATGAACATGTATCGGTAGATCATTACAGACTTTCACAAAAACGTTATCTTATTCAATTAGATTCAATGAAATTTATTTAAACCATTCGGATCTAGTTTCTTCGTACTCATGATTATTAATGAATGCGAAAACTTTGCCTTGATTGTTTTCTGTCTTGAATCAGTTATCTTACCCGAACATCATTTACAATGTATTTTAGATACTAACGAAATAGCAAATGACTACCAAAAGATGAACTTATATGCTCCTGGGTTTAACGTTCCACCGATAATATTTCAGCCATTTTGGGACTTTCATCTGTATAGGACAGATATAGTGCTGCCTAATTGCATTTTCCCGTCGTAGACAAGCATCCAGTCACATGATATCCTGACATCGAGCTATCTAGTCCTGGAACAACCATTACTTTCTGGGCGCCTAGCAATGGACTAAGATGAGAGTTGCATAAACTATTTCTCTAGCATAGACAGCTACCAGTTACTTACACGCAGGTGCTTTGTCTTCAATACTGGTGACCAGTATGGTTTTGGTTTAACGTTATTGTTTGTTGTTGTTTGTTTGTTTGTGTGTGTTTGTGTGTGTTTTATTCTATTGGGACTCTTATACCTCTCGTCGGTTTCTTTGTTGGACCAGTACTTCATGTCCTAGAAAGTCATGATCGTGTAGTGTTAATTTAGGACGTATCGAGAAATGTCACAAATTAAGAAATCCGTATATATCACAAAAATGCATTTGATTAGGGAACTTCAAATTATCATGAAAACTTATTCTGGTATAATATCATGATTTCCAATCTTGGAACCAATGTACTTCTGGACAATTCCATCTTTAAGAAGACAAACATAAATTTGAAATGTTATATCATGTTGGATTTTATTTACACCAGATTTGGGAATAACAATCATTTTTCCGTCTGGGAATTGGTTCCGTTCCAAGATGAAATTATGAATGTAAACGGATAAGGATTTGAGGGAATAAGACACAGTCTACACCAGTAATTTTATCGTTGTCGTCATGCTGGCTGTGAATCTCAAACCTTTGGCCTAACTCATCAATACCTTTGTGAGCATTAGGTGCACCTTGATCTCTACTTTCGTCTATGTATTGAATATTGTATGTCTCTTTATATCATTAGAAATAAATATAATAGGGGCATTCAGAAATATTGAATACTTTCCCAATGTGGGCTGCAAATATATTTCTTTTAATACAGTGTTAAATACATAAGGCGATTACGTTTTATCGAACATTTATGATATTAATTTTAAAACCGAAGTCGAAATGAAAGATGAATTAATGTACTCGTTCTTAAATAGAATATTGAGTAACTGTTGAAAGCTCACAATCCATCTAGGATTAGTGTGTGTAGAAGTTATAGGTGACAGGGTCAGTTGTAAACGCATGTAAGTATAATCGCATTAAAGGTACGTTTTATATAATTAGACATTGTTGCAACTGGCTTTGGTACACGTAATAAGTAGGTTCTTAAACTTGTTTACAACTTCAAACAAATTTGTGTCAAAGAGTTACTAGAAAATTATGTCAAATAAGATTATCACCTGTTCCACATTCAAATTAAATTATTGTGTTAGACCAAAGTTGACACATTGGCAAACAAACTTATATTGACATAAATTAAACTGGTGCATTACATTTCATTATGACATTTATGCAAATTCAGGACAAGCACGATGAGGTCAGAATCAATTAAAATTTCTTAAAACTTATTAGATTGCATTTTCATTGAAAACCATCGAATCTAATGGGTACATAGCGTTCAGTGGTGCATTTGCGGGTATTTCCGTAATGCGGTTTATGACAATGTTTGCTTTTGTTTTGATATTTTATGTCGCATTTAGATGAAATGGAGAACGTATTTGTGACAATAAGCAAACAATACACTTAACCACAAACGTGTATGTATTTAATGCCCCCAATAATTCTTCATCCAAGTAGTGATAACAAAATGCATACATTGGGTGCCGACGATGTCCATTGGGCAAATCATTTTTAAAAAAAAGATTAAAACTCTTACTAGTTTGTCTTTTTTTTTTTTTTAATTTTTCACAAACGCATGTCAGATCTACTAGTAACCTGGTCATGTTGGATTTTCTTTCAATGTTTCTTCTATTTCTTTTCAGCCATTCTTACTACCAAGGGGTCATGGGACTTGATGTAGAACTATTCCGGGGTGATGTTGATCCCGAATTTATATGTGGATTGTGTCACCAAGTTTTGTTGAATCCGGTGACATCTGGCTGTGAACACCGATTCTGTCAGACATGCGTCTCCCGGAAGTTGAAATCACGTATCACAAAGTCAATTTGCCCGACATGCAATGCGCAGCTACTTCCGCAGTCATCGGACACTACTGTAGAATTCAAACTGAGGCTGCTCAGTTTGGTAATAGATTGTAGTCATAAATGTGGTCAAGCGTTTGAATTAGGAGATCTGCCAGATCATATGGATGTTTGTCCAAACGCTCCGGTGATTTGTGAATTTAGTTCCAAAGGATGCAAAAAGACTGTCAAGCGTGCTGATCTTCAGCGGCATATGGAGGAGTGTGACTACAGAACTGTCGAGTGTGAGGCCTGTGGTCATATGACTATTTATCGAGAACTCTTTACTCACCAGAGCAAGGTCAGGTGTTTGGAGAAAAAATTAAAGCAGCAAATTATTCGTGAACGGAAAGCCGCCTCTAAAGAGATCAACCGTCACAGGGAAAAACTTTTCAGAGAAAACGCCAGACTGGATCAGCAGCAGAGGAAAGTTATTCTTAAGCATGCTAAGTCTCTGAATGACCGGAAACAGCTAGTGCAGCAGAATAAAATTATCCCGGATTCTGAGAATGAATACACTTCCGTATATTCATGACGGAATCAGTTGTTCAAAATGACGTAAATAAACACATCAGTAAACAGTCTGATGCACATTTCGATGTAAGTAAAGTGGTGGGTCATTTCAAGATGGAAATTGACAATGATCATAATCAATTTTTTTCACTATCCAAATATAACAAAGCAACGAAGTACTGAGGGCGGCATTTTTATGCATCCTCATTGCAATAGGGCATATAGGCATAGATTTGCGCTTGTCCATCTTGTGTCGCGCCAGAGTTATAATACTTCAGACAAATGCTCAACCATAGGGACTTCTGTATTTTTTAATAAAAATCCTACTGTACAATATACACCTAGTTATTATTCTAAAATACTATTTACTGAAACAAAAATATTGCTGCATTGGTACAATGCCTTTTAAAATGAAATATATATGTATGATTTTAATAAGTGTATATATTCAAGTCCGATATATACATACGTTTTAATGCATTGCCGTGAATCATTTTTCAGACTGAAATCAAGTAAGTTATATTATTGTATAAAATTACATAAAGTATTGATATTTATAAAAAAAAGTGTTTATTAATCAGACCTTTAGTGACAATATAACACGCGTGTCGCGTTTATTTATACAGACCAGAACTCCTCATTCTTCGAGGTCTGGGTTCGCCTTGCAGCCATGTTGCCAGTGTAATAAACTCTACCGTCCAGACTCGAACCATCCACAGGCCTGTCGCTGGCATACCGGGGTAAGTACATACAATTTGCCTATAAGTTATTTTTTCCCTTATTCGCTGTACCCTTTCTTCATTTTACATTTGGACTTAAAAAACTTTGCAACTGTCCCATGTGAAGCCCCATGAGAAATCGATATTGGCATTTTTACTCTCATTCAATCCATTTCATTATTAAAATATGAAGTATTACTTCAGGAAAAAAAAAGAATTTTACAATGATCATGAATTCACAAAATACTTGAGTAGTCTCTTTTCTCTTCAACTCTGATTTGAATGGATGGAATCTCAGTCTGGTCAATAATTAGCCTCGACACAATAGGAAACCTGTGCATGTTGTACAATATGATTGAACATGTATTATTTTTATCTTCTTCTGTTTTCATATTTCTTCTGAAGCAAGCCCACCATTTTTAGTAATTCTTTTTTTTATATACTTTTTACTCACTTAAATTTCCACTGCTAAAACCTATCAAATACGATATTGATTTCGGGATTATTAATTGATAGAACAAGCAAAATATACTAATGAATTGTGATTGTTATTCAAAATGGTTAATTGCTATCATTACTATTCTCTTTTTGTCTATTTCATGTCTGTTCTCTTCACAGCCGGTGAGTATATCACTTATTCAGTTTAGAAATTCTAGAACGAATATATAATCAAAACCCGTGATGTGTATCAAGATATATGTGTGAAGTTTTGTAAAAAAATGACTTTGAAATGTGCACTGTTATTATTTAGCAAGTATCTAGGC
This sequence comes from Solen grandis, assembly GCA_021229015.1. Lineage (NCBI taxonomy): Eukaryota > Metazoa > Mollusca > Bivalvia > Adapedonta > Solenidae > Solen > Solen grandis. The sequence continues at coordinate 42,813,228 of CM037785.1, forward strand.
CTGGTTTATATTATAGAAATACTTCATCACATTTATTTGCAGTCTTATGCCATTTAAAAAAAAGACTCCTAGCATAAATCTTATTTGTAAGTATTTAGCGTAATTTAATACCCATATTGTTTCAACAACAACAAAAAAGATATCTATATACATGTGTGTTAATTTCACTTAAAAAATGGTCAGTATCGTTTACTGTCTTATGATTAATGAAATACATCTTCTTGAACTTTTCTATTTGCTGTATGTGATATAATGTGCTTTCTTTTCTTTACATTTCATACACGGAACTGTAGATGGTAAGTTTATTACATTTTATCCATTTTAGGAGAGAGAGAAAGGGAGGGAGAGATATTATTTGTTTAAAATGTTATCAATACATGTTAAACAAGGTGATCATCTGTAAACAAAAACATCTTATCTACGTTCTGCAAGTATAATAATGATGTTGATTTGATACGTATATACTAGTATCAGCTACATTAAAATTATAAGATATTTATAATTCAGACTTACTTAAAGTCATATGATGATTTATCATTTTTTATAATCTTACTTTTTTTTTATTATTATTTAATAATACAACATTTGTCTTTTTCTTTTCATGAAATGGATCAATAGATAGAAGTTTTTGTAAGTATATATTTAAATCGAAATTAGCATTTTTTAAATCCTTTAATATTCTAGCCTTTATCAATTTTGCCATATTTGGAGATACACAAATAATGATTAATACAGCAAACATTTTAAATATGTGAGAATCAATTTAAATTTTATGCATTCAGACAGTTAATATAATCATTTAAAAATCAAAATACATCTTGTTGTATTAAAAAGTGTACAGTAGTTATACCTTCGTTTAACGTTGTTTTTTCATACACCCGTTGATGACGACGAATACACAATACATCAGGGCGTAAGTATTTCAATTTACTTTATAATGAAAGTTTTAAAAAATCAATTTTCATTCATCCAGACAAATTAGAACTAGTTTAAAAAGAATACCTGTGCATAAAGCAAAATATCATTACAGTTTGTATGTATGCGTTGTACTTGGTATTTTAAGAGTTAATGGGGTAGGCTGTGCTATAAATCTAATCATTTGTATCCGACAGATTATCACATAAGCACGCATTACATTTTATACAGTAATTTTATATGCTATAAGAACTGTATAACTATACACTTTTGTATACATTAAAAAAGTTTGTTACACATGCTTGAATATAACATATACTTGGAAATTAGACATTAAAATAAAATGATGTATGCATTAAGGTAGTACCATTTATTATTTTCATCGTAATTCTCTTTCTTTTTCATGGTGTCATTCTCGGTTGTTGTCGATGTTTTTTTACATTAGGGTGTAAGTATAGTACGATATTTGTTTTTTCTACAATGCTAATATTTTTATATAATAATCTAATAATTAAGTTTCTGTTCTTTGTCATGCTATTGGTATTTTGGTAGAAAAGGGAGAAAAAGGAGAAGAATGAAAAGGAGAAACTTTTCATCGATTAAAAGAATATAGACAGATAATAGCACTCGTGATAATTAAATAGTCATAGAAGCACGTAATCTTTTAACTATAAGTGATTGATTTTTGTAACCGTTGATAAATACTGCTTGACCATACGTTATAACTTAAACTAGATCTGTTGTAAACAATGTAGTGCTAAATCGTTAATGATAAAAACAGAAAAACAATTTTGCATCACTGAGCAGAAAATATAACCCTTTACCATAAGTATGAACGGAGTCTTCTAATAAATAGTAAAAATGGTTAAATGCATGTAACATAAAACAAAGGAAAGATATGTAAGATGTGTTTTTGTTTGTTACAGACATGTTTTGCTTGCGGTCGTTTGGACTACCAGCCCGGATGTGCGACCGGGTACCACAGACAGTGACCAGCTTCCGGCTGAACACGTGATCACTAGACCATCATTCCTCTTTTAATCACTGAGAATTCGGACAAACCATTGAAATATTCATGTGATATCCTTCAACACAGTTTGCCGATATGTAATCTGACACTTTGTTTAAAGACTGGTTCTTGAAGCTAGTATGGTAGTAGATAGTGTGCATGATGTGCACAATTACCGAGACATTGAGAGTGTCTGAGTGCTAACCCCGGTCTGATAATGATAAATAGGATTATGACTACAACTATCACTCTATCACTGAATAAAAGTGCCTTCAATTTGTTTATGCACTATGTCTGCCTCTAACACACAACATATTGGTTGCTAAGTACAGTGTTCGTCAGTGCAGGTTTATCTGTATACAGATGTAATTTTTATAACTATTTAAACATTTTCTTATTTGCATATGATAGCAACTCTTATTTTTCTAATATTTACAACTATACGTAGAATATATTTACTTTTTATATATTACATTTTGCATGAATTCACATGGTATTTAATTATAGATTGCTTGTGAATTAGGAATGCCAGTTAACTGCTTTATGTTTTTCGATATTTGTTTAGTAACATATGCATTCACACATGGGTCACGAAAACAGAAAGTGGAAAAGACTGAATAAATATTAATTATATCAAGAAATGTCCATTTGTCTAGATATTTGACAAACGTGTTTTTGACCTAACTATTCCAATCTGTAAATTAACTGAGTCTTATTTGCTTAATCGAAACCATATTATTTCTTATGACCTTAGATATTAAAAAAAAATCCGTTTTAATAGACATTGATTGAAATACGAAATATATTGAAGTCACCAAGTTTGACACATCTGAAAAATAATTTCACAATGCAAATATTGTCTCTTTTTTGTGACATGTCAAATAATCATTTTAAACCATTATTGTGTATTAAATTATTGTTATAATTATATATGAGAGTCGAGTTATTTACTTAACATTAATTACGTATGTTATCCTTTGTTCATTATGGTCAATAATAAGTATTCCTGTGAAAGAAGGATGAGCTTCCCCTGGTGTAATATCAGCTATATTAATGGTCAGAAGGATGCATACATAAAACAACTACAGTTAGTTTGTTTGATGTGTTCAAAGTCCCGTCAACAGTATTTCAGTCATTTGATAACCATGTCCACTTAAGACAGATAGCGTGCCGCCACACTGCATCATCCGGAGATATATGACATGATACCACACCCAGTCACATTATCCCGTCACCGGAAATACTCTTATATGCTGAGCGCCAAACAAGGGAGCTATACCAATACCATTTTCAATGCATGGTGCGTCACGGCCGGGGATCGAACCCACAACCTCCCGATTCCGATGTGAACGTTCTTACCACTCGGCCGACATGGTCCCATGTTCCCGTGCGAAAGCTCAAAACATGACCCCTAAATTCACAGTAGATTTAAATATATGATTTTTGAGTTTTGGCCGGAGATTATTCTTAAATATTTCCCAGAACATTGGGTCAGAAATTTGACCCGGATACCAGTTCCTGGCACCAGTTTGGTAGAACACGATGTCGCCCTGCGCAGGTGCCGAAAGCATGCCACAACACGTGGTGGGTATTATTAGTATCACCATTACCCTGAGATAGGTAAATAAGGGCATTCATGTTCTACATAGGGCAAATAAGGGCATTCATGTTCTACATAGGTAAATAAGGGCATTCGTGTTCTATGTAGGGCAAATAAGGGCATTCATGTTCTACATAGGCCAATAAGGTCATCTACAAACATAAAGTTTAATCTGTAGTCCTGTCAAGGTCGGAGATCGTGACCATTAATCAACCATGTTTCCAAGAAATACATTAGAGAGTTGTTGTTTTTTCCGATCTTGAATGGACTTGACTATTTGAGTTTACCGTCGCTTCGACAGTATTTCAATCATATAGCGACGTTCAGCTAATTACAGGTGAGGGAAGACTCCGAATGCATGGAAGCATCCGGTTAGAACCACCGACCTACCGCAAGCAAGCTGAACGGCTTCCACACATGAAAATCCAAATGACTTTGCCGGGATTCGAACCCACGCCGTCAGGGGATGAGTGAATGTTAAAGTCAGCGACTTTACCCTCTCGGCCACGGAAGTGAGGGGCTGAGTGAGTGTTAAAAGTCAGCGACTTTACCCTCTCGGCCACGGAGGCCCCTGATCTTAAATGGAATTGTTATTCCAACCCGTGATTACAAAATTTATCTCCATGGTGCCCATTGTAAAAAAAAAACTTTCGATAATTCTCAAGGATTGACTTCTACGGTATTTTCGCTATTAGAAACTCTCCTGCATAACTTTTTGGTTTGTACTTTAGACCACAAATTAAGAAATCTTATTTTTTGCCTGTATAAACGCTGTAAGTGCTGGTGTTTGTGTCATTCTTCAGAGATACTTAACAATGTAAATGCCTTTCAACTTCAAAATCACCGTCAAATATTATAATTGCTGTTACTAGCCGAAAAATAATGGGTGTAATTAAAATGAACACATTGCTGAACATGACGAGTAGAAAAAGTGTCTCTTTAATGAAATATAATTTGAAAAATAGCCTTGCTTACAACATATTTCATCACAATCCTACCGTTGATCAGAAGTTGACGCCCAACGATTCACAGGTACAACCCATTTTGACACAAGATCAGTTCGGGTATTTCCGTTGATACTTAGATTGCATCGAAAATACACGTATATTTATAGGCGTTGTCTGTCTAAACGTCTAAATCTTAACTTATTAATTTTTACGTCGATAAGAAAACATGTTTATCAAAATATTGTCTCCGTGGCCGAGAGGATAAAGTCACTGACTTTAACACTCACTCAGCCCCTAACTGCGTGGGAATCCAGACAGGGTCATTCGGATTTTCATGTGAGGAAGCCTTCCAGCTGGTTGGCGGTAGGTCGGTGGTTCTACCCGGATGTCTCCGTGCATTCGGGGTCTTCCTCCACCTGTAATTAGCTGGACGTCGTTATATGACTGAAATACTGTCGAAGCGACGGGAAACTCAAATAGTCAAGTTATAAAAATATTTCTGATTCCTCTCTACGGTTCCGGCGTTGAACCAGTACTTGGCACCTCGGAAGGCCAGGAAAAAGCCTTAACGATGGTTTCCGGAGACAGGCGGAATAACACGATTGAGTACTGACATTGAGGTCAGCATCTGTACATCTTAGTTATGGTGCAATACTAGTAGCCAGGTAAGCTTACAGCCATTTAAAATAAAAGCAACCCATTTCTTTGTATCACTGAGCCATCGATACCATATTGTGTGAAATAGAGGTATGTTTTAACACAGTATATCGTAAAACCAATCACTTTCAGAGTTTTATTTTTGTTTTCTAAACATGATCCCACGAATATACGAACCCACGATAATGGCCTAGATATACGGCGAATTCATTGTCATTGAAAAATAATGATTGACTCCGATTTTCAAGGCTTTGGTTCAAATAAAAATGGGATACTTTTGACATATTTATACGTATGTTTCCTTACGTGTCGTACAAATTTAGGATACAGCGTACTTTCAAAATCGTAGCCCGACTGTTTGTTGTGGGGTTTAATGTCCCTCCGACAGCCTTCAAGTCATATGGCTCGAATTCCACCAACAATACTTAGCGCTAAGTAATACTTAAATTATTAAACAAAGTAGACACACTTTCCACCATTACTATTTTATGAAATATGAATTTTATAAAATATACACGACTAAGTTGAAATGAATTTTTACCTTATTAACTAGCAATAATTGATAAGAAACAAGAGGGCCAAGATGGCCCTAGATCGCTCACCTGAGAAAAGTATCATTCATTGCCTGTACAAAAAAGATTGCTTTAGAATTAAGATGATGAGGTGAAACAATGTTCAGGAATTTTCTGACCCCATCCACAAAAGATATCATCATGACAAACATTCTGCCAAAGTTTGAGGATGATTGAACCAAAAATGTTGCCCTCAGAGTATAAACAAGATTTGTTCTAAGATTTGACCTACTGACCTACTTTTTGATCCAACCTGACCCATTTTCAAAAGGGTTCAAGATATCATCAAGACAAACATTCTGACCAAGTTTGAGGAAGATTGGATCAAAATTGTGGCCTAGGACAAAATTGTTAGGAAACAAGATTTTTCTAAGATTTGACCTACTGACCTACTTTTTGATCCAACCTAACCCATTTTCGAAAGGGTTCAAGATATCATCAAGACAAACATTCTGACCAAGTTTGAGGAAGATTGGATCAAAATTGTGGCCTCTAGTATGTAAACAAGATTTTTTTAAGATTTGACCTACTGACCTACTTTTTGATCCAACCTGACCCATTTTCGAAAGGTTCAAGATATCATCAAGACAAACATTCTGACCAAGTTTGAGGAAGATTGGATCAAAATTGTGGCCTCTAGTGTGTAAACATCAAAATTGTTGACGGACGACAAGATTTTTCTAAAATTTGACCTACTGACCTATTTTTTGATCCAACCTGACCCATTTTCGATAGGGTTCAAGATATTATCAAGACAAACATTCTGACCAAGTTTGAAGAAGATTGGATCAAAATTGTGGCCTCTAGTGTGTAAACATCAAAATTGTTGACGGACGATGGCCGACGGACAATCAAGTATCCCAAAAGCTCACCCTGAGCTATGCTCAGGTGAGCTAATGAAATAATTGGTTATTTTTATTAGAAAAACTAATGAAATTCGCCCTTAAGTATTTAAGTTTAACTTAGGTTAAGAATCGTTGATGGAATTCGACCTTGGAGACAATGTCTACTTGAAGCAAATATAGTGCTGCCACACTGCAGTATCAGGCATGTGGCATGATACCACACCCAGTCACATTATCCTGACAGGGAGCCAACTAGTCCTAGAACTACCCTGTATTCTGCCCTGTTGTTCATATATAAAAGTTATTTTAATTGCATGTTTCCTAAATAAAGTTTTAATAGACACATGTTAAAGGTCTTTGCTTAATAGCAAAATCAGGTATACTCCATAATATATCGCATAAAACATCCACATCCACAAATATGCTAAACTAAATGCTAATGTAGCTTTATGTACCATAAAATTGACCACGTTTCAGCTGGCCATAAATGGCTCTACTAAATATTGGATTGAAATTAACAACAGAACAAACACGTAACTTTCATAAATTTATTTCTCTTCTTCATGTAATACACATATAGCAAGTGACACAAATAGGGTCCATGTCACTCTTATAACCTATGTAATACACATATAGCTAGTGACACAGATAGGGTCCATGTCACTGTTATGACCTGTGTAATACACATATAGCTAGTGACACAGATAGGGTCCATGTCACTGTTATAACCTGTGTAATACACATATAGCTAGTGACACAGATAGGGTCCATGTCACTGTTATAACCTGTGTAATACACATATAGCTAGTGACACAGATAGGGTCCATGTCACTGTTATAACCTATGTAATACACATATAGCTAGTGACACAGATAGGGTCCATGTCACTGTTATAACCTGTGTAATACACATATAGCTAGTGACACAGATAGGGTCCATGTCACTGTTATAACCTATGTAATACACATATAGCTAGTGACACAGATAGGGTCCATGTCACTGTTATAACCAGTCTAGAATTCATTTCCAGCAATTAAGTTCCTTACATGACTAGTACTTCACTACACACAAGAAATGTTCTTCAGAAAGAGCCCTCAGAATATAGATAAAACAACCAGCACAGATCCAAATTAGTCAACAGTAATTTAGTGAGTTTTTCCCTCATAATTTGGGCCCTGAAATGGGACCTATTCCCAATGAAAAACTGTGAATATGTTTCAAAATATGATCCAAATTGATTATTGTAATTTCTTGAAATAGATGGGACAGAATAAAAATGTCTTTAAGAAATATGTCAGAATGTTTTTAATCATCTTTATTTACTATCCCCAAATTTAATGCAAACAATACATTTTCCCTATTTTTGTGGTCAAATTTATTGCTTTCCCCATAATTAGTAGAATATGGCCCTTCTCTTAAGCTCTAAAACACCAAACTGACTTTAAGTGCTAATTCTGGTTTTCTACCAATATTAACTTAAAATTTAACTTATACAATGGGAACTTCATCAGGCATAGATTACATTCCTACTGATTAAAATCTTACAAGGTTCTTACAAGGTATCAGATTGCACTTTCCATAGAATTCTATATGTTGTTTCCATTTCCATGGGGTACTGGAGTAACTATAAACGACAACATCAAATTCAATCAAACAACTTAACACTTCATCATGAATAGAACGTCTTAAATACCAGTGACCTTCACACATCTATATACATGAAAAAGGTATATATATACACTATCAGGTATTTACAGAAAGTAATAAGTTGGAAAGGAAAATGTTTGTTTCTATTAAAAATGTTAAAATGGAACAACAGATCTGCTTTTATATTGTCCAAAGTCTACAGCATGACTATGAGCAATCGGTTGTGTTGAATGACAATATAAAGGCACGAGATACTAACAGTCAGTGAGAGGACATAAACACCAAATGTGAGCAACCGACAAGGGAAATAACTTGTGCCAGCCCACACTGGTGACTGAATATGTTGTAATCTTTGATTATGGTTCTTTTAATTTCAGACTGAAAAAATCACAGATTCTGTTGGTGACTAGGAATGGAAATTTATTTATAAAACTAAAGAAAAGACATGCTATTTAACATTGCAGTGTTTTTCTATAAAGCACCCCCCTTCCCTGAAAAAACAAATAATAAATAAGAAACTCCAAAAATCATGAAATAATAATAACACTTTGTATGTATATAAATACACAAATATTTCAGTTGTCTAAATTACTTATCTTTTTAATGCAATAACACCATAATTAAGGTTTTACTTTCAACTATTTAAAGAAAAGGAAATCCCAATTTGACCTCCCACCTTTAAATCAAGATCGTTAAAAAATACTCAATATATCGTACGAGAATGTCAAAGATCTTATCCTAAACATTAATTTACCTATTACAAATATGCATATGTCTTTCTTGATCACTTTGATAATTTGGTTATTCATAAATCTTGCTCATAAAAAATCCATTTCACCCTAAAAAATCATATAAGAGGCTAAATACTTTTAGTAACACATATCCTGATTTTTAAACCCTTTAAAACCACAAACACAAGTTTCAGTCACCTCAATAATGGGAGACAAGAGTCAACACAGGACCATCTCCATATTGCACACCAGAGTCCATCATCTCTCCTGTTGCCTCCAGCTTAATATAGTACAGTACATTACTCCATGTTTAAACTGCGTAACAAAAATAAGCATTTAACATAGCAGGCATACTTATCAATCTTTACACAAATAGAAATCGGATCAGAATGTAACTTTGCACTTTTAAGCAGTCCTGCCTTTCTCATTCATGGACATGTCAACTACTCACAAACTGAATCATAAACAACACTTTGTATTCTTTAGTATAAACCAGGTCAACCAATGACAGTCTATTATCCAGCTGTAGCTATTGGATAGCCTGTAATTCAATTTGCATACATCTGTTGAAAGTCCACTATCCACTGCATACAAAATCTGTAATCCAACTCAATAATACACACTACAAAATCAGTTTGTCTTATCAAAAAGTCAGAATTTTCTTTTGAAGCTTTAAGGATAAAAAAAAAATATCCTGAATTCAGCTTTCTATTTCACAATTTTTTTTCTTTTCAAATGATTGTTAATTTACACACTACATGTGCATATTTTTACAGTATACATATGTTAATACATGTTTTATTGCATGCAGTTACACCAAAAGCAAGCTTAATATCATAACTAAAACCTTGATATTCAACACTTAGCTGTTATAAATACTTCACATGCATTGAGCAATTGATAAAAGAAAAAGGAAAATAAATATTTGGCTAAAATATCCCAAATCTTATGCTTCATTTTTACATAAAACAACATATGGTGTGAACAAGTAATCGTTTCCTGCTAACATTACGGACTTGTGATCAAAACACGACAATTTAATCAGGCATGATTTCTGTATTTTGTAAAAGTAATAGAATCATTATGCCGATGTTTTTATTGATGATAAATAATTGACGCACCAGGCAAGACTTTGCAGTAAAAAGAGAAGAAATCTATAAAATTTAAAGTTTTAATTCCTATAAATGACGATTTGAGTTTACTGTCACTTCGACAGTATTTCAATCATATAGCGATGTCCAGCTAATTACAGGTGGAAGAAGACCCTGAATGCACGGAGGCATCCAGGTAGAACCATCGACCTACCGCAAACCAGCTGGAAGGCTTCCTCACATGAAAATCCGAATGACCCTGCCGGGATTGGAACCCATGCGGTGAGGGGCTGAGTGAGTGTTAAAGTCTGTGACTTTACCTTCTCGGCCACAGAGGCCCGTTCTTGTTTTTACATGTATAGGTACATGTATATATTTTTTAAATAACTTTTGTTTATTGCAATTTAATTATTATTGTATTGGACTTAAGAATATCTTAAAAAAAAAAAAAAAAAAAAAAAAAAAAAAAAATACAAATGCAGTTTCTTTGCATAACAGAGATCTCCATTCTGAATATGTGTGGCATCTTAAAAGCCTTCTTAACCCCACACCACATATGTCCCCACCATGATAAACTATTAAAAAGCCAGATGATACTTGGAGGTAATAAGTGTTACCTTTTAACCTAAGTTAAATTTACTGATGGGTAGTGAATAGTGAGTAGTAATAAAACCTGTTCATTCTGTGTGACAGCTAGTCTGGTGTTATACTGCTTATGAAGGTCTTATTACTGATAACTTCATCTTGTGAAAATAAGAGAAAATTGTGGCTAAGGATGAAAGAAGCAGGAAAGATTAAGTTAACACCTGACCAGGCTGTATAGTTTCATTTTGTTTTGGAGTGTTCCATTGCTGTGAGAGTATCTCAGTGATAAAGTGACACCCAGCTAATAACAGGTGGAGGTAGACCGAGATTGAGGCACCCTGACAGAGCCACCAGTTGACCACAAGTCAACAAAATGAATATCATGTACTAGAATCAAATACAGGGAAAGATACCTAGTGAACTAATGAGAAGTCACAACCATTACAATATAACATTGCTACCACCAATAATAGGAATTATGCATGTAAGCCTTTATTAAAACTGAGAAACCAATAGTTACTTACAACTGATATCTGATCCCTTATTTTGATGATGAACATTGTACTGACATAAATTATGATAACATGTTGAAGATACGTGTGATAATCAACATCCTGTTGAAATGGTTCTGAGTGATACAGATCATAGATGCATTGATCAATACGTACACAAGAAGAGTAGAACCGAAAATAATTGAAATAAACAGTGCCTTCTTATGTTGTATTGCGAAATAAATCATGATACACAAAAATCTATGTCACTCATTAAACTTCCTACCACAACATCAAGGAAGTCGTCGCTAGTCTGGATAGATCCCATATAAGACTGTACCATAGTGGATATATCCAACATACGACTGACTTGTACGGTAATTTTGATCTCAGCCAACCTATGACTAGATACATTTAACTTCACATGAACATTAACGATTTCAAAATTACTTACCCATATCTATAGTATATATACCAAATATAAAATAATTTCAAATCTTGTCTATAGATCATACAGATCATACATATGCTTGCAGAGATCAGATGTTCAATATGTCGAAAAACTTTGTAATGCCCTTATATTATGATCCTCTGCCAATGTTACAGCTATGCTACACACCACTGTCATAGAAATAAATCATTGCTCATAATTGGTTAATTCTGTACTGGAAATATAAATTCTATGATACCTAGTATGTCTCCTAATTATCTGCTACAAACTGTTCCTTCATGCTAAACATAATAGAATATAACATGTGTAGCAACAACAGTGGACAAATGACAACCACTTTACACATGCACAGTGTTGTCTTGTATGAAAACTAGTGTCTGTAGTGCTGTTTTTCTTAGTTGTACTAAAATTTGAATTACATCTTCACTAGCTATCTGTTTATATAATGACCACCCAACCAAAATTTCATTCACATATACAGAGAGACTATCACATTCAATAGTGACCATCTCTCACTTTACATCACATGCTTTCCCATCACATATATAATGAAACACATATAAACTAATACATCATGTTTAATATCTGATCCTTGCAAAAAGAGTATATGAGTCTTTAAATATTTCAATTAAAACATTATTTTATGTTGCTTGGGGTAATGCGCTGTAGCCAGTTATCTAAATTCTTTTATCTGGATGAACAAGTTGTAAGACTGGAGACAGCAACATATTTTTTTCATTTAAAGCAGACAGTACTCCTAAAAAGTAACTTCATTATAACTTTTTTTTGGTAAAAAGTAAATAGATATGAACATACATAACCAAGAATCTTTTAACTGTAGAGTATTTCTGAGTATGCTTCTATCACTTGGTGCTAACAATGAAGATGCAAATCTTAATTTTACTGAAAATAAAACCTAACAATAATACAACATGGTTTGTGATTAATATTTCCTTTTTTTTTTTTTATCATGTGCATTAAGTATACCCGTATTTCTTCTGTCTTTTAAATATTCAACACTAAGCTTTTAAATAATATGACTAACAAGTCAAGCAAAGGAAGCCAATGCAAGCATCAAGAGGCCAAAATCAGGATCATGCATCAAACCAATTAAATAAATGTCTTTGATTCCAACCCTGTATGACCTACAGATATTCAACTGGCATGTATACATGACTGAACAAATCAGCAGACAACTGGCACAGTTTTTGGTTGTTTTTTCCATAATACAATCAACTTCCTGTCACATGACTTCCCGCCTCACTTTTCCTGTCTTCAGCACTAAAGAGTGTCCACAGGGGAGATTATTTGTAAGCTTTAACTAATTTGTACACTAGAAATCCTACTCCTGCTATAGAGATGATTCCAAGTCCAATTTTAGCTATTCTCTTGTCATTTGCCATGGCGAGATCTTTGACATAACTGAAAAGAGAAAAAAAATGTTGTTGTTAAATGACAAATATATTGACTTCAAAAACACGGAAAGCATACAGCAGGGTACCGTTTCACTGAAATTCGTACGAAATTTTGATCTTAGTTGTAAGAATGTTGTCCTCTTGAAGTGACCATTTACATTTAAAAAGATCTTTTTGTACGAAGTTTTGTGAAACAGTATGTGTATCAGAATGTGAAATGGAACATAACATTTGTAACAGCTTAACATGAAAATCAAAATAAGCTGAAAATTATACACAACTTTAAGTTGAAATATTTTGAAAAGTTGTTAATATTTGCACAATACCTTATACTTTTTTTTTCCTTTCAAAATCTAACACAATAGGAGGATAAGAATAAGCTAGACAGAAGAAAGCTACTTAAGCAGCAAGAAAAAGGAAGCTCTATAATGACACATTCTTTGAGTTAATAAATTTAGAAATATTGAAAGAAAACAATCAATTAGAAAACAACTTACTGAAATTGAACAAAAAGATGCAAAGTCTGAAGAGAGATTATGTTTAAAAGGTCTTAATAAAGACAGACTGTTTTGTTATTATCTTTTATTATACATTTAAACACATTACTACCCAAACATATTATCACTTAATTTTTCAACCCTACCTTACAGGAAAGTTATACAATAATGATTTGAGATGAAAATAAAAGAAAAAAGCAAAATTTGCAAATGGGATAATTTTCAATCAACCCATGCTATGTATATATAGAAAACATTAACTGAAATGCAAGAAGTACACATTACACATTGTGATGTAACAATACATATACACCATAACAATAAAGCAGTGCCTTTTCTTATAAAAACAAAACTGAAATGATAATCAAGTCTTTGTCTCTATAAATTTTTGTTGCTTAAGTATAGGTTTGAGAGATCTATTCAAATTGAATTGTTGATAGTCATCCTATCAAGCCCCTTTTTTGGAATGAACCAGCTCTAGAATCTTCTGACCCAGGGGTAAACCTGACATTTTACTGGTAGATGTCCTTGTTAGGCTCAAACAAGGGAACTCCAACATCCATACTTTGCTCTCTGGTTACTGATACACTAAATAATTAGTACATCACAGTGACTTAACATCCCACCTTTTTACATTTCTGTCAACTGGAGACTTTGTCATCATAAGACAAACCTAGTGCTACCTCACTGGGATATTTAATACGAGGCAAACAAGTCCTGGAGCCAACATTATGCTGAGTGCCAAGCAGGGGAGACATACCGCAGCATAATGACTGAGGCAAGTTGTGAACAGGGATCAAACTCTGACCATTCAGCAACAGAGACTGCTATACCACCATGTAAAATGGCATAATAATGAATTAAATCAGTACATCATGCATGCTTGTTGCATAAGGTTAAGAAAGGTCTGACTGTTAGCCTTGACCATGGTGGGAGTTGGGATTCAACCATCACACACAGGGAAAGATGCCAACACCAGACACTGATGAGGCTTTCCATTCACAAAACCCTGATCTTATAATGATACAATTTTCATGAAAAAGGAGAGATAAAGACATATTGTAGACTAACGCAATTGGTACGCAGTGTGCAAATATTTGTTGTAAAATAGTTAATTTTTTTAAAAATTCATTTTTTTTGTCCAAAATTTAAAACACATTGAAAATGATGAATAAAATTAAATTTGTTTTAAAATTTGTACAGAAAAAATTTTCCTAAATGAAGGTATGTTGAAATATGGAATAAAATTATGCATAAAAGCCAGTGCCAGTATAAACTTGCCTCTCTTTAGGTTTATTGGTAAAGAAGTTCTACCAAATCATACGCCTCCTCGTGATGGTTCCTGGGTTAGGAAGGTCATGAGAGATCCTTCCCCCAACAACAACAAGGTTATTTAAAGCCAGATAACTAAGACAACAATGAGGAAATAAAGCAGAGTAGCAAATTTTACAAAATCTATATACTGTGCTAATCTTGTGAACAGATATCAGACTCCAATCAAGGGCAACACTTGACTTTTCACATTTTTCTCTCTTGAATAACTTCAGTGTGTTTTGATTGGTGGAGTAACATCATGTGACTACACGATTTGTTAAAAACTCAAATTTTCTTGCATTGCATTAATCTTATATCAGAATGTGTTGGCACCTAATTAAAGAAATAAAATAACTATAAATTGATAATAAAATAATGTCATCTTATTGTTGTGCATCTGAGACATGCAGAGAATCGTTTACAAGGAATTTAAACTAATTTCTTTTTATGTTGTTATATCTTAAACTAATCTTTAAGGGTAGTTCCTGGGTAGGACAAGAAGTTTGCACTAAGAAGGTCTTGAACCCCCAGGCTCCTTCCTGGTCCACAGTCATATATGTCTACACTGGACCACCCCATCTTGCATGTATGACAATTATATTTCTTTAATAATTGGATAGAAATTTAAATGTTAACAATTCATCAAATTTTTTATACTATAAAACTTAGAGCTAAATCAATGTATATTTAACCTTCCTCAAAATTTGACCATCAAGTACACATAAGCTGACCTGCGAAACACAGTTAACCTTACCAAATTTATTATATCCCATTTCAACACTAGGAGCAGCGAACAGCATAAACTACAGCTGCGTTACTCGCAGCTGATTGTTTTAGGTCACATAGTCTTCATGGTGTCTCTATGTGGGAAAGGTTAACCCTTTCCCTCATATATACTCATTTTGACGCCCTCAATAGGTATCACATAAAGCCTGATCTGCAGAAAACCAGTTAAACCTTACCAAATTTAATTACAAAATCCTCATTTCCAGACCACTGAGGAGCAGCGAACAGCATAAAACCTGATCAGCCTGTGAGTAACTCGCAGGCTGATCTGGTTTTATGCTGTTCGCATATGTCTTTTCATGGTTTCCTCTATGAGGGAAAGGGTTAAAGCTTGGTTTGTTCTGATGTAATGACAAACAGAGTAGACCCAGATCGGAGAACTTCTAAAAGGAGCTGCCTGATCAGGGTCTCTCCTGTTTGCTAATACAGTATTGTAGCTCAGATACTACAGTTTGCATGGCGAAAAAAAATCCATTGTATATTATACCATTTAAATTTAGTAAATTAATATTCATCAAATCATAAATTTGTACATGAATATTCATGAGGTAAAGGGTTAAGTACAAAAGAAATAGATATCATTTCAAGTACTCAGAGGTTTACATTAACAAAGTTGTGTAAACAATAATAAATATAGCATTAACAAAATTGTGTAAACAATAAATAATATATATATAGAACTTCTTATTAATTTTTAAAATAAATATTCACAATGCCAATCTATCTGTGAAAATCACCCATGCAAAAAATCATCAATCATTCACAATGAGCAACCAAACTGGGTGTGTCCATAAAAGCATGCAGGTATAATACAATACAAGAAGGTAACCCTTACACCATTGTGTAATGTTAATTATGTACTAGCTATAGTCTGTCAAATCATAGGCTTCTATATAACTGGCTGAGATATGTTACTTAACAAAAAAAAATGAGTTACTGATTTGTAGAATCAATTTTCATTTTCAAATGATTTTTTGGAACTTTGGAAAATTACTTAATTTTCATTCCAGTTCCAGGTAAGATGAGATAATCTAATTGTTAAAAAGTTTTCAACGCTATAATCTTTTGACCTGTAGCATGAAACATGATCATGATATCATGCAAAAGCAATTCATCTAGATGCCTAAAATATCATCCTATCCAATGCCTTGTATATCATTACTGTGCCAGTTTTCATGATTTCATTTAACACGTGGACATAATCTGGCCTGAATTTCATGAAAAAAAAAACTACGTTATTATTTTCCTCGGCTCAAAAATGTAAAATTCTGTATCATCAATTTTTTTTATTAAAGAAATTCAACAAATTTTCCTTAGATAATAACATGCATGCATCATCTCTTGAGGCCAGTAAAATAAGTTAATAGTTAACACAGGCATCATGCATGTATAATGAAATCGAGATATATGCTCACATAATTAGATGTACAATGGAGTAAGGGTTGAGAAACTAAGACAATGTTAGTTCTAAAACCTGATATATAGACATAAGAGTCCAGGATACATAAAAAACACTTGATACTCAATGCATACAATCTACAAGCTATCTAGACATCCGTGTTTTATCTCATATTTTAAGTTTTTTAGTGACATATCCTTTTGTCCATCTAATACAGGTAGAATGTCTCTCTTATTGCATAAAAATGCCACCAAATTCTAAAACAGAGAGCAATTTCAATTTCTCTGGCATAAATCATGATTGCAGAACTATTTTTCTAACAAATGAGGAACTACTTTTTCAATCTGTCATTATCATGAAATACAAGGGATGTCTAGACAGTGCTGAGTGAAGCCAAACTGCGGTACAGAGTGTAAGACGGCGACCACCTTAGTCTCTCCTCCAGCCAGACTGGGTTCTGGTGAACTAGGAGCATGTGAACCAAACGCTTAAGATTGCTGCAAGTGAAACAGACAGAACATTAGCCAGGCTATTCCCCGGGCCCACCACACCTACTGCACATATACAGCTACTGACCAATTTATTTACTTCTTAGATTTCACATGTTTGGTAACTACTGCACAAACACTGCTATCAGGGCCTTTATAGACCATTTCACCAGGGGTTTGGCAATACTAAGTATAATTTGCTGATTTTAAACTGACTAATCAGTGAGTAGGAAAAATTCTCATGTGTATGTTTATTTCCATTGAACAATGTGGGGAATTTTAAACCAGCATGTTGATTAGGTGTTTGGGGAGTGCTCGTTGATTAACATAGGTTTACATCTTATTTCTTAGTGAAATGGTCAATAGTATTTCAGCAATTTGGGAACTTTTGTCTGCATGAGGCAGATATAGTGCTGCCACAATGCAATAGCATGCCACAGACAAGTGGCATGATACCTCACCAAATCACTTGGCCAACCAGTCCTGGAACTGTTCTTATGTGCAGAGTGCTAAGCACAAGGGAGGTATACCAGTATCGTTTTTTAATGACTGGGTATGGTGCAGCCAGGGATCAAACTCACAACTTCCTATTTAAGGGGTTGAAGCTCTAACTACATGGCCACTGTGTCTGCTGTCTCAAACTAGACCTTTTCCTTCAAGAATGTTTACCTAAAACATGTATCTGTCAAACCTCATCAACCAGAGCAAAACCAGTCACATATTATAGTATTTTCAGCAAGTCTTATCACAAATTATCCAGTTTAAAACAAAGATCAGTCTGCAAAACTGTCTGTATTTGACAGCATAAACATTTTTGTTTGGTTGTTTCAAATCCAACTTATTTATCATACAACAAATTCCATTCTTTATAAATGAATTTAAAACTTTTACAAATATATTAAGAGGTAGTATGACAGAAATCTGACATACACCTTGTACTTTGAAAGAAAATATATACCACTGTACAAAACAAACATATATCTGTAGTGGAGGAGAACCACACAACAGTAAAACAAATGTTCTTCCTCCATGACCTATCTCCAGTAGATAGCAGATAACTGATATACTACAAGTAGGTGACCTATTTAATGAACACACATTCTTTAATGTTTTCATATTCAGTAAGATCCAGAATGCTGGATATAATTATTGACACTTAATATGGTAATATCTCTCTTTGAGATTCTGGTTCATGATTTGAGTATATCATCAAAATCATAGGATAAGAATTTTAACACAGCATGTACACACTAGTATCTCAATTACTAGTGGATCAAGCTGGCAAAGGTTTACCGGTATTTATCTTTGTTGTGGGCATACTGTTTTTTTTCTACAAAATCTTAATATATGACAGCTCCATGAAACCACTTATGATTAAAAGCAGGCTCAACAGTTCAGTTAAAGACATTTTTTTTTTTTTTTTTTTTTTTTTTTTTACCTAAGCATATAAAACTAACGAGGAAGTTACCACTCAGTCTAAAGTATAACCAAGTAATACTTTCAGTTATGTACATCATGACAAGGTTTTAAAATGCTTGTTCCTAATCAATACATATAATAATAAGTAAAGAGGTTCATAATGTAACAACTGTCAGACACAACCTTGCAATGACTGCCATATGAATTGGTCCAACTGTTCTTTTTGTATGCAGTAAATAGGTTATACGAATAAAACGTAGAAAAGGCTTGGTGAAAAATAAAATACATATTCACAACCTTTTCATTATTTCCAATTATATTCCTTGTAAATTTGATTAAAATGCATATCGTAAGATCAATTTGAAATTAATTAGATGACATAAATTTTCCAGGCCCAAAATGTTCTAATAACAACTGATCATTTAACATATAGAATAAATCGAGGGACAAGGAGAAACAGATATACAAACAAATACAGAGGCCAAGTGTTCAGGCTGTCTTGTGCTTAACCTATACAGATAGTGTTCAGCAGGAGAGGGTCACATCTAGAAAACAAATGGCCTATAAACACTTAAATAAAAACACTTAAATGAAAGGCATATGATTAAAGTCTATATACACTAATAAATACATATAGTGTTCTTAATAAGCCCCCGGTTGTTTCCCTTTATTAAAAATTTTAGTCAGTAGCCTCAACTACATGTAAAATGTTTACATAGTTTTCACATTTTTCTTTTTCGAATGTGGGTCAAATTACCTCTTACTATAATACATGAAGAGTCAATTTTAGAAATATATGGAAGTCATTCAGAATAAGAC
Organism: Solen grandis; assembly: GCA_021229015.1. NCBI lineage: Eukaryota > Metazoa > Mollusca > Bivalvia > Adapedonta > Solenidae > Solen > Solen grandis. Next base: position 42,832,906 of record CM037785.1, read on the forward strand.
AATATGAGCATAAAATTGGACCATTTTAAGCAGTATGACAAAACCTGTGTTAACTGGTGACTGGTCTGTCTACTAGTTTTATAACATCCACCATGTATTTCTTATTTTGACCAATTCAGCTACTGTTTAGTCAGGGATTGCAATTAAAATTTAAAGCTACTTGTCTGTTTTTGCCCAATTCATTCTTGATCTTGTCAATAAAATTATTATACAGTAAATTCTATCAAAATTCCATTTCCTAACCCTGGGTAATACCAACAATGTTTTTTGCTGACCCCTGAGTTAGTGTTGCCCATATTTATAAATACACTCTAAAGATAAAGTCAAACAGAGATGTTGTCCATTCAAATGACAGTTTATTGAGAACACTTGACTATCCCTTTACTTCATATAGACTCATTTTGACTCACAGACAAACAGAGCAGACCCAGATCAAACAGCTCGTGTAGGAGCTGTCTAATCAGGGTCTACTCTGTTTGCTTGTAAAAAAAATATTGTAGCTCATATTCTGCACAGTCTGCAGAGCGATGAAAACTCCAGTTTCATATATCAATTAATATTCACTAAATTAATATTCATTATATCATAAATTTGTATATGAATATTCATGAAGTAAAGGGCTATGCACTACATAGCTGATAGAAAGCCACTGTGCATAATCTGCATGGCGGGACTTGTTGCACAATATCTAGCCATAAAACAACAGTAGAAACATATCATAAGGTCAACTAAACAGTACAGAGGAAATATACATAGCTGTCAATGCTGTGGACAGAACTAAACAAATTCAAAATTAAATATTGCTGCAAAATAAGATATTGTATTTTTGACATGGTAAAGTCTTGACCTATTGAAATACAAAGAAAAATCATTAAGTTAAATAGCAGTGTCAATATAACAACAGATGAATTACTAAGTTACATTGGTAAAACAGACTGAGAAAAAATTGTACAGTAGCAGCATTATGCAATCTTTCCATAATAAAAAAATATACCAAAGATAACCACATTCTTTTTTTTAAATTAAGGCACAAAACCTTCAGACACATTATTCACCTATTCTTTTCTTTTCTTATTAGTTGTAGTATTTGTAGACTTATTATTATTTAAATTCAAAACAAGGGATATAAAACTAAAACTGAAAGGAAAAAAAAAATGCATGAGAATTATGAAATATCCCAGTTCACTATTTAAAAGCCATCAAATCATTGCCACATAATGCTGCTTGAAATGGTAGTAGTACAACATTGTAATAAACAGTCCAATGGACAAAAATAAAAAAGAGAAAAATACAAAGATGTGGCTAAGACTTACGGGTAGGCTGCCATGGTGGCTAGTTTGATGTAGACGTCTCTGTTCACCTTGTCTATACATGTGAACCTCTGGGGTGGGGGCAGCTTGAACTTGTTACAGAAGGATATAGGGGACATCTCATAGTCCTGCCTCACCTCCGGGTGCTCACACTTACACGCCACAATCAAGGTTGGTACCCGGCTGTCCAGGAAATGTCTCTGTAACATACAAATGGAGCAGTGTTTTTCAGCATGGATTGATCTGTGACCCAATGAATTTGCAGTATTATCTCATTTCAGTTAAAATTTCACCATTAATAATCATACATGGCAATGTTTGTGGGCAAGTTTTATTGAAAGCAGATTAAAAGGTCGCCTCTTGGATCCATCAACTAGGATCCAGGTACCATCCATGATCAAATATGCTAAAAAATGTTTTCACATAGTCTCATGTCAATTCCTGATATAAAACTCAAATCATCTGTAAAACAATCAGAACCTTATTAAAGTTTGAGAACTTACATTCTGAGCTGCATTTATCATGTAGATCAATTATAATGTCAATAATACACAATAAAGTTATCAGCTGAAAGACCAATCATTAAAGCTTTCAATGAAGGTGTTAAGTAAGACTGCTAAACCACCTTGACAAAACAATTCAAGAAGATATTGGAAAGTTTTGTGAAATGGGATGCAATGTGACAGGAAAATTATCTGAATTCCTATAAAGCCCCCCCCCCCCCCCCCACAAGTGGGAATATACCATAAACACGTGTGTATTGTGCACATTTCTACGACTTCAATTTCAATTTCCAAGAAGGGGTGCGCACAATACATGAGAATTCAGTTTTTCCTTCCTGTTTCCAAACTTTACTCCAACCACTAGGAAGCCATATCGGCGATCAGCGAAGTCTATATGATTTTAATTCATATCTTAAATTTGTATTAAAGCTCTGTCGTATATACTTGCCAGAAAATTGTTGTCTGTATGTGATTTCTTCAATATAATTGTGAAAGAAAGGCTTACGAAATCATTGTTCTCGTTTGTTAACCCAGAACTTGTTCAGTACTGTACTGTACTTTAATTAAACCTTCAATCACTGATTTTTTTAGTACATTCAGATGATATTCTAGCTAGTTAGTTCCATTTTGGACAAAACTGTTCGGTTAAAGATAATTGTGTACTTCAAATTCATTTGGAAAGGAACTTGCGACAAACAAGCAACAAGGTGTCAACATTTGAAGATAATTACTCAAACTATTGGCCATAATGAACATTAACATAACAATGCAAGCTGAATGTGGATACTAGAGGTGTGAATTATGATCATCGCATGACTGACTTTCGGAAACAGTAGAACTTTTGTTACCTGTAGTTCAATCGAATATCCGCAAAACACCCGCGGTTAAACAAAATGGCTGCCTTCTCGATGTACAAAAAAATGAGTGCACATTATAGAAGGGAAATAGATTTTTATCAAGATTTTGAACCTCAAACTCAGGATGCACACTACACATGAGTGCGCACAATACACACGTGTTTATGGTAATCAAGTGGAGATATATCCTACCATGTACATCCTGGCACAGAACTCAAAGGACCGTGGATTTGTGACATCATACAGGAGACAGGCTACATCACAGTTGGTTTCCGTTGGCGACAACATATCTGACACGGCAACATCCACTTCATGAAGCTGTTGAGTGGATATCAACAAGATTAGGTGAAAGTTAAACATTTTAGAGTTTTATACCATATACTGTTATCTCAGATTATACATGTTATTTTATATTCATTAAAGAAAGAGGATCACTATAAGGCTTTTTGCCATTCTAATAGACATTTGTAAATAAAATTAAAAATAAATATAATGAACAAAACCATATGCAGTCAAAGTTAAGAAAATCTAATTCATTAAAACTGTATGTGTATTTATCCCATCAAGCACCCTGAGAGAACATCATAAACCTTTAAACTAAATATATATATATTATAATGAACAAAAATTTATTCAGAAGCAACAGTGTTATAGTCATCAGTCAATCTTTCCTTTCTTTATCAGGAGCCATTTATAATCTTCCCCTCTGACAGAATATTTTGTTTATTTCATGCAGTTTTCCATGAAAATGCTATACTTACCCCAGGGTATTTGTTTCCCCTAAGACAAGAAAATGGTGATTTTTTCCCCCCAAAAAATATAGTGATAAGATCCCTTCCCCATCAACAGAAAAAAGTACAAGGTCATATTGCAGCATCCAGCTAATTACAGGTGGAGGATACCCGTACCATACAGAGGCATCTGTGTTAAACCATTAACCTACCACAAGCTGGCTATAAAACCCTCAAATGGGAATGTAAGAGACCAGACCTGAACTCAAACCTACATCGGTGCTTGATGAAGAGACAGTAATTCAACCATGAGGGCCCTAAAAACTGGAGCCCTTACCCATAGCTCCCTGATCGTCTGCATGCTAATTTAACATCCCAAAGACAGTATATCAAGTATTCAGTACTAACCATGAGGTATTTCTCCTGTCCATACACCTGCACGGTGTTGATAGTGAAGCTGGACAGCTGTTCCTTGTTGAGAGTGGCCACATAGCGCAGGTTACGCCCTATCAGGCCTTGTAAAAATGCAGTCTGGAAACACAGGACAGAAACAGTTGAGAATTAGTTAATTATACACTTAAATAACACTTAGCTAGCATAGAGAAAGACTGTAGTATGAAGTATCTTTGCATACAAAAAAAATTACTTTTTTATATGAGCTAATTCTACTAATCTAAATATTTAGTAACTTAATATTAAGTAAAAACACTGAGTAAACAAGAGTTGTCAAAACGACACAAAAGCCCCTCCCATCGAGTCACTGTGACTTTGACCTTTGACCAAGTGACCCCAAAATCAATAGAGGTCATCTACTAGGCATGACCAATCACCCTATGAAGTTGAGGAATTGGAAAATTTTCACATTCAAGGTCACTGTGACCTTGACCTTGACCAAGTGACCCCAAAATCAATTGGGGTCATCTACTAATCATGAACAATCATCCTATGAAGTTTGAATGTGGGCCAAAGCATTTTCCAGTTATTGATCAGAAACAAAGTTGTCTACCAACAGACTGACATTTGAAAAACAATATGCTATAAATATGGCTATAAAGCACATGTATATATATTTTCAATAAATCTGTTCAGCAAACATACATATATACTTAATTCAGCAATTTTGACACTATATCATTAAGAAATAATATGGTAGCAGTTACATTACCTTTCCAACATTTTTTGGACCCAGCACATGACAACGGAAGACATTTCTGGCTGTCTGACGCTTTTCAAGATCTATCTTCTTGTCCCTGGTTACTGTTAAAAAAAAAATGTTTCTTTTTAAGACTTCTTCTCCCAGAAAGATACAGAAATAGTTGAATTTACCCATGAATTATATTTTTTACCCCTTCAAATTATTTTATATATATATAATTAATTTTGACCAAAGTGAATTGTTCTTCTTACTGAAAGCAGATTTTACAACCTTTTGATCAAAACAAACATTTAGAAGCAATAACAAGAACAATACCCAGAGCTAACACTCCAAACTGCTTAGACTCAGCAATAATGAACATTTTGTAAAACTGGCAGGACAGCACAGGACATTTTAGATTCTACACAGTCCGCATGGCAAAGAAAATCCATTGTTTCATACACCATTTAAAGTTCAGCTAATTAAAACAAGAGGGCCAAGATGGCCCTAGATCGCTCACCTGAGAAAAGTATCATTCATTGCCTATACAAAACAGATTGCTTTAGAATTGAGATGATGAGGTGAAACAATGTTCAGGAATTTTCTGACCCCATCCACAAAAGATATCATCATGACAAACATTCTGCCAAAGTTTGAGGATGATTGGACCAAAAAAGTTGCCCTCAGTGTGTAAACAAGATTTTTCTAAGTTTTGACCTACTGACCTACTTTTTGATCCAACCTGACCCATTTTCGAAAGGGTTCAAGATATTATCAAGACAAACATTCTGACCAAGTTTGAGGAAGATTGGATCAAAATTGTGGCCTCTAGTGTGTAAACATCAAAATTGTTGACGGACGACGGATGACGGCCGACGGACAATCAAGTATCCCAAAAGCTCACCCTGAGCTATGCTCAGGTGAGCTAATAAGAATGTCCTTTGGAGTACATGTGTCACCTGTTGAAGTGTGAAAGAAAAAGTGTGACGGATGGACAGATAGAAAGACGCACGGATGGATTGACAGACGATGGAAAAGAGATCCCTATGTGAATATTCATGAGGTCAAGGGTTAAGGACATAAGTCCAGAGTGTGGTGTACCTTGTATTGCTGAGAGTGTGCTGTCATGGTGATACAGGTAGCCCAGGTGTGCCAGGTACTCCAGGGTTCTTGGTACATCCAGCAGGGTGGTTAACCTGCAATACAAATACACGTTAATCAAAGTCCAAGATAGGTGTGCCTGGCTGACATGCTGATAGAACATGAAAACAG
>CM037785.1:42838813-42869400 GCA_021229015.1 Solen grandis
TGGTTCACAAGGGGCGTATGTAAACAAATACCTCTTCAAAGCCACGTGGAAACCTTGCCGGACAGAATGAGGTGTAATTTTTTGTTACTTTCGAACTTAAGTTTGCATATAACGTTATCTACTAAAACCAAAGACGACTCCTCTACAAAACATTATTTATTTTAAAAGGAAATAAGAGTTTAAAACTTAGCCCATCCCACATGAGCACCCCTCCTATAATCTGTACTATCTACCTGCACGCGAATATTGCATCAACTATGCTAAATGTAATCATTAATTTGTTTTTAGGAATGATACTGCTTAACATCGTATACCTAGATAATTACTGAAAAGCATCGTAAGACAAAACAGATAAATCAAACCAAACTGTACTCACGCGCTAAACAGGTAAGAAGCAACAAGATTTTCCTCCATATTTTTCTGAACATATTGAAATTTATTTCGTAACTTCCAGAGAAAGCAGCATAAATGCAACCTGTAAGGTTGACAAACTACGAGTATGAATACCGAGTTATCCGAATGTCACTCAAGCGGAACTTACACTGTATGTGACAGGCACGTACCAGGAAGACGGACGTATGACTGAATACTGATTGGTCCCGCTGGGAGAGGTTTACTATGTGCATGTCAACACAGGTATTCAAACATGGGCACGATCAAATTTGTAAATTAATTAATCCTGATAGCTGAATAACGATAATGTATACATGTATAAACAAAACAATCCTTGAAAACGCCTTTTTACCGTCATTGATTTCGTTAAGGAAGGGCAGCAACTACTGTCAAATGACGTAAATAGACAAAAAATATATATATATGTACAAAAATGGTATCACTGTACATAGTGTAAAATCAGCACACAAACTTGATTTTACTTCATCAAAAATAGCCAGACTAAAACCAAATACCATCTTTGATTGTTTATAAACTGTATATAAAACAGCAATCCGAATTTTTTTTATACCTTCTTGTCTTAAAGCTACAAAGTGTGCAATGTTTTTGCATAGATATGGTTTTGTGTTCATATACTGAAAACGATATAATGAACACTTTGATATCTGTTCTACATGTAAACACTAACCCACAAATCTTATCTATTTATGCATGCAAATATGCTTGGTTCCATGCAAACGGTTTCGAGACGGGGAAGATTATCTTCTGACCGACATCGTAATTCATTTCCTGGGTACGTATAAAAAAAGAATATACAATGTTTATTTATGAATCCAGCTTTTAGAAAAAATCGTGGATAAAACCAACAGTCGAAATCCACGAAACTTAGTCCTCCACTTAAAATCACTAACAGTACTGTTGCTCATACACAGTGTGAATATTTGTCACATGTCGCACAGTTCATGACAATTCACGTGATTCATTAGCATTGTATGGTCGTTTTTCTCATGATACTTGTAAAATCTGTGCGAGGTTTAAAAACAAGAGGGCCATGATGGCCCTGAAACGCTCACCTGAGTACCATTGCTACAACTGATAACAAAATTTTTAAACAGACAAGAATTCTGATATAACTCAATCTTAAACATTTTAGCCCTGACAATACTACACACCAAATATATAAGCACTGGGCCTTATGGTTTCAGAGGAGTAGACTTAGTGCGGGGTCATTTATCTCCAAAGGGCCACCATTTTGAAAATCTTGATAATGAACCATTAGATGATGCTACATACCAAAAATCTAAGCTAAAGGCCTTATGGATTCATAGTAGAAGATTTTTTTTAAAGATTTTCCTATATAACTCTATGTAAAACAAGTGACCCCTTGTGCGGGGGCATTTATCACCATAAAGTCATGATTTGTACAATCTTGGTAATGAACTATAAGATGATGCTACATACCAAATATCTAATCTCTAGGCCTTATGGGTTCATAGAAGAAGATTTTTAAAGAGTTTCCTATATAACTCTATGTTAAACAAGTGACCCCTGGTGCGGGGGCATTTATCACCATAGGGTCATGATTTGAACAATCTTGGTAATGAACCATTAGATGATGCTACATACCAAATATCTAATCTCTAGGCCTTATGGATTCATAGAAGAAGATTTTTAAAGATTTTCCTATATAACTCTATGTAAAACAAGTGACCCCTATTGCGGGGGCGTTTATCACCGTTTGGCTATGATTTGAACAATCTTGGTAATGAACCATTAGATGATGCTACATATGAAATATCTAAGCTCTAGGCCTTATGGATTCATAGAAGAAGATTTTTAAAGTTTTTCCTATATAACTCTATGTAAAACAAGTGACCCCTGGTGCGGGGGCATTTATCACCGTAGGGCTATGATTTGAACAATCTTGGTAATGAACCATTAGATGATGCTACATACCAAATATCTAAGCTCTAGGCCTAATGGATTCATAGAAGAAGATTTTTAAAGATTTTCCTATATAACTCTATGTAAAACAAGTGACCCCTGGTGCAGGGACATTTATCACCGTAGGGCTATGATTTGTACAATCTTGGTAATGGCTCATAAGATGATGCTACATACCAAATATCTAAGCTCTAGGCCTTGCAGTTTTGCAGAAGAAGATTTTCAAAGTTTGCATTTTTAAAATCTATTTTTAGCTCCTGTGACCTAATTATGCAATGGACCAGAACCAATTATACAACTTTAGTAGAGCTTCATCCAAGGAACATTCCTGCAAAATATTTTTCTAATTGGCCAAGCCGTTTAGGAGGAGATGTTCTTTGAAGCAATTGTTGACGCCGGACGCACGGACGCACGGACGACGGACGACGGACGCCGGACAAAAGGCGATCAGAAAAGCTCACCTTGAGCACGTTGTGCTCATGTGAGCTAAAAATGATAAATATCTCCGTCTATACTGTAGATGGTCATATTTCACCAAAGTTTGAACACTTTTCTAAACACACCGAATTGTCTGTCACTAAATTTCAGAACCATGTTTTAAATATGATCCTTATGTTAAGGTATCGCACACTGTCTGACTTTCTTGTAAATGTGTGATTAAGCACAACATATTGAAAATATGAAGTAATCTGAAGTTGCCTACCTAAGAGTCTAAGACTATAACGAATACATAAAATGACACAAATCGGCATAAGTTACGACTTGTGACTTCATGACCCGATGTGATGCAGTTAATAGGAAAATTTAAGTATAATATTTATTGTGAGTTCTGTTGCCGTTGTATCACATACCACGGCTACGACCACAGCGATGATAACAACTTGGTTCATGTAACTACGTAAGAGCAAGTTGTGATGTTCATATAGATATATACTATCACGTAATTCTACCGTTCACAGTAGAATTAGTGCAACACCACGAAGTTGTAACTGTAAAAGTTTGTGTGTACCCCCGGATTAGCTGGGGAAAAGCCACATTTGTCAAGTTCCGGAGTAAGTTTATTGGTATTATATTACACTGTGGATATTAACTATCAAACCATTTAGTCAGGACTACATCAGTTAAGTATATCTAAAATAAAAGAAAAATTGTGCAGCACGAGCGCCAGTACCTAGCGCATGTTCTTTGAACTAGCATGGGTGCAATACGGAAGCCTATAGGTGTCACCCTGCTTTTGAAAAGTTTCGAATCCCACCATAGCGACTTTGTTGTTGTTGTTTTTTGTTTTTTTTTTGTTGTTTTTTTTTTTTGTTTGATGGGTTTAACGTCCCACCGACAGTATTTCAGTCATTTGGAGACGATGTCTACTTGAGGTAGATATGGTGCTGCCACACTGCAGTATCACGCCGTAGACATGTGGCATGATACCACACCCAGTCAAATTATCCTGACACTGAGCCAACCAGTCCTGCAACTACCCTTATATGCTGAGCGCCAAGCAAGGGAGCTATAACAGTACCATTTTTTACGACTTTGGTATGTCACGGCCGGGGACCGGACCCACGACCCCCGCTTACGAGGCGGGCGCTCTAACCACTCGGCCACCGGGGACGGTAGCGACTTTGTATCTCGTCATCTCGTTATACATTCTGAATATCTCTTTATATTGCGAAATATGAAAGTCGTTTTAACAAGTTTCCAAGTCGTTATAACGCGGTCCTACTTAGAACTCCTGAGACTCAGAAGATGTCACTAGGGGGTAATTTGGGAAATCTATGCATTTGATTTACTTATTGTACAAACATGATTAGTTTATGCCCTGTAATTCACTTCCGGTGAAGGTATATGCTCCATAATAACCATCGAATCCATGCATATAACTTTACAATATAAGCTTTTAAAATGTCAAACCATGGAAATCTTAAAGGCAAATTGACATGTTATGGCATATGACAGAAATTCTTTTATTACCTCCCCTTTATAATTTTGTTGTCATGAGTTATGCCCCCTGAAAACTACAAAAAGTAAATTTTCTCCATTTTCCTACGGTAAAGTTTTGATGTGTTTATGAAATTTGAATCAGAATCATATAATGCATCTTTCTACCTTGAGTTTTCCTCGAAAATCAGATTCAGTTTTTCATGTTCACAGTAACTGTATATTTCCCATAGACTTCAATGTTAACTTAAATACAGGTTATCTCTCCTACATCTAATCAAACCTAGAAAAAACTCTTGGTGAAACATTTTTATTTTCGGATGTCTTCGATGTGACAAAGTTTCATAGAAATATTTCCATCCAATGGAAAGATATGGAATATGCGTATTGGGGCGGGGGGGGGGGTATACCTTAAATTAATGATTTCGTATGTATGGTCTGGTTGAGATGCCACTTACACTAAGATGAGGCAGATAAAGTACTGCCTACTAAGATGACACTTGGCTTAATATTTGATTATGGTTGGTTTTGTTATTGTAAAATATGTAAACCAGGTTCGAGATGCCACTTAGACACTAAGATGAGGCAGATAAAGTACTGCCTACTAAGATGACACTTGGCAATAATTTATTTAAAACAGCTCGTTCACAGACAAATAAATTCGGAAAGCGTAGGTCACATTGTACAGAAAAAACTTTTCTCTTTTTTTGTGCAAGCGCAACTTCGACGAAATCGGTTAAATATAGAATACCGTAACCCCGACGCAAGTGCTTGTACATATTGTAGTACACGTGACACGTTCCACAACATGGCTTCTTCTCCAGTTCAGAGTAACGATTTCGTAAGTTCAGCTTATGAAGTTAGCGCATGCGCTTAAAGTGAAAGTGATCAGCCAAGTGACGACAATTGAAAATAATAAAAGAAAAATATAGGTTTTTGAAATTCTAAATAAAGTTTCAATACCTCCTTAAATGGCGAAACCACCATTTTTTTTTATTTTTTTTTTTGCGATCAGGGATGGTTGCACTGGGAACCATGCGTCTGTAGATGGGTATGGCTAGACATAATACACACATATAGTAAAAAATCAAATTCTTAGTCAATAGTCATCTGTGAACGAGCCGCTTTAAAAGACTTGCTGTACTGTAAATCAAATAAACTGTTATGTCGATTTTCAAATAAAATTGGAAATTAAAAGGAAAAGCACGATTCAAGGGAAAAGCAAAATATCCACTATTTTCTTATTTGTGTAAATTTTCGCGTTTTCTTTCACTTTACTTTTGAATAAGAGATAAAATTAAAAACAAAATAAACGGTCACAATGGATTTAAGATATATGTTACATGTAATATTCAAATAAAATATGTTTAAAGTAGATTAGACTTCCGTACATTTATGCAGAAATTAAAATTTTACACATAACAACAATGTGTGTAAAGTTAACCCATTTGTCCTATTTAGCCTATGTATTAAATAGCTTAAAGCTTTCATCCTATTTCGCCTATGTAGACCATAGGCTACAGCCAATGTAGACCATATAGACAAGATGAAATAAAAATTCTATTTATCAATGTTGTCTATTTCGCCTCTCTAACTTATCGGCATGTTTAACTTCAAAGGTTATGTGTAAAGTATCTCTGGTAAATTTAGCTCATTATATGAAGGATGCATTATCTTTAAGATCTAATATTATAAATATAAATAAAGATTGAATATTATGGTTCATCCTCTTTAAATTGCTGGTTTGGAAAATTAATTCTTATGGCATATAGTGTGTGTGTGTGTGTGTGTGTGTGTGTGTGTGTGAAATTTATACAACAGAATTACAACATGCACAAAGAATTATTTTATACATGATAGCATGTTATCATTATACTTTGGAGTGTAATTGGAGAAATTTTGATGATAATATTTTGTTTTGTTTTATAGAAATGGTGTACCCGTTTGTATGACAGTTAACATATAAATATGATCTCAAACACTTTTAAGTTTCTTTCTAGACTGACCAAGAACCATGATCCGATCTCCAGCTATGTACGTTACTATTGGACCACGGCGGTCACAACTTAAAATATGATTACATGTATTTATAATAGCATTAGTAATAATTTACGCATACTAGTACACTTAACGAAACTTGTAAGTACTCCGATTTCAATCTTGTAGAGAAGATATATTTTCCAAAACATATGCCCAGTAAATATTAAAATGTGCATTGGCTCAATCTGTTGTTTGCTGCATAATCAGCTCTGTGAAACCAATTTTCGTGGAAAGCTATAGAAAACAAAAAAATCGGTTATTTTGAATACAACAAATGCTATAGACAAAACTTTAGTCGGAGTACTTATAAGTTTCGTCTAGTATATATGAATATTGCATTTTGTGAATTATTTCCGCAATAAATGTAGCTCTTTAGTGGCAATATAGTTAATATTTTTGCCTGTTCACTGAACTGGAAGACCTATTTTCGGTAGTTTCTATTAAATCGATTTCATTCTACGGCTTAACATATTTAAAAAATATTAAAACTCGAATACACGCGTTTGTTTGATACCATCATATTTTCTAACCAGTTAACACCTAATTAGGTAGAGGGGATAAAGGGGCCCTCTAAGGGGCATATACCTGTAATTTACCTGTATATAATTAGTATAAAAAAGATAAAAACCTAGTAAATAGCACTGGACGAATAACATATTTACAAAATATAATGGCTATGGCGGTCCGTTTTCAATAAATTAATCATGATATTAAATATAATGATATAATTAATACCTGGTTGATATAAGTTTCAGGGAAAAAAATCATGCTGCTTTTTTGTATTATTTGATGATTATAAAAATGAAAAACAGGCTTCCGATTTATTTCTATTAGTAATTATAATAATTGACACTAAGACAATTAAGCAAAATCTGCTGTGAAATAATAGTTAAACGCATTAAAAATGTTGATCATGTATTTTGTGAGCAATTGAATTATCTTTAGTAAAAGATTCTTTCTTATTTATGCATTGTAGTAATATATTGTCGTCAACAATAATTCAATAAAATTCATTTTAACTAAAACTTACCATATATACAAGATGAAAAATGGAAAGTTGTCAAGTTTACAAATGGAACATATTTGTAAACCCAGGCACTTCAAGTGGATGACATAAAACACTTTTGTAATAAAACATAATGCATATAAAACATCTCAGGAGGACAATATTATCGTTAGTAAAATAGTCATTCAATGACTTCATCCACAGGCATTGTAAAGGTGGTGTTTTATGAATGTGCTACTATTCCAATGTGTGTTTTTTCTGTTTTGTATATCATAAAAAAATAAAACGTGAATTTCATCGCGTGATTAACTGCATCATTTTGTACTATTTTATCATACTAAATTAATAAATATGATTCCATTGATTGTATCAATGTGATATTATTCAAATATGTGCTTTTTTTCTGTATATCGGTCATAATTAATATTTATTAATTAATATTTTATTACAGAAAATAAATAAACTTGAATTGCATCACTTGTATATTGTGTTATGATATGTATAAACTTCAATGTATTACTATTTTAATATGTGCTATTTCCTGATCTTCATAAAATATAAAATACATTCATATTGCATTACTTTTAAAATCAAATTTTAGACATGCTTATAAAAGGAAAAATCCTTATATTCCACGGAGTATGATAATTTGACACCTGCAACTTTACCCTAGAATTTACGGGTAATTAACAATAACATACCCCATTGAGGACCCCTTAATCCCCTCTACCTAATTAGGTATGAATTTTGCAAGTAGACGTTCAGGGAACGCCCCGATTGTTGTCATCTTCATCTAATAAAAAGCTAACGTGACCACCACTGCTAATGCTGTGTTACATCCAAATATCCTCTATATATATTTTGAAACATTTTTGTGACGTAATCCTTTGTTATTTCAGTACATAATATGGTATATTGTACAGTGTGTTTACATAACATATAATTTGTTGGGCATAAAATACATACATATTTATAGCCACATTTAAATATAACCATTTTCAGGAGAAGACCGTCTTACCATAATTGTATATGTCATGTATTTACTGTAGAGAGAATTCATAAACTTACTGAAATATGACATAGGAAAACCAATACAGTACAATGATACCAATTTTCAATACAGTGAAGTAACATATGAATTTATGGATTTACAATTATTTTCTTATTTAAAAAATATGATAGATCAGTTTAGATAGATTATTTAATAATGTTATTGATTCAGATGATAGAATTGACTCAAATTTCCTCACTGCTGGCCATCTACAATAATATGGTGATATAAATTTGGATCTGAGTTTTCTGTATTTTGGACTGACCAGTAGTACGATATTCTATTTCAGTTACTGCCATATTGCATTGTAAACATTTGCGGTCATTTATATTGGTATTTGTGTATCTCCCTGTTTCTATCGCTAAATCGTGGGAAAGAAAGTCTGAATTTTGTTAACGCAGTTCTATACTTTTTATCTTTAATAAACTAATTAAAAATGTATCTAAAATATTTACAGAAGACAAACATGCAGTGTTCCACTTCCTCGTGTTTCTTGGGTAGTGTCTATTTCTCAAACAAAAGAAATATTAAATGTTTCAAATTGGTGATTTGTAAGTGTAAGAAACGCTTCAACCCGACAGTTTTCAGCCTTTCTCCCATACATATACTTTTTGCCAAGGACTCAAGTTTTCAGAATTTTAGTTTAATATGTTGATAGAAAATAGTTTACAAGGAAAGAAACAAGTTTTGTTTCTTTCCGCTACTATCTTATACATGGATACGTTCGGTAGGTCAGTAAATAGATTATTAACTTTTTCATTTTTTCTTACGTTTAAAAAAGGATGAAGCGAAAAACATATGTTTTGCAACTGATAGAAAAAGAAGTAAAAGGGTGGTAAGAAAAGAATAGGGTCGACTGAGTTTTTTACCCTTTTTTACGTCAAATGGACAGGGAAGGCATTGAAATATTTGAATTTTATGATACTAATTTTCATTTGATATGACATTCAAAACTAAAAGATTGAAGTGTTTTTCTATCCCATTAATTAAATCAGATGAAATAGTAAGCATGGCATCTTACCTTACTTATGTTAAATATCATCACATATCTTTATTGCAATAGACTTAGTATAAAAACACAGCAATGTTATGTTCGTGGTTCACAATTGTCAACAATTAAATGGGTATACAAGTCTCTCAAAGTTTGGAAACTGTGCAGGACTAAAACGTTTTTTTTTATTAAAGTTTCAATATGTATGTGTGTATGTGTTTTTGGTCTGAAACTTTGTCCAAATATTATTATAATATTTTTGTTTCTTTCCAAACTCAAGTTAACACATATTAACTAAAATAACAGATGACTCCTCCACATAACTGCGTCATAAATATTTTGTAAAAAAGAATATTATTTAGGGAGATACGAATTAAAACCTTACAAAAAGTCATCAAAGAAATCTGGCATGGATAGTTGTTGGATGGTCCTTCACAAAAGTTGCTAAAATAAACTGATCCATGCGGAACCAAAGACCTATTAACATAACAGGGATCCTAAACTCTGATATACGTAAAGAGCAAGTCAAGAGAAGTTCTCCTTAAGTTATATGTACGATCATGTGACCGCGGTGACCGCGAGATAACATGATATAAAATGCTCCATCAATTATAAAAAAGTATATTAGCTATTCGGAAAGACAACAAAAATTAAATATGCCAACATTAAATTACTGCCGCGTGATTTAAACATATAAAATAATAGCAGGAATTATGACGGAGCAGTTGCAGAAGTAGCAATGGCTTATTGGAACAAAAAAAAGTGTAGATTAGTCATACATTTAATACTCATTTACACATAGAATATTTGACCTATGGTACAGTTTGCCGGAATCAATTATCGACTCTAAGAACATCAAGCAATTTGAAGTAAGACGATAACTTCTGGAAAAGACAAGAATCCAGATACAATCACCAATCACAAATAACCACAAGAACCGGAAGTCACAAAAATCCAATTAGAGAAGCAGACGAAAGAGGGTGGATATAGTGGCAGATCTGCCAGCGTCCACAGTAGATCCTAAGGTATAATAAGGTATCATTATACTGAGGTTTCTCTTCAATTTATTGCCCATTAAACCAAATATGTATGTCTCTTATAAGGATCGCAGCTCTCTTTTATTAGTGATACTGTAAACCATCTGTCTGTTAACTTTCTGCAAGAGGTTAAGTGTCTCAGCAACCCGTTCACCAGTTGTTGTTGTTGTTTCGTCACGAGACAAAAACGTTATTTCAGATCGTTTTATATCTACGAGGGCGAGTCAATAAATAACAAGCTTATGACATCTCCGATCAACCGAGACATACACAATTTTCACGCATTGTTTCAATACATGTACATGTACTATATCTGTTTACAAAACTCAAATGTATACTGTCATTTGTTTGTCAGATATTGCATGTCAAACGTGGCTAGTGATGTTAAAGCAAGCTTTTCATCAAAAGTGGAGTGCCGTGCTGTAATTCGGTACTTGCATTTAAAAGGTAAAACTGGTAAGGACATTCTGCACCATCTTATTCTCAAGTAAAATTCTGGGTTGGGGAGTTTCAACGCGGTAGAACGTCTTTAGAAGATGAAGTTAGGTCTGGACGCCCAGTTGATGCCACCGACGAAGAAATGTGTAATAAAGTCAGAGATCTGGTATACTCAGATAGGCGAAGTCAGGTTGAAGAAATAGTACAGGCATTAAGCATTTCACATGGTACCGTTTCAACAATCTTGCATGATCGTTTAGGGATGCGCAAGCTTACCCGTTGGATCCCAAAATCCCTTGGCAATGAGCAAATGTCAACGAGAGCATCAGTATGCAGTGCGTTGTTGAAGCGTTTGAGGTCAAAAGATGAATTCCTTTTGCGTCTAGTTACTGTGGATGAGACTTGGGTGCACTATTATGACCAGAAAATAAAGCCCAGAGTCGTCAGTGCGTAGGGCCGGGATCCCCAAGGCCAAAGAAGTTCAAGACTCAACCATCTGCTGGCAAAGTGATAGCCACAGTAATTTGGGACACAAAGGGCGTTATTTTGTTGGACATTTTACCCAAGAGAAGTACAATAACTGGAGCATACTATGCAAACTTGCTAGACTAGCTGAGGAACGCCATCCGAGAGAAACGCCGTGGTAAACTCTCCAAAGGTGTTTTGCTGCAACAGGACAATGCAATAGTCCACACTTGTAAAGTTGCAATGGATGCTGTGGAGCGAAATGGGTATGAATTAATACCGCACCCTGCCTACTCACCAGACCTGGCTCCTAGCGACTTCTTCCTTTTTTCCAAATTTGAAAAAGGATATACGTGGACGTCATTTCCGGTCTGACGAAGAAGTCGTGGCGGCAGTTGAGGAGTGGTTCCATGGAAAGGATCCTGACTTCTTCACTTCTGGGCTGATGGCATTTGAACACCGTTGGTCCAAGTGCTAGCCCTGGAGGGAAATTATATTGAAAAAGAAGAGGTAGATCGCAACCCGAAATAGGTTAGGCTGGTTATTTATTGACTCGCCCTCGTATTTTGAAAAGATCTTTAAAAAAATTTGTTGCAAAAAAAATCAAAGTGGCTATAAATGGAATTTTAGTCATTACATGTATATTCGTGCGTGGTATTTTAAGTAAAAAGGGTTATTTTATTTATCAGATCATCATACCGTTTGCCTTAAATTCTAGAAGGTTTTGGTAGGTCTTATTGCATCCATATGTTTCATAAGTCTCTTAGTATAGGAACGGACATAAGTTGATCAAAAGTATCAGGTTAAACGTTTAGCCTTCCGTTTATACGAAGAAGAAGAATCATGTTTAAAGACAGACGATTAAAAGTATGGGCTAACACATCTCGGACGTAGGATGCGTCTAAGTGTAGACGTCAACAACGTCATTGACTTGGAATGGGCACTGCATCCGGAATGGCAGAGCAATTCTTTATGTATTGTCAGGAAGCATATCCACATCATAAGGAGGCGGTGTTAGCCTGTTTTAGCGAGTGATTGTGAACATTTAAATGACCCTAATTGTGATAAGAAATTTTCGTGTCGATAATTATATCCCTTGAATTCATGAAAAGGATTAAATTAACTTTTGGAAGAGTCGATATTTTACAGCTCTTCTCCATTTTGTAAAGAATAAGCCTTCATATTTTCCATACTGACTAAAGTTTTGTTTTGTTTTCAGTATAGTTGAACGTCGTTATATGAATGAAATAATATCGCAATTGCTTTAAAAATGGGTCACTGGGTACATCTCCTCACAATATATACCGCATTTCTTTCCAGAAGTATGATGATATTTGTTTACTTGCTTTGTACATCCCTACAATAGTATGTCAGTCATTTGTATTAGACAGATACAGTGCTGCCTAGTAACGATATCACGCCATGTACAGGAGACACGATACCGCACCCTATCACAGTATCATCTTTATTCATTAATATGTTATGGTAGCGCTATCTTCATACATGGAGAACCTATAGCTAGGCTAAAATAACTGCCAACTGCTTTGAAACTTTGGGTTGCGGGTTGAAATCTCTGTAGGGTAAAAAAATCCATTTTTCTCTTTGATCATTTTTTCTGTAGACCCATTATTCCTTTTTTTTAATTTTTAGCTCACCTGAGCATAGCTCAGGGTGAGCTTTTGGGATACTTGAGTGTCCGTCGTGCGTCGTCCGTCGTCCGTCAACAATCTTGATGTTTACACATTAGAGGCCACAATTTTGATCCAATCTTCCTCAAACTTGGTCAGAATGTTTGCCTTGATAATATATTGAACCCTTTCGAAAATGGGTCAGGTTGGATCAAAAAGTAGGTCAGTAGGTCAAATCTTAGAAAAATCTTGTTTATACTCTGAGGGCAACATTTTTGGTCAATCATCCTCAAACTTTGGCAGAATGTTTATCATGATGATATCTTTTCTGGATGGGGTCAGAAAATTCCTGAACATTGTTTCACCTCATCATCTTTATTCTTAAGCAATCTGTTTTGTACAGGCAATGAATGATACTTTTCTCAGGTGAGCGATCTACGGCCATCTTGGCCCTCTTGTCATGAATTGCATAGGTATTTATTGAATAAATAATGCTAAGTTTAACAACAAATATGGTACGTGTTATATTGAAAGTCTACAAAAATCAAAAACATTCTTTTAGTCTTTAAGATTTTGCAAGATCAACTTTTACTGTGAAGAAAGTTTGAATAAGCTTTGCAACAAGTTTTCTCTATTCTGCAGGCATTCTGAATTAGGAACCCTTAGCAGGAAAAACGTGATAAAAACAGTGTTTAAAATGGATTGGGTTAGGAAATAATTCATTATACATTTCTAATATTTATAGCCGAAACAATCATTAACATATGTGGTTTGTTTGCTGTGTATTTTTATTTGTTTATTAACGAACATATTTCATTAAGAAGGTATGACATAATATTTAGAGCTTATTTATTTCTAAAAAAAAAAGAGATTTTAATTCCAAGCTTTTGTTGTAAGAACCGGGCGGTAAATTTTGTTTAAATTTTGCATAAAGGTGTCCTTTAAGGCAAACCACAGCCATATTGTTTATCTTCAGTTCTCCATAGTGTCCATTAGGGTTTCACTATCATAAGTCTATAGTTAAGGCTCAAACGCAATAAGAGCAATTTTTCAAAACACATGTACAGCTTCACTAAAACTGTTATTGTAATTACAAATGTATACTCTTTGGTATTTCGAGACATTACTGGGTCTTTGTGAATGAAATGCCCAACAGTGCTTCAACTTTTAGAATTATTGGTCAGTGTCTAAGATTGTGACTCAGACAATAGATGAATAAGGGCTCTGGAACTACCCCTTAAATTCTGAGCCCCTATCACGGGTATACCACCACTATTTCAACGACGTTGGTATGTCGCAGCCGGAAGTCGTACTCAGGTACAATAATGATGGTGATAGCGGCATGCTGATTGTGTCATGTCTATAACAAAGGCATTTTATAAACACCAGCTAAGCTTTGAAACTCCTTTATCATGTTTTTGCCAAAATGAATATGGCATAAAGCAGTGGACACTTTGCACGTAAACAACAGTATGAAAAAAAAACGGGACTCACAAAAATGGGGTTTTCCATGTAAGTATAAACAAGATATTCATGAAATGCTGCTGTCGTATACGAAAATAGCGTTTTCCGTGAAATGTGACCTACAATTGTCGAGTTTTTCTGTCAGACAAAGACTTCACCAACATTACCGATAGCGAGAAGAATCATTTTTATTTCTACCGATCATCTGTAAACGAGCTGCTTTAAATGACGTCTCCTCTGAATTCACAAGGTAGAAATTTAGTATAGTGGCCAACAGGTGGTGGCAAAATTAAAACTTGTATCAATCAGACCCCTGGTTGCTTCGGCAACCAATGAAATATCAACTTAAACCTTTAAAAATCATCTGTGTTAGTGGTCAAAAGCTAATTTTGTCGGAACAAATGGTCACCTTATTGACCTTAACCATAATTGCTAAATTAAAATTAAATTGATCCCTTGAAAAAAAGGATCCCTGCATGGTGATCGAGAAATTCGCCTATAATCTATATCGAAAATTTCGAAATTCCAGTGACAAATATTACATTTCATTTAGCATAAATGATAAGCTCATGTCACTTTTCGCTGAAACAAAGATGATTACTTTCTCTAGAAGCTCAGGGGCAGCATGTCGAGTAAGCAGCCTAAGATGCACCATTCACCTTAGTGTGACCTTGCCTTGGAGCTAGGAACCCAGTTCTTGAGGCAAATCTTACTATAAATTTATTTGCGAAAGCTTTGATCCAGAGATAAGTAACAGACCACACAAGCAAATTTATCAATATGACCTTTCACCTGTATGTGTGTTCTTGACCATGGGCTAGGAACCCAACCCTTGTGTCATTGAGGAAAAGATTATAAAAATTCTGCGATCCAAGACTTCAATTAAAGCACAGACAAGCAACCCAGGCACTATGACCTTTCATCTCTTAATGTGACACTGACCTAGGAGCATGGACCAAACTCTTATGACCGACATTTCGACTCATTTAGGCAAACACCATTGCCAAGTTGTCTGAAAATCATGCGACCTATCTCTAAATTACATCCAGAACAAGTAACTCTAGCACCATGACCTTTCACCTCGTGTTTGACTTTGACCTTGGAGCTTGTATGCAACACTTCATCTCGTTGAAGCAGACAAGTTATTTGAAAATAATTTGATCCATGTCTGCACACAAGGGCTTGAAGTTGCAAGGTGCGAATTTTATATATATATATTATGGTAAAATTAAATAAAGTAAGGGAGGACACTGTTTTCGGCTGATTTTAGTGAAACGAGTTTTTGTGCAAATATCGTCCAGTAAAGTGGAAAATAAAAAATCTAGTCTGTTACGTTGTTGTTTTTACTCTTTTAATTGATAAATGTGTTTTTAATCTTTCTATCGAGCTTGACAACCGCCGGGAAAAGGAACAGAAGATAGGTTCTCATTGGCCAGTAAATTCAAAATTGAATTTTGTTACTGCAGCGAAAAATTCAAAACACGAACAAAAAGACAGCTACATAATTATCAATATAAAATTATTAAGATCCAGTGTAAGTGTCATTACATTGTTGATACTTTTCTCGACATCCATAATGGGAATGTCAGTGTTTTGTTTACATTTTGATTGACCAATGAAAACTTGCTTTTAATTTGTTGTGGATAAGACCGGAAAAAGAATGTCCCGGCAGTTGCCAAGCTCGATTGGATATTATACTTATTAGAGAATGCCCGTCTCCATAACCTTTACGAGTTTTTATTTCTTTTATGTAACATTTTCAGGGTTATATTTGTATTAATACGCGATTTCCTAAATTTTGGTCTTAAAACAGTGTCCTCCCTTCCTTTTAATAATGTTACCATAATGCATCATAATGAGATATGATTGACCCCTTGCAGCTCCGAGCCCCTGTGTGTCTACAGGCGAATCAATATCCCGGACCTTTGACCTCTAAATTTTAACTTGATCATTAAGCTAGGGACCAACTCACGTGCGCGACACTTCTTCTCATTCAGGCGAATATTACTACCAAATTATATGAAATCCTTTGATCCATGTCTAAGTTACAGCACAGGTAATCAAATCCATTTCCATTTCCATTGACCTCAATGTGTGGTCCTAACCTTGCAGCCGAAGCCCCCTGAGGGAACGCGAGTTTCCTTAAATAATCTTTAAAGATTTTTCGTAATTTCTTCTTTGAAATCAATGGCCAGAAATATATTTCATTTTGAACAAATGAACAGGTCATGGCCCTCTAACATAATTGCTGAAAAAAGGTTGTATCAAAGAGGATAAGCTGATTTTCTTTTAGCTTTTACCGGTATAAACGAACTTGCGTTTTTTTGTTGTTTTTTTTGTTTTTGTTTTTGTTGTTGTTTTTTTTTTTTGTTGCTGTTGTTTTGTTGATGTTTTTTCTGAGAAAAAAAATGAACGTTTCTCTCTCAAGCAAATAGTCAATAACAGATACAGTCGAACTTCGGTGATTCGACCACTGAAAACTGGAACACCATTCTTTACTCGAACACATTTCATGGTCCCGGCAAAACTGTTCTTTACTCTTTATTGTTCGACCTGGGATGAGCCGAACACTGATGGCTGGAACTCTCGAACTTCCCGGCCCCAGGTTTAAAGTGCTATATGTATTTCACACGTATCGGTCGAACACATTAACACCCTACATCTGATATTCGCGATTTAATTGCAACCTGTGGTACAACGTGTTTTTCACACATTGTGAGATTGGCACTGGCATTTATTAATTATTCTTATTAAAGTAATTTTCTAAATGTTACTTGTTGCTGTTGTTGTTGTTGTTGATGATGATGTTTTGTTGAGCTGACATTTATGTTATCTGATTGCTATATTTGTGGATTATTCACAATAGCTTTTTTTCTGCAAAAGTAAAAAAGGAAACGAAGTATGCAGAAAATGTTACGACTTGCACGTTAATCATTGTATGGGTACATGTACGTGAACGAAATAAATATCTTTGTCGAGGTTTGTGCTTTCATAATTGATTTTGTCAGCTGCTGTTTTCTGGATTTATATTTTATTTAAAGAATAAAAGAATGACAAATTTAAGTTTATTTTATTTAATGATACCTTTAATATTATTTTGCCGATGTTCGAATAAGAAAATTGGAAAATACAATTATTTACCATAATCGATCTGTGCTAAAAGAAGGCGTTATAATAAATAATATCTTTTTAATACTTGTAAGATAAGAAATATTTTATTATAGTGACTTGTGCATAGTATAAATATATAAACAATAAATCAATGTGGATTATTTAACACACCCGGCCCAATGGGCCTATAAGTCACCTATTTAACACAACATTTATACAGTTCATGAAAAAACACACTATTATTATAATAGAAACAGTCAATGAAAAGAATGGTGGACATTAATGATAAATATACATCATTTATCACATTTATAATAGCGAATTATTAATTATATGACATTTTTCTGTATTACATTAGCTAAATTTAATTTCTGTTTAAATACAAAGTGTTACGACGAACTAGATATGCTTTTGTAATAAATTTTGCAACATTGCGTACATGATTATTGAGCAACATGTCAAAAGTTTCTTGTTCAGATTGATTTAAGGAGACCGAGTTTTGTAAAACAGGACAAAGTATATTATTACGTAATTCATTATAATGATCACACTCCAGTAGGAAATGAGTCTCTGTCTCAACACATCCTCTCGTACAAAACACACAAAGTCTTTGTTCAGGTGTCTCGCCGACGTACCTCCCGGTCTCAATACGTAGTGGAAGAATCCCGTATCTAAATTGTGATAGGAGTGATCGTTCATATTTATTCATATTTATGGTAACAAAATCTTCAGTTTTACATTCTGTTTTAAAGAGTCTATACGTTCTCAATTTAGATACATTGGTTATTTGTTGCCTCCACAATTGTCTGTAATTCTAAGTTATGCGTGCCTGCACTAACCTTAAGTCAACTGGAGATTTATTAACAAATTTGTCATATTGGTTAATCTCAATGAGCACAGATTTGACATCCTTACACCAATTATTTTTAAGATTATGGTTAATATAATCATGATCAAAAACATTTTTAATAAATCTATTATTGTCAAGTAATGTAAGTTTGTTCCAAAGTCTTAAAATATGAATGCGACGTCTGTACATACTTGGTATCCAACCAGTATCTCCTATAAGACCAAGCGTTGGGGAAAATCGGTGTACACCTAAGTTGTACCGCAATGCTCTATTTTGAATAGTATCGATGGATTGGAAGTTTTTAAACCCCCAAACTGCTGAACAATAGTCTAGTACAGGTATAACACAACTGGTGTAAAGCTTTTCGAATGACTTAAAACCCAGATCTTTAAATCGGCGAATTTTTGATATCATACATCCAAGGGCTCTCCCACCACTCTTAGATAACATATCACAGTTAAAATCAAAACTAAGCTTTTCATGAAAAAACACACCTAAGTATTTGTATTGCTCCACTCTTTCTAAGATGCTGTCCCCAATTTGCAACTGATAAGATGATCTAGATGTCCTACCTTTCCTGAAGTGTATGCATTTAGATTTTTGTGTATTGATTAGAACGCGCCATTTTTTACACCAGGAATGAAGAACATCTAGCATTAATTGTAAATTGACTTCCGTCTCACTGATCATCACAATATCATCTGCATATAGGAGCATAGACAATTTCTTATCACCTACATTCACTCCGAGGTCAAGGTCATTCACCTCCTGGACAAGGTCATTTACGAAGACAGAAAATAGTGTCGGCGAGAGACAGTCCCCTTGTTTTACGCCGGAACCGCAATCAAACCAGTCCGACGTCTTGTTATTGATACGAATTCACGATACAGAACTTCCGTAATTGGCTCCGTTAGCGTATATGGATTTAACTGACTTGTATACCTTGCCGTCAACACCGTTTAACAGCAATTTATATAGCAGCATGTCTCTGTCAACAAAATCGAACGCCTTTTTTAGATGTATAAAAGCAGCATGAATATTATTGTTGTTTCTTATGACACTGCTTAAACAGAATACATGGTCCTCACAAGAGCGATTTTTCCTAAAACCATTCTGCTCGTCTGCTAAGATATTACTGTCTTCAAAATAGCTGCTAAGGCGACTGTTTAACAATGATGTATACAGCTTATATATATACATGATAAAAGGCTAATACCTCTGTAGTTTAATGGTACTCTACGATCGGAGGACGGGTCTTTTAATATTGGACTTATGATAGATTTTCTCCATGCCGTTGGAACAATTGCACAGTCAAATATAAGCTGGAACAATTTGTGTAAAACCACTATTACGGGTGGAAATTTTAGCACTATGTATGGGATATTATCATGTCCACACGATGACTTCGACTTTGATTTCATAACAACAGATGTAACTTCTTCTAATGTGATGTTACGGTTTAGTTCCTCATTGTGTACATAAAGTGGGTCATCTAAGTTCATTTCTAATAAATGTTTGTGTATTTTCGCTCGCTCGTAGTGAACACTGTCAAATTCATTGGTGTCTGAGTTTTTATACAAATTCTCAAAGTCATTTTTCCAACGATTAAGTACATCATTTTCATCTCCCGTGACATTCCCTTGTTCATCAACAACCTCCATAGGCACAGATCTATCCTTTCGTGGACCAAGCTTATTAATTTTTTGCCAAAATTCATTTGGATTGCTTGTGACGGTCATGTCAATATCAAGAGTTATGTTTTGTCTATATGCTCTTTCAGCTGCTCTTAACCTTTTATCAAATATGCGCCGTGCATCAATATAGTCACTTTTCAGACCCAGCCAGATACTTCTTGTTCCCTTGAATGATAAAAATCGCCGTTCTTTAATGTTCATATCATGCCATAAGTCACTTAAAGCATCATTCCAGTACGGTTTTTTTGTTTTTAAAGCGACTGCCAGTCCTAGATGGAAGTATGATACCGCGGTATATTTTGTCGCATCTCATTTAATATAGTATCACATAATAATGTATATACCCTGTCTATATCTGACTGAGATTCCCTACATCTCTCTATGGAATTTATAACTTCTAACAATGCTAGCTTGGTTAATTCGCTTGACATAAAATCAGGTGGGATCCTGTGGAGTTTATACCTGTCATTCGCCCTGCTGTCAGGGTCATTAACTGTATTGCTCACTCTGACGTCAACGTCTATCACAAATTCGGCTACTAGCGCACAGTGGTCTGGCAGCCGTGATCTTTCACCCGTGTAGTCCGTGTAAATTATGATTATCAATAACAGACTGCATTGTAACTACCTTAAACCCGTTACAACACCTAAACACATCATGTGGTACGCAGACATAATCAACTACCGATCTACCCCGAGAGGAAATGCACGTGTAATTATCATCTGCACTATTGAAACGGCCATTCAATACACAAAAACGGGCATCATTTAAAAAGTCACTTAATTCATTACCATGTTTATTTGTATTTATGTCAATTATTTTTAGAGAGGGGATATTATCAACTTCTTCCAATATATCGTTCAATGACCCTAGTCGTGAATTAAAATCTGCCCCTAATATCATCATATCGCAATCACTATATGAATAGATAATTGAAAATAGATGTGCGAAGTAAGTTTGTGCATCACGACCCCAGACTGAATTTTCAGGTGGTAAATAACAGCTAAATACAACGATGCTATAGTCTGTATTCTTATCTGTTAACTGTATAGATAAGATACCGTCACGTGATTTATCTATGATTTCAATGTTATAGTCTGTGCAAATATTGGACCTAACTTGTATGTACATCATTATAACCACGGTTGGGTCGAACCACCGATGACTAGAACTAATTGCTGTTCGACTCACCAAAGTTCGATTGCACATGGTAATATTATTGCCGTTTCGGAGTTGCATCAAATTGCACTTAATCGATGTTCCTGTAGCCGAAACTCAGGGAGACAAGATAGTTTTCTGTTGTTGTTTTTTACGTCCCACAAACAGTATTTCAATCATTTGGAGACGATGTCTTCTTGAGAAAGATATAGTACTGCTATACTGCAGTATCACGCTGTAGACATGTGGCATGATACCACACCCAGTCACATTATCCTGACAACGGGTCAACCAGTCCTGGTATGTCGCGGCCAGGGATCGAACCCACGACCTCCCGCTCCCGAGGCGGATGCTCTCTCAACTAGTCCACCGGGACGGAAATTTCGTGATAAGTAAACAAATTAAATAATGATAATATTTGAAATAATATGCAAAATCAAAGGTATTATATAACTGGGACTATTAACGGTCTTCAATTTCAAGTCTTTACAAAGGGTTATATTGAAAGCCCATATCCAAAATGTAAATACCGACATTTGTGTTTAAATACTGGAGTACAGTCCAGGCACGATAGTACGAAGTGACACCGGATACCGCAAATATTTCGTTCTATCGCATCTTTCGTCCCATCGCATCTTAACGGCATTGGCTGCAGATACCATTTCCTTTGTATACACATGTATGTATATACCGTATGATAGTCAACATATGCCGTAAATCAGTAATGTCGTAATAATGGCCATGTCGTAAATCGTTTCAGTATTGTTTTCACATAAATGTACTTACATGCATGTATACAAAATGTACACATTTCTTTAATTTTATTGTCGTAATTTGTCAATGTAATTTTGTTCGTATATGTTCATGTATTTACATTTATATGTTGTTCTGCAATTTACTGGACTTTTTATAAAACACTATGCTAGTACCCTCACCGCTGTGGGTTCGAATCCCGTTAGGGACTTCGGATTTTTCATGTGAGGAAGCCTTCCAGCTGGCTTGCGGTAGGTCGGTGGTTCTACCCGGGTACCTCCTTCCTCCACCTGTAATTAGCTGGACGTTGCTATATGATTGAAATACTATCGCAGCGACGGTAAACCCCAATACAACAACAACTATGCTAGTAAAACAATAAGCAATAAAAGGCTTTGTTTCTTTAATATATATTTTATCTTTATTTCAACATGTCATGTAGTAAAGACAAACGAACATAAGCAACAAATTAACTCGA
Source organism: Solen grandis (assembly GCA_021229015.1). Classification (NCBI taxonomy): domain Eukaryota; kingdom Metazoa; phylum Mollusca; class Bivalvia; order Adapedonta; family Solenidae; genus Solen; species Solen grandis. The sequence goes on from CM037785.1 coordinate 42,861,253, forward strand.
CTGAACGCCCTTGAAACACCTTGGCTTAGCACTCTTGCCTATGACGTGCAATAGGCCCTTCTCAAAATTTATGCATACCAGGGATTCTTTTCTCAGAACGAGGTTTAAATGGGTCAGGTGTACGCAACAGTACAGCTGATAACCATTCAGATAGTTATGGTGTCCACTGGTGGAAGCACATCCACAAGTTAACTGTTGAAATAAATTTCCCATTATCATTGCAGTGTTTCAGTTTATAATTCTAATGGAAGATATGTTGCAGATATATCCTATATCTGGCTTTCCAGAGACACTGTAAACTGAGTTTAAATCACTATGTTCAAGAACAAGGGTATTCATTGATTGTATAGAAATAAAAACACAACAACCATCTTCTCTAGTCTTATGCTCTTATTTTTATATTTTAATAACAAAAGTGTATGTACATTAAATCATCATTAGGCAATGTTTCACATGCTTGGAGATATATTATCATAAAGTTTATCTTTATATACTGGGTGTATGTCAGATGTATTACAAAATTCTCTAGTTTACACACTAAAAAAAGTCCAGAATTATAGTCAAATAAACAATGTATGGAAAACTATGTCCAACTTGCATTTTATAAAATTACAAAAACTGTATTGAAGGAAAGTGTTTCTAATAAAAATAATTTTAGCAACAGTGTTAACACTTGATGCAGTAGTATTTAGTGTTTCTTTATTTTAAAGTCTTCAAGTATAGTCCCAGGACACTTGAGAATCCAAGAAGTCCAAATAACCGATTTCTTGATGGGTTATATATACCTTATGGTTCTGGAACCAGAACTGCCAACAATTCCCCAAGGATACATATGCAAAGAATTTCCCTCTATAGAAGCATAAGCATTACGTTCAAAAACTAATCCCCGTTAATTGGCATCAGTTGTTACATGTCTTTTATTCTTTAGTTGCAGGTAGAGACAATCATAATCTTTTCTGCATTTTGCTATTTTACCCATGTTTAATGCTGTAAGTCTGTGTTTCCTGACTTTGTGCCGGAGCTGACCTGATTTTTTTTATTTCATTTTATTTTTATTTCTTCAAATTTCTTTATCTCAGGTTTATTAAGACTGTTAATATGATCTGTCTGAGTCCGAGATAAACTGACTTATATTTGTGAATCATGTACAGTTAAACCTCTCTTCAATGATCACTCAAGGGAATAAGAGAAAGAGGTGACCGCTAAATTAAGTACAAATATATGACAAAATCCTTAAGTTTTGTAAAACATTGTATTCAAATTGACTGCTTAATGCAGATGGTTGCTTTGTACAGGTGGCTTCTAATACATGTTCAACTGTTATTTCTTATAGGCAGGCCAGGAAAACACACACCTTCTGCTTAAAATGCTGTATTTATGCAATTGAGTCATTTAAAGCTGTTCCAGACTTGGTGGGAGCTAGCTAGTAGTGCCATTTGTGACTATATTTTATGATACTGGATCTGGTCTCTCACTGGCGGGGTTACTAGTATATAATGTGGAATGAATTGATCTGGATTCTATGGCTGGGTTACAGCTCGAATAACCACTAATTTCAAGGTCCTGAGGTTCCTTTCCTCTTAAATCTGCAATGTCTAGTGTAAAGATGTGTTAATATATTTTTAATCAGCAATCTGTTAGAGTAAGCCCGTAATGTGCTTGCAACATAGACATTTGCCTAATTTGGCAGTCACATTTTGCAACTAGTATTATATGAAATGAAATAATACATTTATTTTACATTTATACAGATATTAAAATTAAAAAAAAAATTTAAAAAATTAAAATTAACCCTTGTTATATATAATATAATAAAAATGAATGTTGGTTTTGGGGGGTTCTATTCAAGTCTCGAAAAAAGGAGAAAAACGTATGTCATAATCTTTAAATTAAATATTATATTACAAAGAAATGTGTGATTTAATTCCATTCTTGATTAAAATGGCTTAACACATAAGTATGTGAAATTTCATTCTTTCTTTGATCTGTGGCATTTGCTGCATATCAGTATTATCATGAACTGAAAAAAGACATTTGGGATACTGTTAGCTAGGTGCCCAAAAGAAGCTGGTAATTTATATGTTACATTGTCTAAAAGGTTATCTTACCTACAAAGGAATGTAACCTTAATGGCTTTATTGTAGATGTTGAGAACTGGTTTAACCATGTGTATACATCTGGTCAACAGGTTGTATATTTGTGAAATATGCATGTCTGGGCTTATTAGGGATTCTGTGTTTTAAATAGTGGATAAACGGAAACTGTCTTAATGTAGATAGTCTTCACCGGAAAACTTGGATTTATTTGTTCAAGGACTTCTACTTTGATAAAAATGTAAGTTATTTAATAAGTTTCTAGGCCTCAACAAAGCTTAAGCCTGTGTAAATATGTACATCACTGACGTCTCTATCAGTGTAAGCTGCTGAGTTTGTTTACAACTGAGTCTGAACTGACCCATCTAAGCCTCGTTCTGGTTACCTTACTGAATATGCATGAGATACTATTAAGAAGGGTCGACATGTTAAAACAGACGGGGACATTCAATCTTTCACTGGACCGTTTGTCCCCATTACATTTTATCTTCATTACTCGAGCGTTTTATCAGGCAACATTATTTAATTTTAGCGCGTCATTAATCAGTTGTTAATTGGCCATTCTGTGTGGTTATATATTGTTCGTTCCATCCGTTCTTCGTTCCATCGCATCTTTTTTTGGGCGGTTTAACGTCCGACCAGACAGTAGTTCAGTCATTTGGGGACTATATCTACTTGAGACAGAAAATTTTGATCCTACCTGAATTTGCACTCAACTGGGAATTCATGCAGTCATCATTTATATCAAGTTTAATGAAGACTGGGACAAAAATGTAGGCCTCTAAAGTGTTCACAAGATTTTTTTTAAAATTTGCCCTGGTGACCTTCTTTTTGACCCTATGTTGTCCAGTTCTGAATACATCTAAGATTTGATATAAACAAACATTCTGACCAAGTTACATTAAGGCTAGTCTAAAACTGTGGTCTATAAAGTGTTCACAATGTTTTTCTAAGATTTGACCTGGTGACCTAGTTTTTCGACCCTAAGTGACCCAATTTCCAACTCATTCAAGATATTTAAATCCTGACCAATCTATTGAAGATGGACTAAAACTGTGGCCGCTCGAGAGTTCACAAGGTTTTTCTAAGATTTGACCTGGTGACCTAGTTTTTGACCCCACATTTCCCATTTCGAACTCATCCGAGATATCATGTAGACAAACATCCTGACCAAGTTTCATGAAGATTGGGCCAAAACAGTGGCCTCTAGAGTGTTCACAAGCAATCGTTGACGATGGACAACGCACGACTGACAAAAGGCAATCACAAAGCTCACCCTGAGCACAAGTTCTCAGGTGAGCTAAAAATCTTCAGTCATTATATAATTTGTTAATTTGCCCAAAGATTACCCATGTTTGACATATAAAAGCTTATATCATGATGCTAAAAGCATGACTTTGAGGGTACTTAACCCTTTCCCTCATAGAGGATACCATGAAAAGACCTATGCAAACAGCATAAAACCAGATCAGCCTGCGAGTAACTCGCAGGCTGATCAGGTTTTATGCTGTTCGCTGCTCCTCAGTGGTCTGGAAATGAGGACTTTATAATTAAATTTGGTAAGGTTTAACTGTGGTTTTCTGCAGATCAGGCTTTATGTGGTACCTATTGAGTGCGTCAAAATGAGTCTATATGAGGGAAAGGGTTAAACCTTAAACATATTTCTGTGTGGACATGGAAGATGCCATTACATGGGAAATGCAATATCTTGACTAAGGTACTCAAAGGTTGCTAAGCACAATACATGTACGTTACACAGTCACACCATTGTGAAATGTGCTCTTTGGTTATGGTTATCATATTCAAAAGCTAAAAATGACGTCTAAATAATGATCAAATTAAAACAAACTCTTTTCATAACAGCATTTCAATTAACAAGAGGGCCAAGATGGCCCTAGATCGCTCACCTGAGAAAAGTATCATTCATTGCCTGTACAAAACAGATTGCTTTAGAATTAAGATGATGATGTGAAACAATGTTCAGGAATTTTCTGACCCCATCCACAAAAGATATCATCAAGACAAACATTCTGCAAAAGTTTGAGGATGATTGGACCAAAAATTTTGCCCTCAGAGTATAAACAAGATTTTTCTAAGATTTGACCTACTGACCAACTTTTCGGTCCGGCCCGGCCCATTTTCGAACTGGTTCGAGATATCATCAAGACAAACATTCTGACCAAGTTTGAGAAGATTGGATAAAATTGTGCCTCTGTGTGTAAACAAGATTTTTCTAAGATTTGACCTACTTTTTATCCAACCTGACCCATTTTAAAAGGGTTCAAGATATCATCAAGACAAACATTCTGACCAAGTTTGAAGAAGATTGGATCAAAAATGTGGCCTCTGGTGTGTAAACAAGATTTTTCTAAGATTTGACCTACTTTTTGATCCAACCTGACCCATTTTTAAAAGCGTTCAAGATATCATCAAGACAAACATTCTGACCAAGTTTGAAGAAGATTGGATCAAAATTGTGGCCTCTTGTGTAAACAAGATTTTTCTAAGATTTGACCTACTTTTGATCCAACCTGACCCATTTTCGAAAGGGTTCAAGATATTATCAAGACAAACTTTCTGACCAAGTTTGAGGAAGATTGGATCAAAATTGTGGCCTCTAATGTGTAAACAAGATTTTTCTAAGATTTGACCTACTTTTGGATCCAACCTGACCCATTATCAGAGGGTTCAAGATATTATCAAGACAAACATTCTGACCAAGTTTGAGGAAATTGGATTAAAATTGTGGCCTCTAGTGTGTAAACAAGATTTTTCTAAGATTTGACCTACTGACCTACTTTTTGATCCAACCTGACCCATTTTCGAAAGGGTTCAAGATATTATCAAGACAAACATTCTGACCAAGTTTGAGGAAGATTGGATCAAAATTGTGGCCTCTAGTGTGTAAACAAGATTTTTCTAAGATTTGACCTACTAACTACTTTTTGACCCATTTTCGAAAGGGTTCAAGATATCATCAAGACAAACATTCTGACCAAGTTTGAGGTAGATTGGATCAAAATTGTGGCCTCTAGTGTGTAAACATCAAAATTGTTGACGGACGACGGACAATCAAGTATCCCAAAAGCTCACCCTGAGCTGTGCTCAGGTGAGCTAAAAAGTAAAACGGGTTGTTGGGTGTTACTGGTGCTTTCCAAACTTTGAGTAGAATACCTTGAATTAGATCCTGAGTGGGTATCCCAAAAATCACCACAAGGCCGGGTTATGAAGCTGATTTTATTGTCATAAACAAAATACATAAACAGTAATGTAGTAAGAGATAGAGGGCACATACATATAGCATGGCCAAACTGACATACTGACCACTACACATACATACATACATTACCACGATATGCCTGCACATTTTTTTTACACCAACACACACTCTTGCAAATACATGTCACCATTCAATGCTTCACTGGACTTTCACTTGGGCTATTCTTTTAACACTAAACCAAGAAAACTGACTTCAGTTTATAATTTCAATCTCACACTACTGTCTCGTTTGTCTTCCTTTTGTCATTTTAATAATATTATTGCCTTTATTTCACATCTAAAATCTATAATTCGTCTTAAGTCTCCATTCTAAAATCTCTCTTATGCATATAACATGTAAACAGATCATTCAAACATTGTTAATTCTTTTTTTAAAATTACAATCACACCTTACTGTTGACCTTTTGTTTTGATAATATATAACATATACTTGAATATTTATCTTTTTTTTAAATCTTCTCAATTTTGTCATCATTTAAATAAACATTTTTTAAATATGTCTCAATTCAAAAATTTCATCTTACTCCAATTTATAAGATAATTAACCTTCCCTCATATAGATGTGCCATGACACCTGGTCAAACAAAGCAGACCTAGACTAGAGAGGTCCTTAAAGGAGCTGTCTGATCAGGGTCTCCAGTTTGCTTATACAATGTTGTAACTAAGACCCTGAACAGCAAAGACAAATACATTGCTACATATATCATTTAAAAAATCAGAAAGTTCAAACAATATGTCCCCATTTAATATAAATAGGCTTACATTATTGTATTTTTTTCATTCAATAAACCTAAATTCCTTTCCTCACATATCAGATATTCATTTAGGCATATACATGTATCTAAATATACAAGAGGTACAAGGTTAAAACTTTTCTAACAATGCACGTCCACCTCCAATACTGACCTTCTTTAACAATGCCAGTGAAACCCTCATACACATCTTTCACATTCTTAAGATTCTCATTATCAATTCAGCCCATATTCTCTCTGCATTACAGTTATCAAGATTTTTTTTTCAATAAACAAAAAAAAATATAACAAAAAATGACTCCTGAACATTACGTAACAACTGGCCATCTCAGTTTCACTCTTAACTTTGATTTGGGTAATACAGGATATTCCATCTAAAAGCCTCTACGTTGCACACTTGCTCAAATTAATTTGAAAAAAAAGTTCAGCAAAATGTTTTTTTCTCATTTTACAAATATCTAAATAATACATTATTTGTTTTCATTAGTAAATCATTATGTAATTTTCTAGGGAATCAGTTAATGAAAGAACAGGAGACTGAACATGCGATGCAAAACAAAAGGTTGATCCCAGCTCTAAATAGGCAACCATGACCAAATGAGACATGTGAATACTATAACAGATACATAATGTTTTTGACTCATCATCTTTTTTATGTTCCTGTTTTTAAATAAAATTTGATAACACTATCAGTATATTATTCTGAGAATGTTTGCCTATCTTTTTTTAATAACCCTATTTTTATTAATAATAATGTATCTTCAGAGCATATACTTCTCAATTTTGTAAATATCCATATAAATAAGTATCTTCCTCCAGTCTGTAATAAGGCCACTCTTACTTGTTACTGACAAATTTTTTAACTTTATTTTCAGTTTAAGACTGCCTTAAATGTTAACAGTCTTGCAAGGTTCACACAACAGTGTGAACACTGAAATTTTCACAGATTATCTCCCATTACCCTGCTCATGGTGAAGTGAGAGTTATGTCCCTTTGTGATTATATTTCACACAGTACTATCATATGATTAATGGCATAATATAATGGTTCTGTACAAAAATGAAAATTTTTTAATTTGACATAACTATATTAGGATATAACAGAAGTATAATAAATACTTTGTATTAATTTGTTGAATATTAATTATTTATATATATGTGATGACTTCGCATACAGATTTTTTTCATAGAATTGTTAAAGAAAAAATAACAAAAATAACAAGGTTATATGAAACTAAATCACAGAACAAATCCAACATTTAAGATGGATAAAGTAATATTTTATTTTATTTCATATTAGTAGAGTTTTCGAGAGAGAGAAAAAAAGTGTAGTTACTTCAATACATTATGTATTTCATAAGAAGAATTCCAAATTGTCCTTGAATTTAAATCCTAAATGTTGTTTGCACAGCAAACTTTTAAAATCACCAATCAATTAAGAAACATAAAGTAAAGTAAGTTATTAGGAAAAAGAATCAATGATTAATTCCAGTTCATAAAATATACCAAATAATCAAAGACCTTGAACACTTAATATGAATTATGATTCAATTTTTGACACTTGTATTTTCAGATAGAAAAAAAAATCTTAAATGAAATGCATTTCTTAAAATTGGGTCTCTTTGTAATACATATAGTAGCAAAACAAATCATGAATGGGAAAATCACTGTATATTCAAAATCTATACTAGTTACAGAATCAGAAACTGATTATAAGGCAGTGAGAGCTCCAGTCTTGCCCCTCTTTCATGAATACACATGAATTCTTCTCTTATTAGTCATTACAACCCCTAGTATTTCAATCTATTTACAATTCATATCTGACATCTATTTCAGAAGGATAAAAAAAATAAAAGATTACATGTATAATTCATTATTCTCAAAACTCTTCTGAACATTAAAAGAAATGTACGGATTTGCCTATCTATATTAACTTTCTTCAGCCCAATTTCTTTTGTCAAGTTCATTTAACAGTACAAAATGGTAAAATAAATGTAAATATCTTTCACATAATGATCTCTAAGA
>CM037785.1:42869500-42919500 GCA_021229015.1 Solen grandis
GAAAGACATGAACACACAGGATGAGGACGGCTGTACCCCTGCAATGTTAGCAGCCCAGCACGGGAACTTGGATGCTCTACGGCAAATTATTATGAGGAGGTAGGTTTACTTGACACTCGCAAATATTGTTTAGTTATAATGTTAAGGGGGTCCTCTATGATCTCAAATAAGCAAACATTCATCATAGTTTTTAAGTATATTTCCACAGAAATAACACAATTAAATATTTAATTCTCAGAAGATCAAAAACATATATATATATACTCTTTATGAATCTTTACTCAAACCGGCTACAAATTGTCTGTCTATATTTTGTCCTGTAAGAGTATCAATGAATAGGCTAATATTTAAGAGTGAATGTAATTGATGTTAAAGTGACATTAACTGAAGTATTTTCAATAACAATGCATTACAAAATGCGGAATAAATATACAAAACTCAGTTTTGTAATTAGGTTTCTTCTGGCCCCACATTATACTGTTCTATCGAAATGTACAAAATGCATCTTGGAGTTATTGAATTCCATCATTATTGACCGCAATAATAAAACTGATTCATTTACATACTGGATTCATAAGTCCAAACATCGATACTTTATGTCCTAAATTGCAAATGCCTGTTTCCAGTGAGTACTTCCTGATAACTGCAATGCAATTCAAAATGCAACCTGATGAGAACATTCATATTTCCTATTATATTCATCTCATATGAAACAGTATTACAATAGCAACAGGAACGTTCATAGCATCCGATATGGTAGATCTTCCTTCAGTGAGAGACAATTCACCTTAAAGGTAGTATGAACCGTTTATCCGTATGAAGACATTTCATAGTCTTGTCACAGTAGTCCCCAATTTACACTTAGATCCATACATGTTTACAGACGGTCACTTGACATTGGCACTTGACTTTTATCTATTGTCTACAGAGTTGGCGGATTTTCACATGCGTTATCAAAGGCTCGACTGTCTTGTTAAACTGTAAAAAAACCCCGACTTTTCAGCTTGATAATCACATTACATCCACTTCAGTGGTGACTAGCACATACAAATACCATAAGATGATGCACACAGTTTCATATGATGTTCGTTTGTTTATTGGGTAAAACGTCCCTCCGACAGTAGTTCAATCATTTGGAGACTATGTCTAGTTGAGACGGATATAATGCCGCTAGACTACATTATCATGCCGTATATCGAGCGTATGTCGCGTCCGGTGATCGAGCAAACGGCCTCCCGCTCCCGTTGCGAACGCGTTTAAAACTCAGCTTCATATAAGAATAGTTTTATGATGACAATAGACTGAAAAAAGAAAGAAATTGGTTATATCATTTATATTACTGCTCTGTCTTGATGAAGACTGTAGCAATATTGTGTCTTATCTATTGTAAATAACAAAGCCATATTTCTGAATATTGTACAGAAGCAGGCATATTTCTTAAGTCAGTGGTACTCGATCTAAGGAAAAGACATTCAAGTGTTATATGATGTATTATCACATTTTTGGAAAATTAGCCGGCTTCAAAAAAGTATCATATCAGATGAAGTAGTCATATGACAGATAAGTTGGGCCGTTGTCACTGATGATACAATCCATTGACATACTTTAACTGAATGGAATGTGTAGCTGTGAATAGTTAATGCAAATACAAACAATATATGGATACATACTTATTCAAAATGATACAGTATTTCGTAACAGTCACTTTTTAGTAAGGAGATCGTTGGTTCGTCCATGGCCGCAACATTCTAAAAATGGTCCTGATATAGCTTGCTTGCTTGAAGCCCAGCATATACGGTTAGTTTTTCTGGACTGGTTGGCCCGGTGTCAGGAGAGTGTGACTAAGCGTGGTATCATTCCGCATGACTACGGCGTGACACTGCAGTGTGGCAACACTATATCTGTCATAGACAGACATAGTCTCAAAATGACTGAAATACAATCGGCGGGACATTTAACACAATAAATAAATACAACTGTATGGTGTTGTTAAAATCAGGTGAAATACTAAATCGTGCAATTTTAATTATTATATGTGATTCCCGGCACTGGGTTATTTTTTTCTTCAAGCATGTTTTACCGAATATTCTGGGTCAATGTCATATGGTATCTACCAATAACATTTTTTAAAAATTATCACTTAATTTTACACTGGTATTCAATTGGTGTTGGTTTTGAAGATTGTGTCTGACAACGCCCTGAGGGGCACTGATATTTGAATCGAATCAGTTTGCCGTCACTAGAATAGTAAAAACTTTAGTTCTTTCTGTTGGAGAGATGTTCATGATCCATGGAGCACCATTCTTCCAAATGCTTACAAGCTTGCTATAAAATTGGATAATGCACATTTCTTAAAAGAAGATCCGAGAATTTGTCGAACAGAATTATGTGTATGTTCCAAACAACTCTCTATAAAGATTTGACGGTAAATTACCCACATTACGCATGCGCTGTTTAACTGCAAATATCCAAATCGATTTATACAAGTGTTCCTATCCGGTGATAGAATAGTTGTATATCCAGGGACAAATGATAAACCACATTGTCCATAATGCCTTAAATCGTTATTTCTATTTATGGAAAGCTTAACATTCCATGACTAACTTGGCCTAATACATTTACTTTCATCCACTTGTAGTTCGTTTTGAATACCTGTCTTAATGTGAAAAAAATATGATGAAAATAAAACCTTGGACTTTATTAAGTTATAAGTGAAATCGTCTTATTTTCCCTCTTTTTTCATTTGTTTTTATTTACAATACAATAAATGAAATCCATGTTTAAACAACATGTTCTCTTTCTGTCAAGAAGATTTCTTCTTTAAGCTTCTCTGGGTAATTGACACTTTTTGCATTCTCTCCTTATTGATCGTCGGAAAACTGCTTTATCTTTGACATGCACAGTACTATATTGATTCTAGATTTATTTTCTAAGTAAGGCTTTGATAGGGTTTTTATCTTAATGATAGTCAACGATGCCGGAGGGTTTAGCATGAAGATACAAGTAACACAACATACCTTTTTGCCGTGAAGGAGCCAGTAGTGTTTTCAACAAGTTCTGATTCTTACAATCATGTTGTGAACTTTGATCAATCTGTCAAAGCCAAAACAAGTATCAGTTTAATAGTCCATGCATTCAAAAAACATACTTAATGCATTTAGCTCTCGCAATATAACTACATATTTTCACTGATCTTGGTGAAGTATTCAGAAGTGTGGCTCTGCTAAATTTTAAAACGTGTTCAGGTGAATGTAAACTGATAGTTACAATGTCTGGCCATGTTGCAGAAGTGTCAAATCTCAGAAACCTAGTTTAGGCATTCAACCCTATTCCAGCGATTTTGTATTTGTCAATACTTCTATGTAATTACATGAATTAAATATGTTTAACACTATGTTAAATTTAATCAGTTTGTTCAGAACATAATATTATCATTAATGATAATTCTTTTTTTTTTCTTTGTTTTCTTCAACGTTTTTGCTTTTCCTATAGGAAAAAAGGCTGGATTAATTATGCTAATTAATCTCTCAAGTAAGCAGTTAGAGAGAGTGAGTAAGGCTAAAGATATAGAAAAGGCAAATGCACTTGAACTATATATATATATATATAATACCTCACCTCTACAGAGAATATAGGCCTAAAACCTCTCTGTATGTATAGTAAATTTCTTAATAAGAAGACTACCCTTGGGACTGCTGTTACCTGGTCTCAATATTGAGGGGGTGCGAAATCAAGTTTCGATTAATAGGAAAAGGGGGAAAGGAACCTTAATAGCTATGAGGTTTTTATATTGAGGTGGTCTTTACTATGAAACATATTGTTAATAAATGATCTTATCTAGAACCGTGTAACAGTGTCGTACCTTTTGTACGTGGTTATATGGCTGTGAATTTTGAAATCAATCAGGAAGTTTAGACCAAATGTAGGGAATGTGGTCCTTATCAAAAAATCAATATTAAAATAATCGGTGTCTATGTTATCATTATCAAGTATGATGTAATCGATGTTTGATCAAAGTAAATGAAAGTGTGTGAACAAATCGTGAAGTTAAATGTTCCTTGTGCAGTTTAAAGAGATAACCATCGATCTATATTGCAATTGATAAAAATGCTTGGCCAAGATGAAAACGCAAAGTTTACATAAAAATAATGGTACATGTATATATTAGATATTCATGCATATTTTTTCCATTGTAAGAATATCTATGTTAGTGTATATATGCTACCATAAAGCCATGAAAACATACGCTAGCGTCTTGAACAAGCGGGCAAACTAAAAAACACACAAAAAAACAGTTGAGTCAGCCTTATTTGGTTTCTAGATTTATGGTTCTTGAAATTGAATCGAAGAACTTGTTCTAAGCTTATCATACTGCCATATACCTTATGAAAAATGTCAATTTTTGTTAGATATATAACGTTAACATATCAGCCATATATGGCTATGATGATTCATCTATCAAGGAGAAAAGAGCTTGGGTATTTACATGTAGAATTTATAGCCGTTAGGTTTTAGGTCTAACTTCAAACTAAAGTAAAGTTTTAGGATACATTTTTCAAATATAAGCTTCTATGTCAATTTAAATCAATACCAAGTTAGACAGTACACTATAATATATCAACTTAGTATACTGAGATGTAGACTGTAAACCATGATATACCATCCTAGACTGTATACTGCGATATATCGAGCATGGCAGTATACGATATATCGAGCATGGCAGTATACCGCGATATACATGTATCAGTTTAGACAGTATACTTAGACATTTAACTATGATGTACCCAAATACCATTTTAAAACTTATACTTCGATATGATTGCGGCTTCAGTTAAATTTTACGGCAATTTTATTATCATGAACACATGCCTGGGTCATGTTAAAGATAAATATTGCAGATAACACATCACAGCAGTGATTCGTGCCTATCCATAAACTGTCTCCATTATCATACATACCTTATGGGGATACTATTCATTCAAAATACAAAGTTTGTCAATGTGAAACTTAAACAAATGTTTAACCTGTATTAAGAGATCATTCTGGAGACATGGCAAAAGTTGTATTTTAATACAGATGGTCTCTGAATCAAGGTTGACATTTAATGAATCTTAAAGAGAAATCTGGTCGCTGTATGATTACGACAGTGGATGTTCCAGCAATGGTCGTATTTAGCAGGTGGTCGCTGAAAAAGAAGTGAAGTATGTAAAGAAATGTTTCGGACGGTCAGGAGGTCGTCGACATCAGTTTATCATACTGACAGGTTTGACCGTAGTGTGTAAACGTCTATGACCAAGGTAAAATATACGGGTATTTTATTTAAACACATATATTATTCAAGACTAAGCAGAGACACGCCGTTATCCGTATTTAAATGATGGACATCATTTGATTCTCAAAAGAATGAGTAACTCTTACTGAACGTCCAATTTTAAACACTTACAGATAACATTATCTGATCGCTCAGATATACATCGGCTAGAAATGTGACTTATCTTTAATGTCCGCGCCTCACCTATTACAATGTACAAAGACACGGATTTAATCAATCCAAATAGTTGTCAAGCCCTGTGAAAATTGTCCCCAATTATCACCTTTATCAATCTCCATCATTCCGATAATCGGCTAGGATACACTTGCTAACTTGAAAATAAGTAAACAATGATAAGATAAGTCCTTGTCAAAGAATCAATTAAGTCGGATCTCTTTAGATCGTCCGAATTTTCAACGCGTTTGATCCTTGACATGAGATGTTAACCCTTTTCTTTGTGGATGATATAGCACCAAATGCATTCCGTCCGTATGAAATCTGTATATCCTGCTGTTGATATTTTTAAGAAGTTTCGTCCCAAGTACAACAACCTTAGAGATATTCAGCACAATTTCGTTTAAATTATTGTCCACCCTTTCTTTCTTGCTCATTTTATTAATTATGAATATGATGTTTATCGTACATTTTTTAATCATACTTGTCAAGAATGCGAGCAGGCTTTCCGTAGACCAAGAACGTGGTCATAATGTTACTTTGTACGTACCAAGCATAGTTTTACTTCTTCGTATAAAGTATGGTTTGTTGAGTTCTACGTATTAACCCTTTCCCTCATATAGACTCATTTTGACGCCCTCAGTAGGTACCACATAAAGCCTGATCTGCAGAAAACCACAGTTAAACCTTACCAAATTTAATTACAAAGTCCTCATTTCCAGACCACTAAGGAGCAGCGAACAGCATAAAACCTGATCAGCCTGCGAGTTACTCGCAGCTGATCTGGTTTTATGTTGTTCGCATAGGTCTTTTCATGGTGACCTCTATGAGGGAAAGGGTTAAGCATGGTTTGTGAAAATGGCGCCTGTTCTATCTGAAATCCGATTGCGGCATGATTAAGTTTTCAAATTATTGATTAATATTATAAGTACATAATGGTAACTGGGTGGTAAAAATCATTTTTCCTGTTGCCTCAATTTATCGAGTGCATGCCTTGACATAGGTTCAGTGTGACGTAACTACTACGGGTACATTCCGCATTAACCAAGCTTGATATAATAGACGTTGACATATTGTCATACAGGCTTAAAACATGTAATGAATGATGGCAACATTTGATAATGCAAGGTACGTTGAAGGTTAGATTAAAGTTTGCTCGATCATCAAAAATATGTGTCTAAAGACATTTTATCTGATATTTCTGATGTCAGTGAAAGTAATTTCATCGCAGGGGCAAGAATTATTCCGTAAATCCCCGAATACAAAGTACCTGTCCAACACTGGTACCGTCGAGATATATAAGTTTGAGTTGCAAACGTGTTTTCATACATAGTTCAATTCTTCGTAGTATTGGAACTGAAACTGATATAATACGAAACAATATGGCACGCTTATTCATTTGTTTGATCAAAGGTTCATTAAAATACAAGTAGTGCAAGTAATTCTGTGCTGAATCTGATTTTTAACATTTCCCAATCCCAACTGGCCCTCTGCAACTAGACTCGGTCCCTGCACCTTGAACCCCCTGCCTAGCTTTCAGCAGTAGTAGTATCAGCATGAGGGGGAAGCTCCAACATATAGCTGTCAATCCGTAGCCTCTAGGTGCGGTAAACCCTTTCAAACTTCTCTTCAATGTGATTTTGCAGTTTGGTATACCAACTACTTTCTCGAATAAACATTGTTTCGAAATGACTAAAATGTAGGTGTTTGGATAAAATAAAAACTTACTTACAAACAATTCTAGCATACCAGAAATTGCAATAATTGTAGTGAAGTGTCCCTTGTTTGCGACTACAGGTACTTGGTGAGCCTCACGTTTTCAGCAGCAAGTGTGATATTGAGATAAACACACGGAGTTGTTTATTTATGTTAATTTCACCGCAGGGAAAGTACGCTACATGTTGCATGTCCATAGACTCGTCATGCCTGTATTATTTGTTTCCCACCTATCGCCCAATCCCTCAAAATATGCATACATCCATTGCAGATCTACCTCAAGGTAAACCATCCATCCTTAAATTGTGATCATAGTCCACCAAATGATTGTGGGAACTTTATAGTAAATGCAACCCTTTATAGACTTAGAGCAAAAGAACATATTACTCCACGTCAAAGGAAATTTACATTTGCACTTTTAAATCACTTTTAGACCATGATTATATTTCAATGATGTATGGATTACCTTAAACCTCTCTGTTTAAAACGAAAATGAAGTAACCGATGAAACTATTTGAGCCTTCTTCATAAATATTCATTTAAACGCACGAACTGATAAAAAAAGCAATGGGCTTTATCAGAATCTAAAGTACTGTCTCTCTCAATAAAATAAGCCAGGAAGACACTAATTTATGCAAAATCGTTTTTTGTACGCCGAAGAACGCTTTTTCTTCCCTTAACTGTTAACATTGTGTCCAACAATTAATTGTTGTTTTAACAGACAAATAGTCTAAATCTATTCTTTCATTTTGTTAAAATGGTATAAAATATCTGAAGATTGGCTGAAAACATTCTTTACGTTATGCATAATGTATTCATGTGTCTGAATGCTTTTTAAATAACCGTTTTTGTATGCGACGATACTGTAACATGAATGTGAAACAGTCGACTCCCCCTATTGAATTACCCAATTTAAGTAACTTGTATACATCACTTAATAAAATGACAGCACAAAGTCTGAAACCTGCGTCTAGAATCCTATGTAAACGCCATTCCTATGTTTGATTGTTTGATTTACAGCATGTATAACACTCTTGACGGGACCATAAATAGCTGAAATCAACCATATACCGTACATTAAATCCATCTCAAGTATGAGTGTACATCGATAGCTACTCTGATAAGGGACACACATGTCCTTAACACAACGTGACTTTTTGAAAGTTTCGACCATTCCCTAATTCAGTAGTTCACAGCACTACTCATTTAAAACAACAGTTTTTTTTGTAACTAAAACAATTCATTTAGTTGTAGTAAATACGACTTAAATTATACAAGTTAAATTGATTTTATGATTTTGTCGCAGGGAAGACTTCTAATGTTAAAGAAGTCGCAGTTGCTGCTGTAGGACGGGTTTAATACCGTACACTTCGGTATCCTTGGACACTGTCCTACAAGAAACGATCCATCTCTTATATATGATAAATATTAACATAATAAATCACAGTCGTTTGTCTGCATGTACACTGTATCGATAAGATGTTTAAGAATGTTAAATTTCTTAAAATATTACTATTCTAAAGGACATGCGTGAAACACGTATGGTATGTCTAAGTAAGAATGCAGTTAGATAAATATCGAATGCATTTGTAGGAAATTTTATAACACGCACACATATTAGTCTAATATTGCATGTGTTCCTCACAACTCACTATGAGAGTTTGTACCGAGGTAAGTTTTCCTAGGTATACAGTTTTATACCTCGGTATGAAATTCAGCTTTTAAACTTACCATTATTTCAACACCAAAACACACAAAAAAACACTTACCGTAACCCTAACCCAAACCTTTACCTTTAGCCTAATACTTAAGAAGACAAACCAAGGTACTAATTTTCTACCCCTCAACATATTGTTCACCCCCCACCCCCTCCTCCACACACATTCTTATATACACATCTTCAATATTCCTGGTGATGTTCATACACTTAGCCTAATTATGTAAATAAAATATACTTACAGTCCTGGACATTAAGTGTTATATATTCCGCCTTTAAAACGGTGGGTTGCAAATTCGATTCCCTGGCTCGAAATTCCTACACCTTGATAAATATAGTGATAGTTCTGGGACCGGTTGGCATTCTGCCAGAACAATATGAATATGACTGGGTTTGATTTTGTGTGAACACATATGCGACCATGACACACACATATACGTGTCAAGATAATTATGATCTTCACATTACTGCATTAATGTCGGGGCGAAGACAACCCAAAACCAAACAAAGAAACAGTTAAAAATGTGTTTGTTTTTTTTTCGATTTGTAAATATCTTATTTCAGCTTTAACCCTTTCCCTCATAGAGGACACCATGAAAAGACCTATGCGAACAGCATAAAACCAGATCAGCCTGCGAGTTACTCAGGTTTTATGCTGTTCGCTGCTCCTAAGTAGTCTGGAAATGAGGATTTTGTAATTAAATTTGGTAAGGTTTAACTGTGGTTTTCTGCAGATCAGGCTTAATGTGATACCTATTGAGTGCGTCAAAATGAGTCTATATGAGGGAAAGGGTTGAACTAACACATTTCTACTGTTCTTGGACAGCATCAGTTGGGCCATTGCGGGGTTCGAAGTCATGTCATCTCTAGCGTGCTGTCTTTCCATATGATATTTGACATGTATAATAAGGTTTATAAAATTATACACCAATCAAATGCAGTCAACATAATAATTTACGAATGGTGGATTAATACTTCCGAAATGGGAAACGGGCGGATAGTAAACGTCAAAAGTAATTGATTTGTATGCCCAGCAATGTTTGTCAGTGTGTCTTGCAAGTGTTAAAGTTTAGCCCTTCATGCTTTGGTTGTTAACAACTTATCAGTGCCTTATGATAATTTGAAAAAAGAGGTTTATCCTTCTACGTTATTATTGAAATAGAGTTCAAATTGTTGAAATATTCAAGACATTTATGTATCTATAGTAATGTTTTGTTATTTCTGAATGGCTTAAAGAATATTCAAGTAAAATATGTTTATATTTTATCTACTACGTTTATAAGGTATTGTGCTTTTTTTTAAGAGTGTGAAATGAAGTAGACAAATGAACAATACAATACATGTATATAAAGTAACGTTAGATTTAGTTCAAAATCAAAGAAGGAAGTAAATGAATAAATAAATTCATCAATAAATAATTTTATCAACACATAAATAAATAAATAAAGTGTGAAAAAATGTAGCTTTGAAAGAAAATGTATCAAAATGATACCTACCATAAGTTCCCTAAGTAGATTATAATAGATTAGTAATTATGAATGGTTCAAGTAATGAATTAAAAATAGTATTAATAAATAAATACTACTATTTTTAAAAATTTTTTAAAAAAAAGCCATGTTTTACACTATCTCAAATCTTGTTTTTTAAAAATAATTTTAAAATTAATGGTATAAGTAATGAATTAAATACCATCATAATGAGTATTATCCCCTTCTTGCTGAAATTGACGTATTAATCAAATGATGCAATGTTACAAGGGATGTGGGTGTGGCATGGGTGTGGCATGATGAGCTCGTGATTAGATCAAGCCTCTCTATAATAGAAAGGATTGTCTAATCTCGAGGCCTATGGTAGGGTCCTACGTACGGTATCTCAGAGACGGATTTTGAGGACATGTAAATAAACCATTATATACCCGACACATGCTGTTGTCGCGGATTTAACCACTCCATGTGGAGATTTACGTCGAAAGCCTATCAAGGTTATCTCGAATTGGATCACTCAGCAAATTTCAAACCATATGTTCCTGTTAATAGGGCACAGCCCAGCAGGACCTGTCCCCGGGTTATTGTCCAACAATTATCTTGTCCGCAAGACGAGTCTACCAGGCAAATAAACAGACAAATTATTTAACATTTATTGCCTTCAATCCCCCAAACTCCTGAGGCATGCACCAATACATCTGTTGCATAGTTTATTCTTACTTAAAGTTTACCTTCAACGGAAAAGAATGACTCTTGTGTGTTTAAAACACTGTCATTTTAACTATGTCGAAACTTAGATTAATTATCTGTATGTGAAACATAATATACGTACGTACGATTTTAACGCAATTATCGTAATGGGTAATACAGTCCTGATGTGTACATCACTATTACGAATGGTTCAATAAACACGGTCTTCTTTAAAAATTGCATTTAATATTGTTCACTTAAGGTCATCCACATCATTGATCTTTAATCATGGTCCTTCAGATGCTTAAAAAGATTTCAGAGCAAGCATCCCTTGACTTAGAATTATAGGCTGTTTTGCTCAAATTCTGTAAAGGCTTGCATTTAATTTAAATTTCCCACGATGGCTTGATGGACCATGATCATTATTTAATGATGGACGGATTACCTTAATCTGAGATGGTAGGACTGATAATTGATTCGCATACCCGATGGTGATTTTACGTATAATATAAAACAGCACATACTTGTTTGAATCAGTAACTCATCTTTAGGTCATGCTCAAACCACGGTCAGAAACAATGCATATGTATATATGAATGCTATTTTTGCAGGCATAGATATATGATTGATTGCACAAATATCGATATCCTTCGTAGATAAATATAACAATATCCTAATAAAAAAAGCTCAAAACCATAATAACTAACACTTGAAGAAAGACAGATCTTAAGATTGTATAACTTAAACACCACATTGACAGGGGCGATAGGGGTATTTAATATGAATAATTCAATTATAATTATCTAGTAATATGTTATATATATAATTCCTAATTATCCTTGACTTCAATAATAAATCTTACCCGCAGACTCACTGCGACTGTTAGATTTAATTTAATAACCACTAAGCCCTGCGTGAGGGCAATCGTGTGGTTCATACTGTGGCCAGTGATCAATCCAGAACAGAAGAACATTAATCAATACGGAAAGTACTGATAAGGACAATGTTCAACAAGGTTTTTGATAACCTTTATATCCCTATGATAAATTTCTTGCTTGTGTTTACAACATGTAGCCTTATGCAACCAGAAATTACGAGGATCGACATAAAGTTACTGCAAAGGAATAAGGATACGTGCACGGTTTCAAATGTGTAGAAGTAATGATCATAGTAGTCGTACATATTATAGTAGTAGTGCATATTATAGTAGTAGTAGTAGCAGTAGTAGTAGTAGTATTTATAGTAGTAGTGCAGGGAATTTTTAACTCGTAACAAATAAGGCGTAATAAGAATAAAGTTACTTATTTCCACTAAGTAACCCGACCGACCCTATTTTTCTGTACCGACCCTAAACATTTTTTCGTAGCATTCGGGCTATTACTCGCACGGTTGCAACACGCTGTTTTTTTGTCACTTCCAAATAGATAAGGCATAAATGGAAAAAAAGTTAATAAAGAAAACGGTTTAGCCGACATACCAACCCTACCTTTTTTGGAAATGTTGGTGGAAACAAACAACTTTTTTTTTCGATCAACTGTATATACACTGTACCTCTATTAAATATCATTTCGCATAGGACTAAATATTGCAGTCGTCAACAAACAAAGCCCCAAGTGTTTACAACTTTTAATATGAACAAATTTGAAAATTTGTTGACCAATATGAGTGACTGAATAATGGCAAATAAATTTGTATTCACTTTTTAGTTGCCGTCTTTAGTAGCTAGAAACGGTTACCAAGCATCGCTGACCTTGCTAATTTGCATATTTTCCATGACAAGTTTAACTGTACCTCTCCGCGCTTAGTGCGGGTCCATGCAATGCGATTCTGCACTTACAAATACGAATGGAATATGTTACGCAGACCTTTTATTCATAACCGTAACCGCTTTTCATGTACTGATGTTTGTAAACGTGTTATTTTGCTCTGTAAACATCCATTTTAAGAATATATCCGTAACACTTATAAATCAGAACAGCAACCCATTTTACATACTTGAAGATCTACTCCTGTAAAAAGAAAAAAAGTAGCGCTTCGAATGTCTGTATTTAACCTCAAGTAGTTCACGCGTAATTCTGCATGAAAGCGAGTTAGGTTTCTTCTAGAGCATTTCTTAACTTTGAAATAGAAAAAAAACAAAAAAACATTCAAATATCTAAATCATCAAGTACCTTGTCTAGTTCTACACTTAAGTAACAATAGAGTGTGTATATAAATCGGTTCCTAGGGAATGACCTACTTCTGAAGTTCATACAGTCAGGTTCATGACCCTAATTCCGGATTGTTTTGTAAACAAAGAAAGTGCGTATTCGATTGTCTTACGATTGTTTTATGCAAATAAAGTATTGAATTGTATTTAAATAAATTCTTTGCAATTTTTACTACCGACTATAGTTGCAGGAGAGTGTGTGGAGTTTTTGCGTCATGTGGCTTTTGCCTCTATTGTATCAATAATTAAAAATCACAGCTTTTTTCTTGTTAATCCGGCTGCCGTTTTTCAGCGCATTGAGCGCTTTGATTTAGGATTGTCACTAAAAGTAATAGATAAACCCGCTCCAATGATTTGAATTATCAGTGTGAACTGGTATTGAACATTTCATAAAGTGGTTAGCAAGGTAATTTGATTATCAATGCACATGAATTCTCTATAACCCCAAAATAAAGACTTTACCTTCTAACTTACTTATCAACTTATTTACTATGTGTACTTTCAGAGGTGATGTTGACAAGATGGATCTTCTTGGATACACAGCACTGCATCACGCCGCAAAGAATGGCCATATGAACTGCGTTTCGTTTCTTGTTAACTTTGGTGCAAACTTTTGGGCGATGGACAATGATTTCCAAACACCACTTCAGGTTGCAGTAATGGAAAACAGGGAGGACATTGTAAAATTCTTAGATGATTCGCAAACAATGCAGGAACAGAAAAACCCAAAGCAAGTTCAAGTGTTTAAAGAAAGGGCGCTCAAAGACGCCGAAAGAAATGCCAAATATTACGAAAAGATTCAAGACAAAGCATCAAAGCAAATGGAAAAAAGTCGAAGGAAACTTGAAATGGAAGAAGGCCTTCAAAATGGAGGATTTAAACCACCAAGTGACGAATCGATGTTCAAAAAGCTCACGTTGAAAATAAAAGGTAAGAATACAACAAAGCTACAGAAACTGAAAGAAAAGGCTGGAACATCTGCCTTCTCTGATTTAGCAGGTGGCAATAAGTATGGCACATCAAAGCGGATTAGTGATGCAGATGGTAGAGGAAGTGACCTAGATAGTAGCGGGAATTTGGCTATGAAGTCTGGGACAATAGCAAGAAGTGACGGTCAGATTTATTTCACAAAAAGGGATACTCCAGTGGACAATTCCTCTCGACCTGCACTTGCCAAAGTTTTCCCAGGCGCTGCTTCTGATGGTAAGTCATGGAGTAGAGCTCAAAATGAAATAAGTCTAGACTCTGGCATTGACAGTGGAAGTAATGAAGGTCCCGACGAAGAGGAAGCACCGGGAATATTCAGTCGCCCTAATTTTGGCAACATTTCTTTCTTAAATTATATGCCAAATACCACAAGAAACGCATACGATTCCGACGAAGCACTAAATGCAGGAAATAGGGATGCTATTGACGGAGAAAATATTATAAGCAAGCGAGACAGCTCTGGGGCAGAAAGTGCGGGCACTGTAGAAGGTTCCGAAAACAGAGAACATGCCTTGCCATGGGAGGACGAGGATGTTGAACCATTGGATGATGATGATGACGAAAATGAATACACGCCTGTAGTTATGTTCCTTGAAGGTTGTGGGTTACAAAATTACATTCATTTATTTACAAACAATGATGTTGACATGGAAGCTTTGATGTTACTTACGAACCAAGATTTTACGGACATGGAAATACCCATTGGACCAAGAAGGAAATTGATGGATGCTCTTCAGAGGAGGCGAGTTGTGTTGAGCGAGCCGGCTCAAATGTACGATTCACAGTTGTAGAATATTGTTATTGCAATGTGTTTGATCTGTGATGTTAAGACATGAATTTAATATTTAAAAGGAAAACAGATTTGAATCAGATATGGCTGAACATTTCAAAGAAATGTGTTCATATTGACATCGTTGAAACATTAGCAATTTATTACAAATATATATAAATTATATATAAATACATTAAGAAACACAATTAAGCTGATTTGTTCCAGAGCCAAAAGGCCCTTTGAACACTAAACCAACGCGTTGTTCATTTCGATTTCTGCAGTGTTTTTTTTCTCGATCTGCTTGTCTGCTTTGAGTATGTGGGAACATCACAAAGTCATTGTTTACAGAAAAAAGCAGTTTTAATCATAAATAAATAAAATCAAGAAATCTCAAAAGAACATGTATAAGCTTTTGAGGTTATTTTCAAGCTTAACGATGTTCCATACAGTTGAACATGTTATTCTGGCTTTATTAAAGCACACATACCAGTTTAAATAAGGAATGTAATTTCATATGTGCTTATGTAAAACAAGATCATATTTATCATTAAACATATCTATATAGACTAAGAGAATTATCCCCTAGCATTGTCATAAAGTACATGTGAAGCCTAATGTCATACAGATGACGATGTATGTTGAGAAATTCGCACCTTTTTTATATTTTCCAACTCCCTCATATGGAAGGCTGCCAGAATGATTAACAAATATAGCCCGAATCGTCAAATTCTGCTAATTTAAAAGTTTTCATACATGTTATTTTGCTCTCAACTATGGTCAACGTGAGGACTCGACCTTTAGAAAAGGTGTAACCTCTCACCGACCTTTCTTCCGATTTCATCTTAAAGCAGCATTTAATGGTTTTAATGACAGCGGAACTTGCTCGTTAAAATGCATATTTCGTTCTATCAATTTTTTGTTCCATCATATCTTTTTCACATCTGATAAAGGAAAATTTCGGTCGGGCCGGCGATTTATCGTGTTTCGTTCTATCGTGACTTGAATGTACCATTGTTTTGACATTATTTATTTCTCATCTATATGATAAATAGATAAGAAGTATTACTTAAACTAAACAGTTTATTTGTTATAACAATAATATACCATTTTATGATATTTATCAGAGGGAACCTTTGTGCGTTGTAAAATGCTTTTATATCACCAAATGAGTTTTTTAAGACATTTAGTGAAGAATTAATAATATTCACTCTAGTGATATAATCGTTCTTCTTTTATAAATGATTGTTTCTACTGATATATATTCAAGGTCGTTATCCAACATTTTTAATTTTTAATGGGAAAAAGTTAAAAGATTTAATATGCTTTTCTTTATATTTACGTTATAACATTATCTAGATGTCTTTAGATGATGTGTGTTAGATAGATTTAGGTCTTTCACAAGGCAGTTTGAACAGAACAAGCTGCTATAGGTTTATTTATTTAGAATAAAAGAGCGGCTAACATATTGACTACATTTTATATTTGAGAACATTAAGCAGAAATTTAATTTATTTGGTTAAAGAATAATAATTTTTTCTTTTTATTTTTTTTAATCAAAACATTCTCCGACGTGTTTTTCCTTGATTGTCATTGAAAATTTCCACATTTGCCCGTTGAACTGACGCAAACAACGGTTTAAATTCATCAAGTAATTGATTCTCGACCGAGTGTCGAATGAAAGCAATGAAAGTCACTCAACCCCTGCAGTGTTATCCTGTTTCCCGGCTACAGTGATTGCCCTTCGTGTCGCGCTCTCGGAGAACAGGACTTTTTTTGTCAAAGACTAGGAAACTCCTGTAAATACCAGTGAAAAATATTGTGTAGGCACATAGCAGATCCTTGAATTTTGCAAATTTAAAATAAAAAGTTTCAAAAGTTTACGGAGGAAAATATAAATACATGTTTATTAAAATATAATATCAATATCCTAATGCAAGGATTTATTTTCATTTGTTTTAAAGATTCTTTTACATTAATATGATTTAAATTCAACCAGAGTAGGAGAAAATCAACGCAATTTACATTACATCGTTCTTTCATCAGAGTGGCCATAAGATATAGCGCATGCGAAGCGGAAAATTATGCTTTACTCATAGGCCCCTTATGATTCTTTTGTCAGATGTACACTATTTCCTAACATCCGAGAAAACATGGGTGATGTGCTTTTTGTGATAACAAACAAATGCTCACGAATGCTGAAGGTTTTCTTGAATGTTTGGAAATCGCGAACATCTTAAACAAGAAATACATTAAAACGATATTCGGTGTAGATAAATAATTGTCAAATGTAGCATGTAAAACAATTAAGACTATTTATTATAAAGTTGGAAACGTTAGCAAAAATGTTTATACATACCGGGAAAATATGCTATTGTGATAGCTTAAAATGATGTTGTACACCACGTTGTATGACCACACTGTTCAAAGCTTCCTTTTATTTTTAGAGTTATTTTAATAAATAAGATATCAAATTCATGCAATAATAATATAAATGTATTATTGTAAGATATAATTTACTTTCCAATATTTTCAATAGAATTGAAGATATCTGAAAACGTGACTTTGCGAGAATTCGACAAAATACTGCGTTTTCTTTCTTTTTTTTTCTTTTTTTTTTTTTTTTAGTTTTTTTTTTTTTTTTTTTTTTAAATCGGATTTAGACTAGTATAAACTGATAAACCATTGCCAATCTTTGCTTAAGAGGTCTTTGATCAAACCAAATAGTAGTGATCTTTTTTCACGATCTTTAAAAGTCAGCTTTTTAAGAGTTCTCAAATACATGTATGTAACGGACCCATTTTCTTAATTCTATACATTGTAGCTTTATGACGATTGCCGGACATTGGATAAATCTTTGGGATTTATTAAAGAATTGAGTTTAATGTTCTAATTAAGAAATTTGGCATGGTAAGCGTTTATAAAATGATATCGATATGAAACTTAAATACATATGAAAGAAACAGAAATATATTTATATATGACAAAACTGTTACTTTGCTTTTCTTGACGTTTTGTCGGAAACATGATTATCGAATTTTGTTTTTGAAAGTAAATGAGAAAAAGAAAAAAAAAACGGTATACGTTGTTAATATTCTGTGAGACTACGCCAGCAAAATATAATATTTCAGCCGCGAAAAACTGACTTGAATGAATATAAACGATAAAGTCGCGGAGAATTTCCACACGAATCAAAGTTTCCTGTATCTAATAAGACCGAACACATTTATTCCAATATAGAGCATGCCAGATGTGATATAGAAATACACTCTACATTGTATAAGACTAAGAAATGAGAAATGTCACGAAATGAGAATATGTTCAAATACTGCAAAATGCCAAAGGATTGTCTGAATTTATCACAAGAGAGAATTTACTTTGTACCGGTACTGGTGGATAGAGGTTTAAGAGGCCGCATGTGGTATTCGGAAAGTCATTGTTTCAATTCCAGTGCTGGTATAGTGAAACCTCGCTTAAAAACCACCTCGTTAAGACCAGTAATATCTTAAGTCCTATTCTGATTATATTCACTATTAAGACCATTTCACTATTAAGGTATAACACATTATCATACTCACAGTGTCCATTCTATTACAGGGTGCCTACTGAAAATAATGGCCTTAATAGTGAAGTGGTCTTTACATTGGGGTGGTCTTTATCGGAGGTTTTACTGTATCAAAATCATAGATTGGTGATTAAAATGTAATTATTATGTCTTCTTCTACAGTAACTGTTTTCCCAACCAAGGATGATTATATTCCACAAGCGATTTTTTTCCGGGGATGCATACGTTGGCAAGCTATGACACAAACTACTTAATTAGTGATAGGAATACGTTTTATACAATCAAAACATTGATAGCGCTGAGAATACAGTGTTCATAATGCGATGATGTAGCATTTCATTGGTTTACCACAGTAAATTTAATAAACAAGAATCACATTTACAAGCAATGCCAATAAACCCAATGTTATAAACCGGCTTAAACCTTGTGTTACAAGAAATTTGTATAAATGGACTGCAATCAATAAGCACATCGCCAATTTCTCTTGCCTAAAGTTTTATATCAATATGTAAAAGTGAATCCCAAAACAACAAACTTTCATTATTTTATTTATGTATTTTTTTTTTCAAATTGCATTTATGTAAACAAGTCATGTACATAACATATTTTAGGTAAATCGATGATGATATTAATTATTACATGACAAATACATATTATAGACACAAATTTTAAATTCTGCAATGATATTCAAAAAAGTTTATTTAAGTTTTCCACGGCTTGGTATCGGTCCCGCAACTCTTCCCTGCGCTGTTAAACAGATATCCAGACTATCTTACCGACTGGACTATTGTAACAATAGATATGCATGGTCAAACGTATTAATTATGCTGGTTTCCTGTCGGAATTTCAATCAGTGATGGCTCCAAATATCTCCGAAAAAATTGCGATTTATTCGCTTTCGAATTAACTTTAAATTTTTATTACACACTATTTAACACGCTATCTCAAGCATCGATAAATAACACAATCTCAATCAATTTCGACTTCCATAATGCAATCGTATTTAAATATGCCATTTACAGATAAGACAGAAAGCACAATTTGGAACTTTATCTCCGTATAATGAAAATGGGGGTCTAAATATAGCCCCGAAATGTTGTCCCGTACAGAAATGTGTGCTACCATAAACAACACTACAAGCCACCCTGTTTAAACATAGCATGTGCTATTACAATTTCGATTACAAATATAATATGTATCACATGGAATGATGATATCTTGATCAACATGAAAAATACAAGGTAGCAATCTTAAAAATTATCATTCAAAACCACGTATCATTAAGCATGTCTTTGCAGATAGCCCATACAAACAACAAGGTAGACCCTAAAATTAAAATAAATTCGATTCTGCTTACGGAATAGTGGATGGATTAATATAATATTGAACTGAAAGCAAAACGCGTTATATTAACCTTAATAGTGTAAGAAAGAGATTAAATCCTTCCAAAAGTACAAGACCTAAAGCGCCCTGATTCATTTATAGCAGCCAGTTATTTCTTGTTTTTGTTGTTACCAGTTGATTCCAAAGACTGTGAATGCTTAATCGTATCACACAGACAGATCAAAAAGGCATTTATGTCTCGTATTGCCTGTGTGACTGTCACGGATCCTAATATCTTTAGAGATAACTCAAGTGACACCCATTAGCACCGTAAGAATACAACATACACACAAAAAGCATTAAAGCACCGAAAAAGCGTGTCGTTCACAAGAAAAATTGGCAATTATAGTGGTTAACTTTCCCCAGACACAGATCATTATGTCAAAATGGTGTAATATTCGAAATACATGTACTACCAGATTGAGAGTTATTTTCGTTATCAGAGAAGATTAAGATTGTCATGTTGGGTTGTTTAAAACTGACAGCCACTGAGTAAGTAAACAACTAGAACAAATGGAAAATGTATAATTAATAAAAAAAAATCTTCGGATAAAATATTTAATAAAGGTCCATATTTTGTATATCGTGTCAAGCTTGGAATTTAGTATAGTTCCAGTACTTATTATAGCCTCAACATACGGACAAGCGGCGCGAAACCACCCACATCTTCCAGTCACATAACCTCGATAATAGCAGATGGTGTTATTGAAAAAAGACAATGCCAAAGACAATTTTTATCAAGAGTCTAGAAGTTATTTTCTAATTTATGATCAAAATGCTGAAATTTAGTGGTGTACGAACGCACACTCAAATGTGATATATACTCAAACAGTACATTGTCTTCATCGATGCTAATTTCTCTTTCAAATAGATTAATTTAGAGGTAGCATGGTGAGGACGATATGGCAAGTGGCAAGTAAGGGCACGGGTCTTGGTAGGTTCTAAATGGTTATTAGCATATAATTCATCAAATCTAGAGAAAGAATTATTGATTGATATCCAGAACTGAAATCCCAGGTCATATGTCCCAAACGTCACTCGTCGAACTCGACCTAACAAATTATTCGATTGACATCGCCTCTCTCTGTAAAGTGCTCATTGAAATACGTCAGGGTAAAGTTAAGACTATATTATTCACGTATAATATTGGTAATTTGATGACTTAATACAACACAGGACGTTACATTTGCAGATATTGTTAACATAACACGAGGTCGCAATTGAATTTAAGATACACTGTGCTATTAACATGTTACTACTACGGGATGCGAGCCTGGGAAATCTGCGGCGGCCAAAGAATTTGCTATTGATTGTAGACATTTTAGACACCATGGCCACCGTGGTAAATAAGTGGAATGTAAGAAATCTTTTACTAACGTGTGAGAGATCGCTAATAAATTCTATCCATGTGACGTCGGTTATAAATTGAATTAAAGATGATAGAATGTATATGATTCCACCAAAAGGCTCCATGGTTTTCAAAGTACTTTGAGGACTGACCCGGTGGCCGATTGGTTAGTGCGTCCGCCTTGGGTGCGGGAGTTGGCGGGTTCGATTCCCGGCCGCGACAAACCAAATTTGTAAAGAATTGTACTGTTATAGGTCAGGATAATGTGACCGGGTATGGTACCATGCCACATGTCTACGGCCTGATACTGCAGTGTGGCAGCACTGTATCTGCCTCAAGTAGACAACGTCTACAAATGACTGAAATACTGTCGATGGGACGTTAAACCCAACAAACAAACAAAGAACTTTGAGACTTCGAAGGCCTTCGAAGATCTAAGAAGGAATTAAACTCCTAACCTATAGTAGTTATTTTTCCACTTTCTACTATTCGGTGTAGTTCTGCTAAACGATAATGGGCCTTGCTGTATATAACTAAATTATAAAGCTATGAATTATGCCAAAAATTCAACATGTACTCAACTCTTGGTAAGATACAATTAAAAATAAAATCGATTTCTATAAAAGAAAAAAAATGAATAATTGTTACGAATACTTTAGTTATAAGTAGACAAAAATGTAATGTATTCTTTTATTTTAAAGTACTCGTACAGAACTATTCTATTACACTAGTAATAATGATAACACTTAAGTAGGTCATCTATTCTAAATACCTACTGTCTACCAGTATCAGTTAATTTATATTACAAAAAAGTATATTATTTAGTAAATAAAATAACAAAGAAATTTATATTAATATTTTTACTGTGGCAAAATGTTCCGTGTGAAAACACTGCGTATGGGAAGGCAAAAAGTGCCTATATTTTCCACTGACTCCGAAACAATGACCCATTTTTTTTATTACATGAAAAAACACAGAAATATTTGAATGAGCTGTGAAATTGTCTTTATTGCCGGATTAATCCAAGTGTTACATTCTTGGTAAAACTGAGAACTTAAATCAAACCTTATTCTATCTCAATTTCGGAGGCAGTCACTAATGCGTCAAAGTTAATAAACAAATAAAACCAAAATCTTGTAACGCATCTACCATTTGGTGAAATGGTTAAAATTACCAGACAGTCTTCAGTAATACCGCATTCCTGTTGTCATCTAATTCATAAGACACTTAGAAGTTGCAGACGATAAAAAATAAACAATCAACGTGAGTGTTACTCACAAACGGATATCATTCTTTCATTGTAATGGCATAGTTCATTTTCCGGACATATCCCAGTGGGTAGAGGTCAAGTTAATAGTGGATAGAAAACAAAACAATGGAGATGTCATCAGCAGTTCGACAAAAAGAACTGCAATTTCCCCTGGTTATCGAATTTCAGATCACTGCTCCGCTCACCGATGCAGAAATTGCTTATTCAGAAAGTGGCAGAATTAGCCGTTTCCAGCATGATTTGCTTTTCAAGTAATGCTATTGTAGACGCGAAGTGAGAAATGAAAAGTTATTTGCATTATGGCTACATTTGTAATGACTGATATACTGTCGCAACAACGGATAACTCCAACAACAACAACCTAGCCGCTCAATTATCCCTGCGCAGCTTTTAACACGACACATTTATGAAGATTTGTCTGTCTATTTGGTTTAACAGTATTTCAGCCATTTGGAGACGATTATGTTTACTTGAAGTAGATATGAATCTGCCATTCTGCGATATTACACCGTAGACATGTGGCATGATACCTGATTCACTTATACTATCTTGTCACCGGGTCAACCAATCCTGGCACCTTCCTCGGTTTGTAATGAATACATGAATAATGCTGAGCACCAAGCGGGCATGGAAGGAGCTAGCAAACCAATTTTGAACGAGTTTGGTTTGTCGCTGGTATTCGTTTGACCAGGAAAACAACAACAACAACAACTATAGATTTGAAAAATCATGCTTGGTTATTTCTCCGAGATGGTGTATAAAGGCTTCCGGTGACTGTTTACCTACTGGGCGATCAATGACGCACGAAATAGTTCTTCAAAAGATGTCATTTCTCTGTGGAGTGTTATTCATTCAAATAAAAGCAACACAGTATGGTCGATCAATCAGGGATGTAAAATATTTGTCTTTCATCACTCCTCTAATGCCTCTGGGAGTTCGCAAACTAAATTACGAAATGATGGATTGCGCAAAATGTTTCTTTTAGGTGTCGATCACAATATGTAAATCAAACATTCAGCAATTTATTTCATTGTTGTCATTGTTATTGTTTCCATTCAGCCGTTATGTATATCCTCTTGGGTCCTATTATCGTAGGTATAAGCCTTTCAACAGCTAAATTAAGAACGGAACTATATATTATAGCAAGAAAGAATATAGGATAATTCATATAAAGATCATCCTACGTAAATCGGTGCAGTAAATATTAATTGTATCATCTTTAAACCCTTTTAAAAATGCCCTTAACCCTTTCCCTCATATAGACTCACTTTGACGCACTCAGTAGGTACCACATATAGCCTGATCTGCAGAAAACCACAGTTAAACCTTACCAAATTTAATTATAAAGTCCCTATTTCCAGACCACTGAGGAGCAGCGATCAGCATAAAACCTGATCAGCCTGCGAGTTACTCGCAGGCTGATCTGGTTTTATGTTGTTCGCATAGGTCTTTTCATGGTGTCCTCTATGAGGGAAAGGGTGAAATGACATAGGGTTGGTGCCATTGTTTTAGTCGCAAGGTACCCGATTATCGTGGTATAGCATATACATTTTTCTGTAAAACTTCTATCAACATTATCCTTCTTCTGCCAAATAATATATTTTTTTAAAAAGTTTCCGACTTTTATTGTGATTTTCTAAGGTCTTTTTCGAGGTAAGGGTAAATTCATATCGTATTTACAAAATATTAAAAAAAAATTCTGGTATGTCATGTCACACCAACCAAAGTTCACAAACCAGATTTATTTTGTTGTGATCATAGTTGTGGAGCAGGTTTTAGACTTTGTTAGGCCCTGAACATGTCTTATAGTGGATTACCATAATAATAGGTACCCCGATAATAGGGTCCTGTAGTATAAATATTTATTTACTGACATGTATTTATATAATTGTTTTATAACTCTAATCAAACAATGATGTATAAAAAATTAAAATCGTGTTAAAAGGTTTAAACTTAAAAAAGGTGTTAAAAAGAAAAAAAGATTTTATCACTTACGCACGCTTTTCGCGAACGGATATAAAACTGACCATTGCGTGATCTTGCAAAGAGGCATTTCTATACAATATATCTGTCTCAAGTAGGCTTAGTCTCCAAATAACTGAAATATTGACGATGGGACGTTAACCTCCCCCCCCCCTAAAAAAGACGCAAATATTCCACAATACTGCCGCCGTTACTCTGGTCCCATTCTGATTTGTCAATGTTGAGAGTATTTAAAGAAGTTTTCATAACAGCAACACGGGAAAATAATGTTCAACGTTCATATTTGTAACTGCACATTTATTTCAATGTGTCAACAACGGTTAAAATGACTTTTGTGAACCCGCTCAAAGATTATGGGTAAATCTTGGCTGCGCCACTAAGATTTCCTGTGTTGGAGATAGCATTGAAATGGATAGGTAGCGTAAATAACTTTATTTAACGCGCTATTAATTTATTGTCATGTATACAGTTAAGAAATGTCATATACAGTTATAAAAACAGTCCACTGGCATAATAAATTTATAATAACTTTAAAAAAAAGTATTGATATTCTGGAAATGATGTGTTGGAAATGTTGAGCCTCTAATCGGAAATGTCAATTGGTGTTGTTAACCTGCAAGGTCGTCAAACCTAGAGATTGAGTAAAATACACTTCAGTTGATAAACGACAAATCCCATTATTTTCAAGTTTTTGAAACAAAATCTCCGATATAAGAATAAAGATACAAAACACTAACTGTCCCCTAGACAAACGTCCGTGATAATCTTGAAAAGCTGATTATCATATGGTATCTTGCAAGGTGGGCCTACTATTGTTATAAGTGTTGGATTATTAAACAAATTTTAAGTACCATATATTTAGAACACTGATTTGTTCGTCACGATATATGTACTTTAAACTTTAGTTTAATGATACGTTCTTGCTAATTCATCAAAATTCTAGCACTCTACAAAGAAAGAATTAAAATATAAATTAAGCGCTGGGCTTCAAGTTTCCATACAAAGGTTACAACCACAAAAACTATACTATGAAGAAGTTAATGTACCCTTAATTTAATGGATAATGTGTATATGAAACGGATTTCATAGAGTAAATATTTACATAGACTATTTAACAATTAAAAAAGAAAACTCAATGGTCGTCCACACAACGTCTAGTTTACCTTTTAACTTGTTGTTAACATTCATACATTGTTCGTTAATCTAAAGAGTTAATCTGAAAGTACACCATATAAATATTAAAACTTGTTGTTTCGGGTATGCACGTAAAATCTAACCGTTGTTTTATTAATTAATCGGAATTATTCAAAAACATAATTAAGCAATATTGAATTTGATCGTCCTGAGAAGAGTGGGATATGTTTATTCCTTAAAGCAGCTTGTTCACTGATGACCGGTAGAAATGAAGAAAAAAAATATAAATGTTGGTGAAGTCTTTGTTTCCTAACAAATAAACGGTTAAATTATACGGGATAAACGCTATTTTTCTAAATGTCCACTTTGGGGAAATCGGCCAAACATAGAATACTGTGTCCTCGAAGCAGTAACACGTGATGCGTTTCGAAATTTTGTCTTTTTGTGGCGTATTCATAAGCTCAGCCCTTGAAGTGAGAGTGAATGTTATCAGTCATGTGATGGCACACGAAATTATTTTTTTTTATAAAAAAATAAAGGTTTCATCATTTTAAATATAGCTTCATTACCGTTCGTAACGCTATTGCATGTGATAGAGAAACAGCATTTTTTACAACCATGGAATGTTGCATTTGGTAGTGTTTTTAGATATTGATATACGTAATAAACACAGATAATTAGATATCAATTCTTAGTCAATGACCATCTGTGAACACGCTTCTTTAAGACACAATGTTATCTTGTTACATGACATTTATATAATCTAACAAGAGGTTGTTTGCCCATGACTCTTTATTAACACTTAGTGAAATTTAATGGTGTTTGTTATGATATTTGTATTACGTTTTACTGCAATAATATGCTTCGGCATGCATTACAAAGCTATATTCATGCCGTTCGTAAGAAAGTAAACAAGATTTAAAAAATATTTCAAAATAAATCGAAAGCTTTAAAATGAGATGAAATTCAATAAACAAAATAATGTCTTTGGTGTCTTTAACATTCTCAAATTCTGAATCCAGACAAACCACGTTTATAATGATACCCAAACAGAGTGCTACCAATATCATTATGATACATTTATAACAACTTTGGTAAATGTATATAGCAATCAGTTGTCTAAGCAATTTCGTGAAAAGGTCGCTTATATCATTAAATTCACATGTACTAAATTTGTGCCTTGTTCCATTGATCTCACTTCTTTAATCTGTATTTTTTTATATTTTGTCCACATATACCTCCAATGGCTTTGGAAATGCTGTTAGTTATGACTAAAGTGCTATTCAGTGTACCAAATATATGTAATTATGAATGATAATATTTCAGAAATGAGATATGGTACGATTCAATAAAAGAGTGTTTAAGCTAAAGCAATATTAGCAAATGGACTTGGAGTCAGAAATATGTTCATGGGACAAACAAATCAGTTTTATCTATTTAAATGAATTTAAATATTCTCCACACGTTTTCGTCGCACTCATAAATTAACAGACATTACGGAGTCATTTAAATGTCGTCTGCTGGTTGTATTCGACATACGTGGTAACCTTTTTACTATGGGATTGAATTAGTTTTTCTATTTTCTTATTCCATGTATAAAAGCCGACAAAATCCTACAAAAATTGAATATAATCCGAAAGACTTGTGTAAAATTTATTTAAATCTTTCTGATTCCAACCTCATTAAACACGATGTATTTTAGAGTCCCGTAGCTGTGGTCCATCGAATGAATGACAGGGGGAAACAGCGGAAACTACTTTCACTGATATATGAAAATTGTTAACCGTTAGTCCCGCGTTGTAATTGGACTCAGCCAATTAGATTTTGTAATATAAAAAGACAGTCTGGAGGTTGAAATTGTTGGTATATGAAACCTCAACAAATCGTGAATGTTATACATATGGACTCTTCGATTTATTTCCTTTCAAAATACAGGCAATATGCCCCATGCGATCAATAATTCAAAAAGACAATTCGTTGTCTATGATAGTGATATATAAATATACATAGAGGATCTAGATTATTCCAAAAGAGTTAAATACTTAAGGGGATAATTTATTTTTGCAAAGATATTTACATTTATACTTTTAAGATGATATCTCGAATATTATGACAACTTTCATCAAATATTGCCTGAGAACAACACATGAGATATATTTTTTCCTATAATACATGTAATTGAAATCTAAAATTATATAGTTTCAAAGTTTCAAAGTTTTATTTCATATACACCAGAAGGTCATAAGACCCATGTGGTTATTACAGCATGGCGACAGTACAAATAAACATAAATATAATAAACAATATATAAACAGCATTTAAATAGCATTATAGCTGTCTAGGTATATTTAAACATTTACTATTGCACTGCTTTTGTCAATATTGCATCTTCACTTGCCGAAAAAAAAAAAAAAAAAAAAAAGTGAAGTAATTGACATATATATATATAAATAAATACGAACTTGTCACTATCCATGAAAATAACAGTACAGAGAGAGAGAGAGAGAGGGAGAGAGAGAATGTGAGTGAGGGAGGATGAGAAAACAATTACAGACAGAAAAACCCAAAGGTTCTATTTAAATGTACACCTATTAATCTTGTTCATCTATCAAAATGATAGAATATAATTAACCTGTTTTACTTTACATAATACAAAACACACATGTAACATTTGTCCATGTTGGAACTTCCCTTGTCGAAACGAAAATCAAGGTGAAGTTATGGACATGAAAGAGAGAGAGAGAGAAAGTGAAAGCGTGAGTGAGAGAGAAGTGAGAAAAACAATTATAAATAGCAAATCAAAAGGTTTCTATTAAAAAGTACCCCTATTAAACATGTTGACCTATTAATTCAATAAAATGCATTTAATCTGCTTTTACACAAGACAAAAAACATAATATGTAACAATTGTTCATATTTGTCCATGATGAACTTCCCTTGTCGAAACAAAAAACAAGGTGAAGTAAATGGACATATAACAATAAAGACCAAATTGTCAATATAATTGTTAATATCAGTACAGAGAGAAGAGAGAGACTCGTAGACAAAAAAAAAATTCAGAGAGAGAGAGGGGGGGGGGGGGGTAAACAACTCATGCTAATATGTTGTAATAAGCGTGTAAAAATTAAGCACACCGAAATACATGATAAAATCAATGAACACGAGATACAACTGCAAGAAGGATATTAAAGTGAAATTTTGTTATAAAAATATATTAATATTACTTAACAAAAACATTTTAAAGTTTAAGATAAGTTGTTGTTTCTTTTATTTTCTCATAGTCTAATATACTATTTTTAAAACAAGAGATGGATATTGTAATCATTGAATTTCTGCTGGATAGACAGAAGAACACATGGCAACAAGGTGAGTACGAATAATTTTGTGGACTTTATATAAAAAATGTATAAGTATATTTAGTTTACAGTTGAAATCATTGTTTTAACATGAAATGCATATACATGGACTGGCAGACTATGCCATAATTTTTATCTGCTCATCCCATTTGTTTATGTATACCATAAAAACCAGAAATTGAATAGAAGAGGCATATGTAAACCACATGTTATAGTAATTAATAATGTAACATAGTAGTGTACTAAAATATAAGCATATTACATACATGATTCAATAGCTATAGAATCATAATTCTAATCAAAAAAATTAATTTTACTATGAGACTTATCTATGATATAGGAGAGTATTTCTGTGTTCAGATGCTTTACTTAAATATATACTCAGTTTTCTTATAATATCGGTGTTATTTGACATGAATAATTCAGTAAGTTTAAACATGTTTGGTCTTAAATGGTAATATGAAGGAATAAATTGTTTTCTTAAGCTTTTATACATTTTACATTCAAGCACAAAATGAAATTCATCTTCTAATTTATTACAAAATGTACATAATCTGTCTTCAATAGGTATAGCATTAGGCCTGTTCCATCTGCCTGTTTCAATATTTAATCTATGTGAGGAAACACGCATGCGGGAAATAATAATCCTATTTTTTGATGAATTAATTAAATTAAGATATGGCTGGAATTTAAAAACAGCAATATTTCTATAAAATAAAGCCCTACTTGAGTTGAGAAGTTGACTCTGCCACTTTTGTAAAAACTGATCATGTATTCTCTGTTTAACTAATAATAAAAACAACTTTTCATCATCAACAGATTGTGAATACCATACTTCAGCAAAACCTAATGAGAAAACTAAATTTCTTAGCAAAGAACACCAATTTTTGCATTCAGGGTTATTTAACAAATCTTGATACAACGCATTATATATAATGTAAATATATTTATTAGAATCTGATCTAAGTATTTTCATCCAAAATTTGATAATATTATAAAATCTAGTATTCTGAATAGGAGCTCTACCCACTTCTCCATAGATAAAGTCATTTTGGGATGATTTTTTTACACCTAACAACTTCTTGCAAAATTGTACATGTACTTTTTCAATTGCATTACCATGATGGAAACCCCAAGTCTCACTACCATTATTTAAAATTGGAAGGACTAACTTATCAAATAATTCAAGTTTGTGTTTAACTGAAATATTTGTAAATTTATATAGATACTTATTAAGTTTAAAAATTGCTTTCATTGACTGTCCAGCTAAGTTTTTTTGGGCTTCAGAAAAGGATCCTCCAGAAGTAAAAACAATACCCAAATATATAAATTTTTTAACTATTTCAATCTGCACCCCATCATAATAAAATACATGATCATTGGGTATTCTACCACCTTTTCTGAAAATCATGATCTTGGTTTTGTCAGTATTAACAATAAGTTTCCATTTCTTACAATATTCAGATAGATGCTTTAAGTTAGCTTGTAACTCTTCATTACTATTAGCAAATATAACAATGTCATCAGCATATAATATAAGAAACAACTTAAACATATAAATATCAATCCCATGTGTTCCATTTTCAATGAACATGCTTTCAATATCATTAACATACATAGAAAATAGAAAAGGGATAAACATTCCCCTTGTCTCCCC
Organism: Solen grandis; assembly: GCA_021229015.1. NCBI lineage: Eukaryota > Metazoa > Mollusca > Bivalvia > Adapedonta > Solenidae > Solen > Solen grandis. The sequence goes on from CM037785.1 coordinate 42,900,254, forward strand.
AAATTAAAAAAACTGTTCTTGCTCATTCATAAATTTAACTTTAGATTTAACCCCATCATACATAGATCTGATAATGTTTAAAATTTTACCCCTTATACCTAGTTTGATAAGCTTCATCCAAAGATTTGGTCTAGACACATAATCAAAAGCTTTGCTGAAGTCAATAAAAACACAATATAATTTCTTCTTATTATTTATCATATGATTAATGATTCCATGTAAAACAAAGATATTGTCTGAAGTTCCCATATTTGATCTAAAACCTGCTTGTGCTTCTATGTAAACCCCATATTTTTCAGCCCAGTTACATAATCTATTGTTAAGAACTCTTGTAAATAATTTCCCAAGTGTGCTAAGTAATGTGATTCCCCTGTAATTATTTACCTCATTAATACTACCTTTCTTATGTAATGGAATTATAAAACCTTCAGACCAGACTTCTGGGAAATAACCTTTTTCAAATATTTTATTAAATAGTGCTTCTAAATAAGGTATAAGAATGTTTTTTCCATGTATGAAAAATTCATTTAAATAATTATCTGGTCCTCCAGATTTATTGGTGCTTAACTGTTTAATAGCCATTGACAGTTCATCATGAGTAATGGAAACATTCAATTCTTCAAACATTACTTGAAATTCATTATTTTCACATCTTTCAATAAAATTCAATACATCCTCATCTGGTGTAAAAAATTGGCTATCTGGATTATTGACTGCCTTAAAATATGCTTCAAAATCATCCATTTTAATATTTGGGTTTTTAATTTCATAGGCCCCTTTAAGTAATGTCCAATTTTTTAAATTTTGCTGTTAGTAACTTTTGGGTTTCTAATTTATCATAATCATATCTAGCTTTCCTAATACATTTCTTATAAGCTGATCTTTATATAAATATTTAATTATAATTATTACGATGAATATCTATTCCATGGAATAATGTGTAAAAGGCTGAACTATCAGAAAGAATGTGGTAGAATCACTTGAAATCTTCTGTTACAGAAACACATAACAAACATGATGAGCATCTTTAATATCAATACAAACAGTGGGTAAAAAGGGAGAAAACCTAGATCACACGTTCCGTATTCATACTGATTATTCATTATGAAATAGAAACAGTTTTGTATGAATTATCATTTCTTTTTCTTTTTCTTTTTTCAATCATTGTTTTAAGTATACCTTCTCGCCGCAGTATCGAGACATAATTTTTTCTTTGGATGATTTTGAAATTGGAACATAAATGCTGTTGCTTTTCTTTTTAATTTTTTTGGTTTTTTTTTTTAAAAAAATATTGCGCAGTAGATTTATAGTGAAAACTAATTTCATCCTTGTTCACATTCATTTTGTCAATTAAGCTCTAATAAAAAGGTGGTATTAAGGTAAAGTCACTGTAACGGTTCCGCTACATTTCAGACCTCATGGCTTTTCATACCATTAGAGATAACCAAGGTTTCCTAATGTTTCATTAAGGTACCTTGGTTATCTTGGTAGAGGTTAAGTGGTCCAAGATGTAGCGGAATTATTACAGGGACTTTACCATAAATGTTTGTCTGATCTGCTATACGGCCTTTAAATGACTGAGTTTGAGATGAAATTTGCAACACCACAAATGTAATGAGAATGCATTTTAACGATTTTCCCATGGTCATTGTGCTAATATACATTTTTTTTCATTTATATTTTGATTATCTCGTAATTGCAGGTGTGAAGTCATGATCCTAAAAAAAAAAATACTGTACATTTTGTTTAGAAAAATGAATACATATTTTTATATGTTTTTGTACTACAAATGAATTCAGAAAAAAAATATGATGATAATCTGTTAGGTGCCACTTTACAAGTAAGAGTAGAATACCCTAACGAAAATGCATTTACATAAAACTAAATTGGGCCCAAATTATATTCAGAAATAAAAGAGAGCATATTTGCAACTTTCTCACTCAAAATAATTCAGCGAGTTAATGTTTCGTGCACTATTATGAGGTATAAATCACTTTAGCCAGTTGGTTAATAGACCTCCCGACTTGCAGACGTCTTTGTCAGTGAATAGATAGTTCTACGGCACGACATCATGTCATAACTTGAATTTGCAATGCGTTAGTTGATTTTTATTCATCAACCCGAGAGCTAACAGCAACTCATGTACTCGATCTTTAAATACGTATGGACACACAAAAAAACTGCCAATATAATAAATTACGATTTCACTTTCCTGTAAGTTATATTCATATCATTCATAAAATGATGAATTTATCAGTTATCGTTTGCGAAATTCCCAGGATACCGTTCTACCATGTGTTTCTGTGAATATTACAGCCACGGTGAGTATAAACAAAATTGCCTTTGTAATGCTTGTATCATTTAGTAGAATACATTTGCTGGTGTCGTGAACTTTGTTTATTGATAACTGTAACGTATCCATGTATCTATATTAACAGTTTGTCATACATAATGAAATGCATGTATTTCGTTTAAATTAAAAAAAAGAAACATATAATGAACATGGAGAAAACAAGTAACTGGTGTTAGTCGCCTACCGGTGAGGTGCATAATTTTTCCGTTACCATAGCAACCAGAATTTTGTGACGTGCAGAATCTCCATACTACCATCTATTCATATACCAAGTTTCATAATATTATCTTAAACGGTTTTTAAGTTATCGCGGGATCCAGATTTCTGAACACCCGGGCAGACAGACAGACAGGCGGAGGGCAAACTTATAGTCCTCACCGGTGTTAACACCGGTAGGGGTCTAATAAGAGACTGTATGGTGCCTGCGCTAAGAGCATTATGTGCTGGGCTTCTTGTGGCGGCAACAGTTTACTGATTACGTCATGTTTTGTTAGCTAAAGATATAAAATGTGTGTCCCCAGCCCCAACGACACTGACACTGAACAGTGCTTAAAACATCACGTCAAATTGTTAGTCAAACGGGAGGCAGATCCATAATGCAAGGACAATGGTAAAGCTGTATGGCGTGTGTGACAAACTGTTAATATGCTGTCTTTAATACTTGCGATAAATTCCATCAAATTTAAAATTAAACGATAACTAGCGGTGCGTGTATTGCCGAATATGATTGTTTTAACGAACATAATTTTCTTTTGCATAACCTTTCCAATGATTCCTCGAGTAAGATCAAAATGTCATTAGAATAATGCAAATTCCTTTCGTGACATATCGGATATATTTTAATTGTGACATTTAATGAAATTATAGATATTTTCAAACGAAAATACATCAGCGCAAATCAATTAAGTATTCTCTTACACGTTTATTGTTTTAAGACGTGTAACATCCTATTAATAGATTGTATAGTCATGTGTTTCACTAAGATCATGTGTTTTGTGTTATTTTTTATGCAAATGCATGTCCTGCATTGGGGAAAACAACTCCATAAGTCACGTAGCTAATTATGCCTGTTCGGAATTACAAGCAGTTGAATTTTGTCATGTGAGCATTACCGAACACATTCAGTACAGAGTGCTTGACACAACACAGAGAGATCATTTATCATATTATTTGCCTAAATATATTTATATAGAATCTATATAATTATAATATCAGTGAATTATCATGAATAAATAAAGATACTGAATAAATTAAATAAATAAAAAATAAAGAAATGAACAAAAGAAATCTGGATAAATATTTGTTTTATTTTTACTTTACAGAAAAAGGGTCTCTCTATAACCCTTACAGAAAAGAGAAAGCACATAGGTGTAAAACGGCTGCAGTATTCATCAGAAAACTTGACCTTGCGGCTGAATCAGTCCGTTTAAAATCATTAAGTTTAAATCAAGCGTCAAAAAAGTATGATTTGCCAAAGGCCAACCCTCATACTCTTCGACAGCACCTTTACACTTACTTACAGAACTGTGACCTTGACGGACACAATAATTGAATATACTTATTGATTAACATCATACGTGACCATTCACATCATACCCTACTTACACCAAGAAAGAAAAAAAGATTGGATAATTGATGATCCGGGTAGATATCTCCCCAGTACAACACGCATCTTATAAAATTGGAATTCGTTTTATACTATGTGGATACAATTGAATATTGGATAACTATAACTGTTAACAATGGAATAAATATTGCTCGCACCAACAATGAAAATATAAAATTATATTACGGGTAAAAATTGAGACTTTTTTTTCGGCAGTGTTCGGTAATTGACGCACGCGTGGTCGGTATAACAAGCATCTGGTCGGTAATACACGCAGTTGGTCCTAGATACAGAACGACATATCTCAGTATAAAATATTTCTTGCATGTATACGTTTATGAAAAGTCATATTCGTCGCATGAGGGTTGTGAATGCTGCTTGTATTATCGAACACTAGATATTTCAGCTTAAGCTTTAAGTATAATCTAATACCCTCAGCCCTACTAAATCCTGTATACTTTATTCATATATCTTTAACTGGGCTATATTTTGTTACGAGCATTGTAGCATAATGAGAAAAATCAGTAATGACTATGTCTTGATCGCTCTGGTTTTTGTTGTTGTTGTTGTTGTTGTTTATACATTTGTATACAAATATCTTTATGATACGGCAATCAAATCAAAATTGTTTGAATATTATTGAATATGAAATTACCATACATTTAATAAATCTATACTTATTTTTACAACAATTTTGCAGATATGACAAAGATGATGACGTGGTCCTTGTTGTATGAGGAAACTGAAGTAACAGTGCTTTCCGCTCGAAGGACCAAACATCTATCACTTACAATGCCAGGCCTACTTAGTATATATCGAACTGTGGTTCTGTTAGGAAATCAAAGTGCGCTAACCACAGAGCTAACTCTCATTTCATAATATATTTCATACAATGGATATTAATACAAAACGCCAATATGTAATGCTGAAAATAACAGTGTCATTTTCAAGAGTTTCATCTGGCTATGTTAATTTCACTTAGCTATGTTACTTTCACTCTTTCAGTTTCACCAAGCTATGTTAGTTTCATATCTCATGACAGCACAAATTGATACTATGGATGGTATGGAATTTATTGCAAATCTGACCGGTCCCGGTGGCCGAGTGGGGTAATTCAAGGACTGGTTGGCCCTGTGTCAGGATAATGTTACTGGTTGTGGTACTATGCCACATGTCTACGGCGTGATACTGCAGTGTGTCTCCAAATGACTGAAATACTGTCGGTGGGAAACACAATAACCCAAACATACAAACGAACTGCAAAATTTAAAATAGTTCAAGACGACGTTTCTATAAGTGCAGGAACGTCTTAGAAATGTGAGTCATATCAATTATATGGTCTGACAAAGACAGGATCAAAGCTAGTTATTGATATGGAACATAATACAATTGGCTGATTGGTGCCGTGCAGAAACCATGCTTTATCGTTAATGATAGGGTTTGTTTTATGACAAATGATGAAAATAACGTGTTTTGATCTCACATGAAATTGTTGTTATCACTGACTGTAGCTCAAATTGCTAACATAATTGACATTCTATGTAACCAGATGTGTTTGGCTAGGCAAAATAACGCTTAAGATTCGATAGATACATGTCATAAATGTATGATTATACTAGACAGAACGCGAAATTCTTTCTAATAAGATACAGTCGATCATGAAAAAATGCAACCGTCTGCTCCGAAATAGGAAGATCTTTGGTTGATCACAGGGGGTGAAAAATGAAAGTCTTTAACAGTGGCAATGTTTGGCACTCAGTATATATAGGTGTTTTTTTTTATGGAAAGGTTAGCTAGCCACTTATATCTACGGCATAATATCACAGTGCCTCAGCACTATCGTTGTTGTCCCCAAAGGACCAAAATATTGTCGTTGTGACGCAAAATCCACCAAAACAAACAAGCATTCGTACATGGAAGATAAAACAAACAAACAATAAAGAGAAAAAGATAAATGATTAGACGGGAAATGTTTACTTAGTTTCAAAATTATCACGCAGTAAGACTTCAATGCGGTATAAAATAAAAGTACATGTATAATACAGTGACTTTTATCATATTGGAGTTGCTGTCACAGAAAGTTTAATCTTTTATTTTCAGCTTGATCTAATCAAAACTTACGCTTGTTTGAGTTTCTAAAACTTACTCATATACTTTATGTAATCATTTTGTAATTTTTCCTTTCAGACCTAATTCAAAATAATATTGTTGGCGTTAAATGAAAGGAAAAGCAAAGATGTTTGGTGATTCAGATAATTTTAGTTATATCGGTGCCTTTCTACATCATAGATTCTTATTAAAGGAATACGCTCGGCTGAAATGAAAATTTAACCATCAATAAACCTTTTAGTGTAGATCACTTTGACATGACTTTCATTTTTATACACGCTATATTTGTGAAGATATAGCTGTTTAAAGTTTGTGATTTCGATCGGCTATGGCCGCCGCCATCTTTGTTCATGTTTACCTTTCTGTGACGTCACAAATACCCATTGAACCATATCCCGATCGATGAGTGCGATTAATAGGGGTTGTGATAAAAGCATTAAAGGAATACGCTCGGCTGATTACAACTAGGTTTCAATTGAAAGATATTGATGTAAATAAACCAATTAAATTTCTCATTTCATTGAATCAATCGTAATAAGAAAGAAATTGTAAGTTAAAGACGTCTATTTAAACCAATTTGCTCCGCGATATTTTTTATTTCTATAATACATCTTTGTCATTTTTACCGTGAAATACCGAACAGAACAGAACATATCTTTATTACATCCAGGTATACAAGGTATACAGCATGGAGAAATGACAATAAATACATAGTTCAAACTAATTTTACCGGTTCAAGGTTTTGAGTGAGTAGTAATAAACAAGTATTTTCGGAAACAGTTGGGAGAAAGAAAGCAGATCTACTTATATTTCTAGCAGAACAATATTTACAATTGTTATTCTGATAATGTTATAGCTAATAGCACTTACATGTATGCAACTTAAATGCTTGCAACTGCGGTTATTGAAAAGTTGTGTGGTGTTAAACTGATTGGATAAGAAATCACTGGCAAGCCTTTGTAACAGAATAAGCGTCATATAAAATCGCACCTCAGGGCCATAAAACACGGCCATAAAACGAAGCATGCGACCGAGTCACCATGTCAACAGACAATTGATGTACACGTTTTACTGAAACGGACATGCAGAGTATAATCATCACCACAAACATACTAAATGCATTATAAATATGAAAGAAAAGTGTTGAATCCACGTTTTATATTATAATAATCTATATTATGCTATTTTACGGAAAACGGCTGTTTAAATAAATATATATAAGTAAAAGTATCGTATCGCAATGAGCTCATGTTATTGTGATATACAGAAAGTAGTTAGCATAATTTACATTATTTTGCTAAATTGCGAACAATTAGGTGTGTTAATCATAATTACAACACGGTGTCCCTTTGATTCGTCTCTATAGTATTTCACAGTTACCGTCATTGCAATTAGATTTCTACTTACATGATACCGCCCCTTTTATATATTTATATGTTTAATTAAAAAACTGTTTAAAAATTGTAATGATTTGCGCAATTAAAATAGCGATGTTTGTGAGAATGTGCATAAATGATTGCGTGACAAGGGGTATTGACTTTAGTTATGGTTCGATCACTATAGCAGGAACTTTAATAAAGTTTTTGAGATATTTCTTAAAATGGAGTATATAGTTCCTTACGACTTTGAGCCCGAATATACTGAGGAAGAGTTGCAATTGCTTCAAGACAATGACGTACGGGAGGAGGACTATTTATGTGCTGAGGACTTTTGTCTGTGTGATAACTGTGTTATGATGCCATCCAATATGGAAAATGTATGTTGCAAATCGAGTGACTTGGTTGTTGGAAATTTAGATGAATTTACGTGCATTACGAACCATACGGACTTTCACACCTTAGTTCTGAATGATTCTGTTTTAGAAGTTGTATTCATTACCATTCTGGCATACAAAGGTCATAGGACGAGGGCTCCAGACTCTCTCACTCACGAGTAAGAAAACAATAAAATGATCATAGTTTAATCTTTTAATAATATATTTTCATCATATTCAAATAATAAACATTTTTCAAACAATTTCTCCACAACACACGTAATTCCCTTCTATATTTCAATGTATGTACACAACCGGAAGTGTGTCTGTGACGTCACGATTGTTGAAAAAAAGTCTCGCGAGACCACGAGACGTAAACAATGTCTGCGCCCATGTCTCGGAGTAAATTGGTGTAAATAGACGTCTTTAACTTGCAATTTCTTTCTTATTACGATTGATTCAATGAAATGAGTAATTAAATTGGTTTATTTACATCAATATCTTTCAATTAAAACCTAGTTGTTATCAGCCGAGCGTATTCCTTTAAGTTACTGATTCTAGTTCTATTCAGTTAAACAGATCTGAAAACCTGTCATCAAAAGTCTAAGTCCTCAAATGTTTTGATGTGTTGTGTCATTCGTTGTTTTTAATGTATTAATATGTCTATATTAACTACTTTACTCAATGTCATGCTGAATGATTTATGATTGGTATGTATTTTGGTGAAACAATACTGATCTCTATGTAAGCGGTCTAAATGTATTATTATATCTATATAAAATTAGTTTATTTGATGGCATACTGATTGATTTATGATAGGTATGTATTTTGGTGAAATAATACTGATCTCTATGTAAACGGTTGACAAAGCCTTATCTATATATTCTGTGTATGAAAATGTAAGGCCGTCCGTAAAATGCAAGATATTTTTGTTGAATAGGATGTACAAATAGTGCATTCAAACAATTTAATTTTGTTGTTTGTGTAATATTTTAACATAGCTTGTCGTTCATTCGAATGTGATTAAAAATACATACAATGTAGTTTTTACTGTCTGTGTTTTCCGATAATAAGACAAAACCTATGATGTAAAACTTATTCTAATTGAGAAAGAAAGATGTATGCATACAAACTGATATTATTATAAGTACACAGTTAAGTTTCTTATCGAATGATTTGGACTCCCAGAGACTTCTGTATTTTGTAAATGACTTTATTTCACTGTTAGAGTAGTGAATAGTTGGATCGACTGATTTGAACATTTCTCATACGCGTACTTGTAATGAGGGATACAATGATTTGCCTAGTTGTTCGTCATTATTTATTTTAGGATGGCCTAATATACACTAGGTGATTATCTATTCCAAATCCATTGATTGAGTTTAATAAAATATGTAATTGTCCGTATCTTTTTTAAGTACAGTAACTTGTATTAAATTGTATTTGAAATGCGTCGTATCGAATAAATAAGAAAAATATTTAATTTCTTTGTGATGTAAAGGAAATGCTTACACACGAATCATTGAAGGGATATACGTCATTAACTGAAGTTAAGCTTAATTTCATGTAAATGAATGCCATATAAGAATGTGCCATTTCAAGATATTTCAAGAGCACCGAAAGCGAATGCCAACGTTTCTCTGTTTTTCACTGTATTTTTAATGGAGATGAAATTGGACAAAATGGACCGAAAAGTTATGGCTCTTGACGAGAATGTAGCCCTTGTTTGTATGAGCAAATGTGTAGCATTTTTGAACAAGTATGTGAAGTTTGATCACAGTAGTTTCAACAGTTAACCCTTTCCCTCATAGAGGACACCATGAAAAGACCTATGCGAACAGCATAAAACCAGATCAGCCTGCGAGTAACTCGCAGGCTGATCAGGTTTTATACTGTTCGCTGCTCCTCAGTGGTCTGGAAATGAGGACTTTATATTAATTAAATTTGGTAAGGTTTAACTGTGGTTTTCTGCAGATCAGACTTTATATGGTACCTATTGAGTGCGTCAAAATGAGTATATATGACGGAAAGGGTTAAGAAGTTTAAATGGCCATGTTTAGATTTTTACTCTCTCTCTCTATTTTTCTTTACCCTTTTTAATGATATCAATATCTTATAGTTTTTAATTTTGGCAGGTTAGTAATGACACAAATGTATGTTGGAGCAAGTGTTATGTGGCAATTTTTGATCATTTGACACATGTATTTTACAAAGCATACAAAATTATAACATTAAATGTATTGTTGTAGTTTATGTATAATATTTTGACATCATTTAAAAAATATTTAGTTTAATTTTAATAACTTAAAAGTCAATACAATTTATGTTCTCTCCTACACCTCATGTTCCAAGCGTATACAAATCACCGTAAAGTGATTCCATACTTTATTTATATGGTACTAGCAAAATAATTTAAATGTAAATGCTAGTATAGATATTACTCACAGATGTATTAGATTACCACAAAGCAATATTTTGAAATTGCTTGCATATATTCCCTCTGTTTTCCAATTTGCATAATGTGAATTGCGTAATTGATATAAGAATGTTAAAGTAAAGAATTAAATCTGAAAAAAACCTTAATATCAAATGACGTAAAGTGTTTTAGAATGTGAACATATTGCTGTATTATATATAGACATATATAGTATAGCTGATTAAAGTGAACTTTAAGCGAAAGAAGTTATGGCATACTATAAAATAAGTTATGACTGACATTTATTCTGGTATTTTGAAATAAATATCACAACATAGATTCTTTAAATAAGACTTTCAGTGATATTGTCCCTAGTATTGCATACACACACAAAAATGACAAAAACAAGAAAGATAAGTTACGAGCAGAATGCACAATACCAAAATCATATTATGTATATTGGGGACAGAAATGATCAATCGTCTTACATTACCATAGACTGCTTCCTCTTATTAAAATATTTATCAGATATTACAAATATAACCCTTGACATTAAACAAGAATAACCTTCCAAAGTATCATGTAGTTCTATCCTTGCACAAATGTCATCTGTTTAATGTCAATTAAGTCCACGATTCAGCATAATTATTAATTACAGGGGTTGTATGTCGTTATTTCAATCATAATTTGTATGTCTCTATTTTAATGATATTGCTTGGTTGTTTGGGTTTATTGTAACTTTGTTTGTTGGGTTTAACGTCCCACCGACAGTATTTCAGTCATTTGGAGACGATGTCTACCTGAGGCAGATACAGTGCTGCCACACTGCAGTATCACGCCGTAGACCTGTGGCATGATACCACACCCAGTCACATTATCCTGACACCGGGCCAACCAGTCCTGCAACTACCCTTATATGCTGAGCGCCAGGCAAGGGGGCAATACCAGTACCATTTTTTACGACTTTGAAATGTCGCGGCCGGGGATTGAACCCACGACCTCCCGCTCCCGAGGCGGACGCTCTAACCATTCGGCTACCGGGGACGGTATTTTAATGAGTGATTATGATTAGTATTGTCTAGTAGACATTATCAAAAGATGAACGATAAAAAAAATTAAAAAAGTAAATTTTTATTTAAATTCAAAAGAAAAACATCAGTTTGCAATTTTTTATTGCCCTAAAATGTTTTCATTGAAGTGTTTGTGCTGCGTAGGGAAAGGGAAAATTGATATGGTAAACTGTTTTATATCGACTGCGAAAGAATGAATCTATTTTTAATGCAAGAAACCTTTGGGATGTGCCATGAATATATCCAGGTGGAGACTAAGGAACAGACATTAGAAGCCTTTTTTTAAATTGATATGACATTGCCGCCTAAGCAGTTTGATATGATATGTTCCTTATATCTGTTTCGGAGTAATTTTATCAAATTTAAATCATATATATATATATATGTGTGTGTGTGTGTGTGTGTGTGCCGAACACAATAACGTTCGTCTGTGTTATTGTTCATTTTTGTTTTAGGTTTTAAGCAAAAAATGCTGGTACACTGCAGTATCCCGCCTCGATCGCGGCCTCGATCGAACCCCGACCTCTCGATCACGCTCTAGGTTTCAAAGTTAGAGCTGAGGAAAATCTCAATGCCAGAACTTTTCAGCATCTTCCTACTTGATGAAGCCAGTTTACAAGTCAATAGACAATTATCAGTCTTCCGATGTGAAAAGTGGACAATTTAAAAACTCACCAGTCTGGGAGTTACGTAAATCTTATTAGCATTTTTGCTGATCAGGAAGGGCATTTTCCTGATAAAACTTATTTAAAGTGTAGGAAAGACAAAACAGTGTGCTTATCATCGTAAATTCGATAATGAGAAGTATTTTGTTATCGAATGACAACAATCTCTGTTTCGGTGAACAGATCGTGGATGGGATGTGCAGAAGATTGCAAAATACGCCGTACATAATAACCAATTATTTTCTCAGCCTCTCACCGCGTTGGTTCGAATCCCGGCAGGGTCATTCGGATTTTCATGTGAGGAAGCCTTCCAGCTGACTTGCGGTAGGTCGGTGGTTCTACCCAGATGCCTCCGTGCATACGGGGTCTTCCTCCACCTGTTATTAGCTGGACGTCGCTATATGACTGAAATACTGTCGAAGCGACGGTAAACTCAAATAGACAAGCCAGATTTTGTTTTCAATTGAGGAGGTATTCTACTCGTAGTTGAAATGCGGTATGTCGGTGGTTCTGCACGAGAGCCACCTGTGAATGCTGGAACTCCTTCATCTGTAACCAGGAGGAGAAAGTTATATAACTGAAATACATTACTACAATTGATACGGCGAACAATGAAATAACCCCCATTGATTAAACTATCATGAATAATTTTCGACAACACTTATGGCAAAATGTACTTGAAAATCAAAGAGTAATGTATGGATTACTTCGATGGCAAATAGAAACAACTCTAGATACAATCACCAATAAGAAAGGTACTCTACTTATGACATGCTTTTGGTTAAAATACAGGCGAAACTCAATTATTCATCAGTTAAGAGATAATGTTTTCTCTCGAAATTGGGTATTTGATAACCGAAAACAGGAACATTCGAAATTCTCAAAAAAGGAGCATAATGTATAAAGAACATATGTTTGCTTTCCTTGTTAGATCGCATTTTCTTCCACATGAAGACTTCAATTATAAATTATTTATCCTGTAGCGTTTTCACTCTGGAAAATGTTGTTTTCTGTGCCAACGCGCGATAAAGGATACAGACTGTTTGAATGAAGACTGAGTTTGTTTTTGTGTCCAGTTCCTGGACAATGCAGAATATTTTCCTTATGTTAATTAAGTTTTACAGTTATTGTTTCAATTTAAGCACGTTCCTTGTTTTGGGCTCTCATACACGGTGATATATATTTAACTTAGTTTGTCTTCTTGGAATAGTACATGGATTTTCTTTATGTTGTTTTATTATTTTTGTTGTTGCAATGGGGTTTACCGTCGCTGCAATTATTATTTTTGATTGCACATCTAAGATCCTTATATGAGAAACCTAAATAATATTCCTTCAATATTCGAATTTTCCACCTTTTCTTCTTTTCTTGTTACCTCATTTCTGATGGCATTTTTTCAAGAGTCTCCCCTTTTTTTGGCGCCGTCGTTTTACAAGGATCGTAATTCTTTGTCAGAACTAAGGACAATTTCACATTTCCTTTCTTGTGGAAACCAAAGTAACATGTTGACTTCAGAAAATCTACAATAATGAAATAACCCAATATAATTAATATAATTTGGACACTTACCACTCTGCAAAATGAAGCCTAAAAGAATGAAAAGAACATGCTACAGAAACATTCTAACAAGCAGATTAGAAACAAAATTTGCAACGACTGGAATTGTAATGCTGTCTTTCTTTCTCTTCCAAAAGTAAATTATTTATTTAAAAGAATAATTTGTAGTTAAGAAATTAATATTCATATATTTTTATATTTGTGATTTAATAAAATGATAAGCTTGATTGCAGATGGTTAAGTCTACATTGTCTTGATGTTAGCTTGATTGCAGATGGTTAAGTCTACATTGTCTTGATGTTATCTACTTATCTGTGAAATAGAACTAATTTTTGTAAGCGCACCTACTTTCTAGGAATTAGATAATGTAGGTCATTGATCCTGGTGTTTAGAACATTCATTCGTAACAAATTTCCCCGCACGTTTCTGTATAGAATCAATTATTAAGAGTTATATTCAGCTGCTTTCCGTTTCTTGAATAGTTGCATATAGAACAAAATAATTGGCTGGCTTTTGGGGTGAATTTATTTGTATGTGCTGACCAAGAGAGATTTGATGTTTTTCTATCCCTAGGTAAGTGGCTTGATAAATGGTCGAGTTTTTAATTGTGCAAAGTATAATTAGTTTTGGAAACTATTTTGGAACGGTCAGTGAAATGCATGGTATTGCACTTGTCCATGTTAAAGGACATCATTCATGTCTGCTCCCATTCTACCAGACAACAACTGGTGGTTTATGAGAGATGCTGCAGTCGAGTAGCAATTTGGTGACTAACGTTGCCATAACACAGGAATGTACTAGTCCGTTGTAGAGAACTGCCTCTAATGCTATAATGAAACAATTTGTACAAGAGCGTACCATGGTGAACAAGTCTAAGGCCTAAATGTAATCCATGATATTTGCTTTTAAGTTTAAAAAAATGAAAAATCCCCCTGCATTACTGTAACAACCCTGATGTAATTAAAAACTCTCTTATATTTTAAGAACTGCTAACACTTAAAATATGACTTACAGTAAGTTTATCTGAAGCAAACATATATCAGTAGCAAACTAACTGACGATTCACTCTCTGATATTTGCAACCTAGACTGACAATAAATTCTTGTGGAAATGCTCTGTTATACAGATTAATCTGTGCCTAGTTGTTTTCTTAAGTTCCGATCCCCATATTTCCAGTGACCCTTTCATTGTGAAAACATTAACGTGTTGTGTTTCATTTTCAGTTTTATATTGACGTCATTGAAAGCAATTTAGCACATCTCAAGTTCACTCCAACCTTTAATATCAATTTCCTAGACACTGTCGCTTTCAAATGTTTTTTTCTAAGGTGAAAGGGGCGGGAATATGAGCAAAAAATAAACCTGCATAACCGCACTACACTATGGAGTTTAAGGTATACCATAAGTAAATGAAATATCATTGGACAGGGCTATCAATATACACACACACACACACACACACACACACACACACACAATATATATATATATATATATATATATATAGGGTGAGGAGAAATGAGTTATCACACTGATTTCCACCGTGTTGGTCATAAGAACAATTTAAGACAACATTGCATGACATTGTGCTTCTATAAATCGTTGTGATCAGTCGATTATAAGACAAGACTTGCAGAATTTTCTGTCTCTGAAGATGTATAGCTTCAGCATGACATTACGCCTCTGCATTACAACAGTCTGTTCGTTGCCCTGAAAAAAATAGAAAACAAATAATAAGAAAAAAATCAAGATTTTTCATACGTAAATATCATATTCTATATCGAGGGATGAGAGCGAAACTATGCTAAGTGCTTATATAAATATATGCACTTAGCCTAGTTTCGCTCTCACCCCTCGATATATAATTTGAAAGATGACTAAATATTATAAAAAATGAGGTTTGTTTTATTTTGATACTGTGTGGAACAATGCTATATCGAATGCAGAAAATATCAAACAAACTAAGAATGTCTACGAAACAATGCAGATTTTAAATCGGCCTTTGAAATGAAAACAATTAAAACTTAAGATCTGAATCATTCATTTGAAAATATGTTTTGGCACTGCTGCAGAGTCAACCGGTATCACTTTGCTCTGTTGTGAACAAGTTATTGGTCAGATCATGCGAAGCTACACCGCATTAAATTTGCATAACAATAGAACAGCAAAAATCGTTGTGCCATACATCAATTTGTCAATAACTAATAAAGTTTCCTAGAGGGTGCACTTAAGAGACTAAAGTAAATGATAAATCAATTAACATTTGTGATATTGTTGGTAAGAGATTCTTATCATAATGTAAATTGTGTTCATGTGGCGAATTAATGAGATATATAAGCCCTGTGCGTCGTAAGAAATCAGAAAGAAAAGATTTTTATAACAAATTGAAAAATGTATTTCGCCACTTTGTCGCAGCAGTGTATTTCTTCTATGTCAGATAGCCAGTAACTCATTGTTTTGTTTGAGACGTGTCCGTTAAGGTATAAACAGTCATATTTCATTGTAGCTTTTCATAGAAATTATAAATATTCACCCTATATGATCAATAAATTTAATACAAAAAATGTGTATAAATTCATAATTACCTTAACCTAGCCAGCCATATGTGTATGAATCTATGTGAGTATGCCATTGAAACTGTATCGATGTAAAAGGAATGAAACCAGTAGCTATGTATAGTTACTTAGTACTTAGTATTTATGTGGCTTTCTCGTTCATTATAAGTGACCGAAATGTGAGAGATAAAAAACACAAGACTAACAATTTTAGCTTTTTTATAATTATAAAATAAATTTGAAAAGTTCAACCATAATACAGCCTACCTCTGAAAGCTCAATGCAAACCTTTTTGTGATATCGGTACAAAAAATTAATTCTAATTATAATCGGGCAGTCACTCTTGAATATATATAACTTTTTTCGTGTATCCAAACATAGATCCAGTTGGTTTGATGTAGGTCTGTGTGTCTACCACAGTGCTATGCTACATTCGGCACGGAAAAAGCAATCATCTTGATCTTTGGACTCATTCACATAAATGAAATTATGTGCATGAAAATAAATTCCTGATAAATATCATCATACAGTATATAACATATCTAAATTTGTGCTTCGTTTCTAAGTGATTCTAAGTGTTAATAACAGATATAACGAAGGAATTTGTGTACTTGTCAACGGAATAGCTCAAGATATCATATATGCATTGTTGGCATTTTTAATGTCTCATCTATCCCATTATGATTAGCAAATATAATATTGTCTATTTCAATCACCTGACCACACAGCCGCTCTTGTAGCATGCTAACAGAAAAATATTTTTTTTTTCGTGATCAAGACTTTTTCTAAACATAAAGAAATTGCATAGAAACATAATAGTATATCAATGTGCTGTCATATGTAGTTACAGTATCATAGCTGGCGTATCTATGGCTACCGGGGAGGTTTTAATCAACATAGACCAGTACCACTGTTTTCTTTACAAAATCAATAGGTACTGGTTGATAAACTAACACATGTTTAAAAACATATGAACCGATATCGTTCGAGCAACTTGACGTGAAATTCCGAATAAGATGTTTTGATTATAATTATGAACACTGCTTTCTTCGATATGAAATGATTTTTAATAATTAACATTATGAGGCAAATATGCACAGTTTGAATCTTGAATGATAAACTGTATAGACGCATCGTATATTGGTATCTGTTATAAAATATATTTAACAGTTTAGGAGA
The DNA here is from genome assembly GCA_021229015.1 of Solen grandis. NCBI lineage: Eukaryota > Metazoa > Mollusca > Bivalvia > Adapedonta > Solenidae > Solen > Solen grandis. The sequence continues at coordinate 42,917,516 of CM037785.1, forward strand.
TGGTGTGTAGCGTGTGACATCGTCCAGACAATCAGAGAACGTCTCCATGTTCTGCCCCATTTTCTGGAGGAAAAGCTCTACCCGATTTCTGATCAAAGTTTTGTTTCTCTAGGCATTTGATGTTGCCTACTATACACCATACAGTCGCGTGCCGTAGATGTATGTGAGTGGAAAGATTAGGATGGTTATAATCCAGTAAACATAACAGGCAGGTTTTATAAAGTCAAATACGTTTATAATATGTAATAAGGTATTGAAAATAAAAGCAAAACATAGAGGAGCTGGGAACATCAAGAAAAATTCTACACTTTATGATCAGAAGGTCAATAATTTTGAAAACGGTAAACTCCTAGAAACCTATAGCTGGACTTTAATATTGATCTCCATTTTTACGAGACAAATCGTTGAGACAAGAGAATAACCATGTACTACAAAGATGATGTGACAGATGATCTGAAAGATATTTAATTATATACATGAAGTGAAGAAGAATTATAAAAAGAATTACACAGCCACTGAAACATATTCCACTTTAAGAAATAAGAACAGATTTAAATAATCAAAGCGCCGAAGGCACTGAAGTTGTGTGTGTCACAAGTGGAAGGTTTAACAAGCTGGAAATATGCAGGGTAATTTAGTTTTTCCAAATATTAAACTTATATTAAAATAATAAACGATTGTTCATTGAAGGCTATAGAAATATAGGAGGAGTAAGAGTGGCGTATGATAAACAAAAGAAATGAGAAAATACAGTTCTCTTAGACAGTCAGCGCTTTGATTGTACTACAGAGCGACGTCACAGTTTCTATTGATAGACCGACTGTGTCTTTAGTAGCTTCGGATAGCAGCAGATATACACCTGTATTAGCCATTCTATAGAGCAACAAATAAGCCCTGGAGATATCTCTGATGTATCTGAGATAGTAGATGTGATTATAAGGAGGTTATACGGGTTTTTATCGTAATTCAAGCTTTTTATATGGACCATTGAAACACCACTAAATAACCGAAACCTGCACATCCACCATCCAAATTCAGGCATGAGCCGCCTTTGCATTCGAGAGAAACTATATTCCTCCGCGTGGTAAAGTGAGTTACGCAACATCATAGGGAAAATAGTCCTTCTGTGCTTTTATACTACATACAATTATCGTGTCCCGTAAATATTTATTTTTTACTCAAAATTGAGTTTTCACTACTTTGGCTGAATCTTAGCATTTCTGTATTGTAGAATTTTGTTCAATCGGTCGGTCATTCGAACAAATTGAGATCGTGTTCTCAAATATTCATATGGGAATAAAATAATATTTGAGAGTCATGCATATATGTGTTTTAGGAATTATGATTTAAAATTCTGCTTTCATCCGTAAGGCTTGACATGTGGAAATAAATATGGTATAAGTCAGTCAAATCCATGAGATAATTTGGTTCTTCACACTCACTTCAATTACATAATTTATTTGTCAATTAACATATGATTAATAATTACTTCAGCCGTTATTTACAAACAATTAGATAAACTGATCTGTTATCATAACATTATAAGAGAGGTACTGAAAGTTAACATATGCATCTTTTTATTGATTATTTTATTTCATGGTGGTGCGCGCGGTTATTAAGTCTCTTTTCTTTTGCAACAAATCAAAATGAAGATGTTTGCTGCTATTTTTATTATTATATATATTTTCATCTCATTATAACCTTACATTTAGTTGAATTCAATTCAATAAACATTAGTTTACATAATTGACAATGCCCCGACCTATTTAGTGAAATACACATTGCGACTGTCCATAATCAATAAATTATTTTTCTGCTTACTACTTTCTTACGTCTATATCTCCAGTTACCATTTCTTTCAATGACGATATTTCGCATCGTCTTGGATGCTTTGCATAAAAAGAGGTTTTCAAATATCATATAGGTACATTGTTACAATTGCGATACTAGACATAAGTATTTGATATACTGAATGCATAATTAAG
>CM037785.1:42926542-42976542 GCA_021229015.1 Solen grandis
AACATATATTTTAAACGTCTTCATCCATTGGTTGGCTGAAAAGATGGAAGGAAAAAAAAGAAGGGCAATATAAAACTATCCCTTAGACATCAGTGGGGAAATGAACTTTTTTAACAGAAAACCAACAATGATAATCTGACAGTACTTTGCTGTTTGCTAAAATAGCATATTTTTTTGAAAAATTAATAAATTTAATCATATCAATAATTTCTCACAAATATCAACCTAAGGCACACACACCATTTTCTGTTATTTTAAAAAATTCATTGCATGGCTGAAAATGCAAAAAATAGATATTTGATGTATTCTAAGAAATATACAATCAAGTATGTACATCTAAAGTACCCAAGTACAATGCAGCTTATAACTACAATTATAGAGTCATTTGTCAATTTAGACCCTGATGAACTTCATTTCAATCACACTTCAGATTAGTCATGTCACATGATGTAAACACAGTAATCTACACTGACCATTATAAACACCTTAACATAGGGTGTAGCCTCCTCTGGGACTTCCCCGCCCACACCCCAAGTGCCTGACCCTGACAACTGCTCAGCAGCCTGAAGATCCCCTTACTACTGCTGCTAACACCAAACCTCATCCCTAAAATCATTTTACAGCCCATCACCTATTCCCTATTAGCTTTGTCTTCTTCAGCTTATTCTTTTTCAAAGCAGTTTGTTTCTTTTTACTGTTAGTAGATTTTACATCAGTTTTTATGTTAAGTCTCACAGGATTACGATCAATACAGAACTCATCAGTCCTTTTGGCTTTTTTCCCTTCAGGAGGAAGTTGATCAGTATCTTTTCTCTTCTTTGCTGATGCTGGCTTTTTCTGCTGCAATTGTTTGTCCTGAAAATGTAGAAAAACACATCAGATTTTTAGTAAATGAGCAAATAAAAACAAAAACAATTACTTTGTTCATGTAAATAAAACAAGAATTATTAGTTAAGATGATGTATACCCTCAGATACCGCTTTTTCACAGTAACTGTCAGAGTCTTGAAAAAATATAACCAAGGGCCATAAATCATTCAAAATTGAGTGACTCATGATGTGCCGACAATATGTGTAACTAGGCTTGGTACTTGTCAGTCTTGTACAGTTTCATCAAAAACCAAACATAGGTAGCCAAGAAATATGGTGGACAAATCTTGTCTACAGAAGGATGCATATGCTTTCTTTATAGTATAAAAATAGCATCATCGAACCTGAACATTCACTTATACAGAGGTAGTCTACACTATATCAAAATGAAAGGCTGCAAGTTTTAATCCCTGCAGAAGGAAAGAATTTATCAAGACCATAACAGGTGCAAAGTACTGGTAATACAAATGATTTGAATACTGGTAAGTTGTGAAAATCTTCCCATTCAAAGTAAATATTTTTTTTTTATTATTGAAACCTATCCAAAAATTACAAATTAATAATAATCTTGTACAATTACACTATGATTCACAAATAAGGTTTCATTAAGTCAATCACTTCTTAGATGCATTGACTACAATTTAATGTAGCTTTGACTGTATTTGAATCTTACAACCACCCATGTCCAGCTGTTTAAACATTAAACATCTTCCATGACTGAGAAAATTCCTGGGTTGAATAAGCTAGTTAGGAGGCTTTCTCGCATAAATAAGTACTCAAATCAGGAATTGAACCTACAGCAGTGGGGGGCCAAGTGACAACAAGTCAATGACCATTACTACCTAGCCATGATGTCCCCTTTAGGTGACTGTTAAGCAGGGTTTAAAAAACATTTTTAGGGAAAAACAACAGACTCGGTGGAAGTCATGGGGGGTTTTCAGATGTTCAAAATTTTTGAAATTTGACACATAATTGATTTTTGATGTAATTTTAACTGATGACTTTGATTGCAAAATATAATTGCTGGGCCAAATGACACTAACAAACCACAGCATCATGCAACAACAAAATGCAATATGAAAACCCTGTTTACATTTCAGTATTATTTCAACATCTAAGTACAGATACAGGTACTTCAGTTCATTCCAATAAAACTCACCATCCTCCAGGTCTATGACAAATCTCAAAGATCAAGCAAACTAGAGAAATTTTCAATCTACATGAATATTTATCATAAACCTTAAGGTCACCCATCCTATCTAGATCTGCATAAAATGTCATAAATGAAAGCCAAGAAGCCTGACGGAAACTAGTTTTTACAGAAACCTCCACAAATTCAAGTTTATTCATTCTGGAAGGAATTAAATCTGAATAGCGGTGCATACTTGTGTCTAAGAACAACCATATTTCAATAATACATTATTCAATACATCTGTAACTTGCACGTTTCTCACTGTATCATGTGTTTATCAGAAAACTAAGTTCATTCTTGACATTAATGATACTGCATTTAAATTTAGGTATTAATCTTTCTGATTCATAACAGAAATGCTTTGCAAGCTCGAAGAATTAAAGAAAATGCAAGCATTTGTGTTTTGAGTTACTGCGGCTTACTTTATCAGCAACAAAACCAAATGGACTTAAAACTTTCTCTGTATGTCTTTTTGTGAGCGTAATTTAAGGACTTTAAAAACAGTGATTAAAATTTAATATACACATTACACAATATAACAACTACCTGTTTCAATGTGACAAATTCTTGATACAGATTCATCTTGGGTGTCTTCATACGTTGGCCCATTTTTTCTTTTGACAAGTTCTCCTCGCTTTCTTCACTGTCCTCATCCTCCTCCTCACTATCATCCTCCTCATCTGTATCAAGATCACTGTCCTGGTTCCCAGTCATCTCGGCAGACTGGTTCCCAGCCCCCTCATTGTCACTAGATTCCTCAGAACTATCATCTAACTCTTGGTCCTTCTCCTTTCCAATGACCATCTCTACCTCCTCATCAGAAGATTCAGAGCTTCCTCCAGATTCAGATTCCTTCACTCCAGACTTGGTCACATCCTCAGCCTCACTCTCAGATGAACTCTCCTCATCTTTGTCCTCTAGGGTATCCAGCATTCTCCTAATATCAGAACTGACACCATCTGTGTTAGACTCCTCGGTGTGTATGCTGAAATAAAATTCTTAAATTCAAAAGTTTTACCAAATCAATTTACATATATCCTTTCCACAACGTTGTCACGTAAAATTCTATACCATACTATGTCATGTGTTGTCTGTCTTGTGTACACTGAACATCAATCTGGAATCTCTTGATTTTTCCAAAGGCCCAGAACTAAGTATAAACTAAGTATAAACTATTAGCTGCTCCAAGCAATATAAAGCTAAAACTGTGCCGAAAACTAGCTCATGAAGTTCATGTATAGTCTATAATTGATAGCTTTGCTTGAATGGTCAAAGCAATTAATAATCAATCAAAAAGTTATCTATTAACTGATAATCATTTGTGACAAATATCAACCAATATCTATTACTAGTGACCATGTAAGTAAGTTTTTTTTTAATTTGTTTTACAACAAGAGGGCCATGATGTCCCTGGATCCCTCACCTAATATCATTAGGCTATGTAAAATCAATTGACCCCTGGGGCAGAGCCAATTTTGACCCCAGGGTCATGATTTGAACAAACTGGGTAGAGGTCTATTAGCCCATGTTACATACCAAATATCTAAACTCCAGACCTTGTGGTTTTTGAGAAGAAATTTTTCTAGCTTTTTTTCCAAAGTAAGTCTATGTAAAATCAAGTGATCCCTGGGGCGGGGCCAATTTTCACCAAATATCTAAACGCCAGGCCATGAGTTTTCTAGTTTCCTAAAAAGAAGAATTTTCAAGTTATTTCTATATTAGCCTATGTAAAATCAGGTGACCCCAATGGTGGGACCAAATTTGACCCCAGGGGCATGATTTGAACAAACTAAATATAGATCCACTAGACTATGCATGATTCATGATTTGAACAAACTTGGTAGAGGTCTATTAGCCCATGTCACGTACCAAATATCTAAATCCCAGGCTTTGTGATTTCTGAGAAGAAGATTTTTCAGGTTTCTCCTATATTAGTCTATGTTAAATCAAATGACCCCTGGGGTGGGGCCAATTTTGACCCAATGGTCATGATTTGTAAAAACATTGTAGAGACCTAGTAGACAATGCTACATACCAAATATCTAAACTCCAGGGCTTGTGGTTTCTGAGAAGATTTTTTTCAAGTTTTTCCTATATTAGCCTATGTTAAATCAAGTGACCCCTGGGGCAGGGTCAAATTTGACCCCAGGGCCATGATTTGAACAAACTTGGTTGTGATCTACTAGACAGTGCTGCACACCAAATATCTAAACCCCGGGCCTTGTGGTTTCTGAGAAGAAGATTTTTCAAGTTTTTCCTATATTAGCCTATGTTAAATCAAGTGACCCTGGGGTGGGGCCAATTTTGACCCCAGGGTCATGATTTGAACAAACTTGGTAGAGATCCACCAGACAATGCTACACACCAAATATCTTAACTCTATGCCTTGTGATTTCTGAGAAGAATTTTTCAAGTTTTTTTCCTATATTAGCCTATGTTAAATCAAGTGACCCCTGGGGCGGGGCCAATTTTGACCCCAGGGTCATAATTTTTACAACCTTGGTAGAGAGTCATAAGATCATGCTACATACCAAATATATAAACTCCAGGCCTTGTGGTTTCTGAGAAGATTTTTTTCAAGTTTTTTTCTATATTAGCCTTTGTAAAATCAGGTGACCCTTTGGCAGGGCCAAATTTGACCCCAGGGCCATGATTTGAACAAACTTGGTAGTGATCTACTAGACAATGCTGCACACCAAAAATCAAAAGGCTAGGTCTTGTGGTTTCTGAGAAGAAGATTTTTCAAGTTTTTCCTATATTAGCCTATATTAGTCTATGTTAAATCAAGTGACCCCTGGGGTGGGGCTAATTTTGACCCAAGGGTCATAATTTGAACAATCTTGGTAGAGAGTCATAAGATCATGCTACATACCAAATATCTAAACTCCAGTCCTTGTGGTTTCTGAGAAGAAGATTTTTAAAATTTTCATTTTTAAAATCTATTTTTAGCTCCTGTGACCTAGATTTTTGACCAATCAAAAAAAGGGCCCCATAATGAACATTCCTGTGAAGTTTTATCAAAATCCAGTGAGTAGTTTAGAAGGAGATGTTTTTTAAAGAAATTGTTGACGACGGACGCATGCACGGACGGACGCACGCATGGACGACGGACAAAAGGTGATCACAAAAGCTCACCATGAGCACGTTGTGCTCAGGTCAGCTAAAAACATGTCTCCTCTATCAGCAAATTACTTCATATGCTGATATACCTTCCTGTATAATTTCAAAACTCAAACTGAAATTTTTTTTCGAGATATACATGATGCAAGGTTTTGTGCATATTCCAAGTAAATGACCAATAACTGCTGATGATGGATGACAGCAGAGTTAAAACCCCTAACCTGTAAAATTTCAAGACCCCAAGTGAAATACTTTAGAAGATATGCAAAACAAAAAAATCACAATGTCATACCTTCTTTTACAATTCCAAGACTTAATTACTATGGGAGATATGTGTGACATAAGAGTTTTGACTGACTGACATATAGAAATAACTGAAACTGTAGGACATTTGGAAAGTATTGAACTTAAATTAGTATTCAGAATAGGTTGGTTGCTTTGTAAAGAATTTCAAGGATCACTACTGATTGAGATGACTGAAATTCTTGTTCCTTGGAACACATAACACCAGCTGAAGCATGACGGAAAAAGTGTGATAGAAATCAGATGGACAGACAGGTGACAGAGGAGTGATCTCTATATGTCACCTCTGCTTACAGAGAACACAAAAAGGGTCAAGATAGCTATACCTCTCACCACCATTGCTCTTAACGAGATTCTCATTCTTGACCTAACTGTACAAGAGAACATGGTCATCCTTGTCTCCTAGTTTGACCAAGATTACTTTAGAAATAGTGAATACCTTAACTAGAGTGTTAGAGAAATGAAATCTGGTATTTTCCATAAATCTAGGGCTTCATGAACTACTGACCTTATAATGCAATATCAGCCATACTCAAAGATGACTGGGACAATTATAGATACATATACAGTGGAAACTCCCTAAACCGGACCCTCCGTAAACCGGAATCCTTTTCATTCCGGACGATCTCATAAGTCCCGTTTTTTTGCTTATTTGATACATATAGAAAATAACTCTCTAATCCGGATCCTCCGTATTCTGTACTCCGGACGCAAGTTTTAGTCCGGTTGTCATTTTTGTGCTTAAAAAAAACCCTGTAATCCGGATGCTGTTTTCCAAAATCATTTGTTTCTTCATAAAAACGCGGTGAAAGGGAAGAAAAAATAATCGTCCGGACTGTCAGGTATAAGGTTTATGGGATTAAGGTTAATTATGGTACGGACAGTCAGGTATATGGTAAAGAGTGTTATTAAGAATAAGGTGTAAAAAACAAACTTGACAATCAGGAAATTGATCGGGAAGACAAAAGTGTGTTTTAAATGTTGTTGAAATTTATTTTTTAATCAGATATACAGATTTTATTGATACTCTCAGTACAATATACAATTGTAAACATGAGGTAATACATAATCAATATATCGAACGAATATATCAATACTTGATTCAGATAAGAAAGTAATTTGCCATAAGTTCATGTCACAGTATGGTGACTTTTTTTTAAAGTTCTAATATCCATTAAAAAGCTGAATAAGCTGAATTTTTGCATATCAGTGTTGCTTATAATGTATAAAGCTGCATAAGGTTTTCTTGCTTGAAGCATGTATTGTAATCATACATATGTCCAAGTGAGATTTATGTTTAAAAAATTATAAAAACAATGTTGACTTTATTTTGTTTTTAAGAATGAAAGAAAACAAGAGGGCCATGATGGCCCTGGATCGCTCACCTGAGTACCATTGCTACAACTGATTACAAGGTTTTTAAACAGACAAGAATTCTGATATAACTCAATCTTAAACATTTTAGCCCTGACAATACTACACACCAAATATATAAGCACTGGGCCTTATGGTTTCAGAGGAGAAGACTTAGTGCGGGGTCATTTATCTCCAAAGGGCCACCATTTTGAAAATCTTGATAATGAACCATTAGATGATGCTACATACCAAATATCTAAGCACTAGGCCTAATGGATTCATAGAAGAAGATTTTTAAAGATTTTCCTATATAACTCTATGTTAAACAAGTGACCCCTGGTGCGGGGGCATTTATCACCATAGGGCTATGATTTGTACAATCTTGGTAATGAACCATAAGATGATGCTACATACCAAATATCTAAGCTCTAGGCCTAATGGATTCATAGAAGAAGATTTTTAAAGTTTTTTCTATATAACTCTATGTAAAACAAGTGACCCATGGTGCGGGGTCATTTATCACCATAGGGTCATGATTTGTACAATCTTGGTAATGAACCATAAGATGATGCTTCATACCAAATATCTAATCTCTAGGCCTTATGGATTCATAGAAGAAGATTTTTAAACATTTTCCTATATAACTCTATGTAAAACAAGTGACCCCTGGTGCGGGGTCATTTATCACCATAGGGTCATGATTTGTACAATCTTGGTAATGAACCATAAGATGATGCTTCATACCAAATATCTAATCTCTAGGCCTTATGGATTCATAGAAGAAGATTTTTAAACATTTTCCTATATAACTCTATGTAAAACAAGTGACCCCTGGTGCGGGGGCATTTATCACCGTAGGGCTATGATTTGTACAATCTTGGTAATGAACCATAAGATGATGCTACATACCAAATATCTAATCTCTAGGCCTTATGGATTCATAGAAGAAGATTTTTAAAGCTTTTCCTATATAACTCTATGTAAAACAAGTGACCCCTATTGCGGGGGCATTTATCACCGTTTGGCTATGATTTGAACAATCTTGGTAATGAACCATTAGATGATGCTACATATGAAATATCTAAGCTCTAGGCCTTATGGATTCATAGAAGAAGATTTTTAAAGTTTTTCCTATATAATCTATGTTAAACAAGTGACCCCTGGTGCGGGGGCATTTATCACCATAGGGCTATGATTTGAACAATCTTGGTAATGAACCATAAGATGATGCTACATACCAAATATCTAAGCTCTAGGCCTAATGGATTCATAGAAGAAGATTTTTAAAGTTTTTCCTATATAACTCTATGTAAAACAAGTGACCCATGGTGCGGGGTCATTTATCACCGTAGGGCTATGATTTGTACAATCTTGGTAATGGCCCATAAGATGATGCTACATACCAAATATCTAAGCTCTAGGCCTTGCAGTTTTGCAGAAGAAGATTTTCAAAGTTTGCATTTTTAAAATCTATTTTTAGCTCCTGTGACCTACTTTTTTAACCAATCTGAATAATTTGTACAACTTTGATAGAGGGCATCATAAGGATGATTCCTGTGAAGTTTGGTCAAAATCCCTTCAGCGGTTCATGAGGAGATGTTGTTTAAAGCAAATTGTTGACAACGGACGCACGCACGCACGCACGCACGCACGCACGGACGACGGACGACGGACAAAAGGCGATCACAATAGCTCACCATGAGCACGTTGTGCTCAGGTGAGCTAAAAACAGAGAGAAAAAGAATGAGAGTATAGCAGGTGATAATTAAAACAAGAGGGCCATGATGGCCCTGGATCGCTCACCTGAGTACTATTGCTACAACTGATTACAAGGTTTTTAAACAGACAAGAATTCTGATATAACTCAATCTTAAACATTTTAGCCCTGACAATACTACACACCAAATATATAAGCACTGGGCCTTATGGTTTCAGAGGAGAAGACTTAGTGCGGGGTCATTTCCAAAAGGCCACCATTTTGAAAATCTTGATAATGAACCATTAGATGATGCTACATACCAAATATCTAAGCTCTAGGCCTAATGGATTCATAGAAGAAGATTTTTAAAGATTTTCCTATATAACTCTATGTTAAACAAGTGACCCCTGGTGCGGGGTCATTTATCACCATAGGGTCATGATTTGTACAATCTTGGTAATCCATAAGAGATGCTCATACCAAATACTAACTCTAGGCCTTATGGATTCATAGAAGAAGATTTTTAAAGTTTCCTATATAACTCTATGTAAAACAAGTGACCCCTGGTGCGGGGTCATTTATCATCGTAGGGCTATGATTTGTACAATCTTGGTAATGGCCCATAAGACGATGCTACATACCAAATACCTAAGCTCTAGGCCTAATAGATTCATAGAAGAAGATTTTTAAATTTTTTCTATATAACTCTATGTAAAACAAGTGACCCATGGTGCGGGGCATTTATCACCTAGGGTATGATTTGTACAATCTTGGTAATGAACCATAAGATGATGCTACATACCAAATATCTAATCTCTAGGCCTTATGGATTCATAGAAGAAGATTTTTAAACATTTTCCTATATAACTCTATGTAAAACAAGTGACCCCTGGTGCGGGGGCATTTATCACCGTAGGGCTATGATTTGTACAATCTTGGTAATGAACCATAAGATGATGCTACATACCAAATATCTAATCTCTAGGCCTTATGGATTCATAGAAGAAGATTTTTAAAGTTTTTCCTATATAACTCTATGTTAAACAAGTGACCCCTGGTGCGGGGGCATTTATCACCTAGGGCTATGATTTGAACAATCTTGGTAATGAACCATAAGATGATGCTACATATGAAATATCTAAGCTCTAGGCCTTATGGATTCATAGAAGAAGATTTTTAAAGTTTTTCCTATATAAATCTATGTTAAACAAGTGACCCCTGGTGCGGGGGCATTTATCACCATAGGGCTATGATTTGAACAATCTTGGTAATGAACCATAAGATGATGCTACATACCAAATATCTAAGCTCTAGGCCTAATGGATTCATAGAAGAAGATTTTTAAAGTTTTTCCTATATAACTCTATGTAAAACAAGTGACCCATGGTGCGGGTCATTTATCACCATAGGGTCATGATTTGTACAATCTTGGTAATGAACCATAAGATGATGCTTCATACCAAATATCTAATCTCTAGCCTTATGGATTCATAGAAGAAGATTTTTAAACATTTTCCTATATAACTCTATGTAAAACAAGTGACCCCTGGTGCGGGCTATGATTTGTACAATCTTGGTAATGGCCCATAAGATGATGCTACATACCAAATATCTAAGCTCTAGGCCTTGCAGTTTTGCAGAAGAAGATTTTCAAAGTTTGCATTTTTAAAATCTATTTTTAGCTCCTGTGACCTACTTTTTTAACCAATCTGAATAATTTGTACAACTTTGATAGAGGGCATCATAGGGATGATTCCTGTGAAGTTTGGTCAAAATCCCTTCAGCGGTTCATGAGGAGATGTTGTTTAAAGCAAATTGTTGACGACGGACGCACGCACGCACGCACGCACGCACGCACGCACGGACGACGGACGACGGACAAAAGGCGATCACAATAGCTCACCATGAGCACGTTGTGCTCAGGTGAGCTAAAAATCTGAGAGAAAAACAGAGTGGGTATTATGTTCAAAATATAATTATGACAATAAAGATCTATTAAGAAAAAGTTAAGAAAAAATATCATCATCAACATCATCATCCACAACAACAGCTGAGTCTGATTTACAAAACCTCCGTAATCCGGAATCCTCTTTAATCCGGACTTTTTTGCTGGTCCCGAGGGTGTCCGGTTTAGCGAGTTTCCACTGTATTTCACAATTTTATCACGAATGCTTAACAATGAAGATACAAAAGTGTAGACACCAGACAAACTAATGCCTGATGCCTAATGATGCTTAAAGCACATCTGACCATGAAGTGCTGGTTGAAGCATTAAAAGAGGTTTCTGCATTAACTTGTATTATCCATCATATCACACCTCTTAAAGGCATCTTAATGATCATATGTTCTTCACCTTTTGACCACAAAATCCAACTACATAATACACTTTACTGCACTTAGAAGGACCCAGAAATCTTATTTCACACATCCCTCAAAAATACCACAGCGCCCTCTGGTGGTGCAAGATTCATTAATTAAAAGTGTAGATTAATTTTGTCTGTTCACTTAAAAAAAAATCCATTATGCTGCAGGATAATGTAAGTTCTGACCAAATTAACCCGTGTGAAAAAAAAAATACAGGGTTATGGAAGTAGTGTAAGGGTTTCCTGGCTCAGTACATTAAGGTTAATCCCAGATTAACAGGTCTGATGAAAGGATTATGAGAGATACCTGGTATTGAGACATGTAAAGAGTGATATTATTTTGATATCTGGTCAAAGTATGGTTAGGCCTAAAAAAAGAAAAAAATTCTGTGTTTCGGGCAACCCAACCTTACTTTAAATAGCAAAAACCAGCTGACCCTAAAGTTTTCAGCGGCCATTTTGAGACCACTGTTTTCCATGATTCATTCACAATTATGACTGAACTTAAAAAAAAAAAACAAAAAAAAAACAAGAGGGCTAAGATGGCCCTAAATCGCTCACCTGATTTTGGTTTGTTGTAGAAAGGCTGGAACAATGAGAAGATACTATACCAAAAATCAAAGCTGTAGGTCTGTATGTTTCTAAGAGAAGGAATTTTATAGTTATGCATTCTGGTTGCCATGGCAACAAAAGTTCTTCATAATCCAACCAATGGTTTCAGAAGTAAAAATTTTTTGTTTTCCTTATATAGTTCCATACAAAATTTGGGTGTGGTCCTGGAAGTGTCCTCATGTAAACCCTGATGCACATATTTGTTGATAGTGTTGAGGCACAAGAAGCTGATGCTATGTACCAAATATCATATCTGTAGGTCTGTATGTTTCTGAGAAAATGCATTTTGAAGTTAGCCTTTCTGGTTGCCATGGCAACCAAAGTTATTCGTGAAATTTAAGAAAAATTAGGATTTAGTTTAAGACTAACAAAAGTATCATTTTAGCTAAATATGGTGAAAATCCATGGACTAGTTTTGGAAGAGAAGTTTTTTCAAGAATTCCCTATATAGTTCTATATAAAAACCCAGGTGTGGCCATGGGCACGGCCCATTATGACCCCAGGGGCAAATACTTTGCACAGATATTGAGGCAACATGAGCTGATGCTTTGTACCAAATATAAAGTCTGTAGGTCTTTATACTTCTGAGGAAAAGCATTTTAAAGATTTTTCCTTCTGTTGCCGTGGCAACCAGAGTTTTTCACAGAATTGAAAAAAAAGAAAAAGGATTTTGCATTAGGCTATCATATGTATCATTTCTGTAAAAACTGATGAAAATCCATTTGGTAGTTTCAGAGGAGAAGATTGTTGAATTGTTGATGCACATCAATACAAGTTATGTCTTCTGGTTGCCATGGCAACCAAAGTTCTTCATGAAATTCAGTAAAAACAGGAATTAGCCTCAGGCTTACATAATCATCATTTCAATTAAATTTGGTAAAAATCCATGGAGTGGTTTTGGAAGAGAAGATTTTTCAAGAATTCCCTATATAGTTCTATACAAAAATCTGGTTGTGGTCTTTGGGTATGACCCATTGTGACCCCTTAGGGGCAAAAATTTTGAACAGATGTTGAAGCAACACAAGCTGATTCTATGTATCAAATATCAAATCTGTAGTTCTGAGAGAAGGCATTTTAAAGATTTTATCCTCTGAATGCCATGGCAACCAGTGTTTTTCATGGAATTGAAAAAAATAAATAAATAGGAATTTGCATTGCAAATTTGATGAAAATCCGTCTGATAGTTTCAGAGGAGAAGATTGTTGAAACTGTTGACGCACGACGCATGACAAACGACGGACAATCAAGTGATCACAAAAGCTCACCCTGAGCTTAAAAAAACTCAATCCCGACCCTACCTAAATCTTTTGAGACTGTTGCCCAAAACACAGAATTTTTTTTTTTTGACCTTATCAAATGCAAGACACTGTAAGGATATTTAAACTAAACAAAAAACCATCAGAGATGGGAGATGCTCCCTTAATGTTTGTTTGTCACAAAACAATAGCTGTCTGATTTTGGAGACTAGAGCATATCTGAATAAGGTTAAGTAAAATCTAGATGCCAAAGAGCAACCCGTGTCCTAATGTGCATCTTTCACCTCTACACATGACCTTGACCATGGACCTAGGAACCCATTTATAGGTCTTCTCCTCCTCCCAAATTATTTACCTATGAAATTTTATGTAGATATCTCTTAAAAGTTTTAGTGTTATGCACCAGGCAAAATTATGATGGAATAAAATGACAAACAGATGGACAGACAAAAGCACAAACTATATGCTGTCCCTTTGAGGGGCATAATAAATTAACCCCCCAAAAACACTACCCAGCCATCATTTGAGATGATTAATACTGGCATTAGATTTCCTTGATTCGACAATATAAAAAGACAAGAACTTTTTGCATAATGGAATATGAGATGACAAAACAATGCACAATTCCTGTATACCCCTACTTTACTTTGTAAAACAGGGGTATAAACAAGAAAAGTTCCTAATAACATTATGTGTCACCTGTTAAAAGTCTGACAGAGAAAGCAGGTGACACAAAAATGTACCTGATAAACTACTGAATTGTTTATGAAGAGTGCCAAAGCCTTTCCAATCATTTAGTTTTAACATAAAATGGCTACCCAAGTGGTAGATGTTACAATCTACGAAGCTGCGTACCTGTCTGTCGCCACGTTCTTCATGCACTGCCAGGTGTATTCGAGGAACATTGACTGCTGGAGGAGACGCGACATTCGACTCAGGTGACGGTCTGCAATAAAGTTACCAATATAACTCTGATCATAGTTAAATTAAGTAATCTGTCTCAATTCTGTGTTTACGATGTTAACATCTTCACCTCATTTACCTGAAATTAACTTATTATGACACATTCATAAAAGAACAGACCCAGAGCGGACAGCTCCTTTCGAGCACTACCAGATCAGGGTCTCCTAAATTAGGTCATACAATATTGTACCTCAGATTTCACAGTCTGCATGGAAAAAAAAAAATCAAATGTTTCATAAATTAGTATCATACAAATTTCAGTCATAGAATATTTATGTCATAAATTTTGTATATGGCTGTTCATAAGATAAAGGGTTAAACAGTCTTGGGGAGTGGTATGGTTAGTAAACTATAAACCTCAAAGTCCAAGTCCAGCCTCTGCCTCAATTATTCGTCAAATCCCTATCTCCAACTGAAGTGGTAAGGCTGCCAATGTTTTATTAGAGCACCATGATTCAGTGGATCCAAAGTTTGAACCCCACTGAAGGCAAGAATCTTTCTTAACCTTCCCAGGAGCAAAGTACTGGTCAAACCCATGCAGAGTCAAGCAGGATTAGAATAAGTTATGAGAACTTGTTACCAATCAACATAACAAGAGTGTTCTTTGGAACACATGTGTCACCTGCTGAAGTGTGACGGAACAGACAGACGGATGGACAGACAACAGGAAAGTTATCCCTATGGGTCACCTCTGCTTACAAAGAGATAAAATTACTATTAATTCAACCATGAAGAAAGGGTTAAGTTAACTTAATAACATCTTTTAAATAGTTAGAGAAAAGGACTTTGAATCCTTATACAACAATTAAGTATATATTTCCATTTCTACTTTATTATCATCAATGTCAGACATTAACAATATTAACAGTGACGTTAAAATGAGATCTACTTTGGGTTAAAGACTTACATCAAAACAGCAGTCTTTACAATTTCATATGAAATTCAAATACAATGTATCATTATGAAATAATACAGCATTAAAATTATCCCAAGAGAAAAAAATATAAAAAGAATGTAGAAACTAAAACTGTCAACAAAAAAAAAAGGTTTAATTTCTAATATTCAAAACAAAGTGTAAAATTCAACAATTAAATTATTATTTGTTGAGATGGCTTTATTTCTTGCAAATTCAGTTCCATAAAATACTTGGACAAAAAAGTGTTCCTTCAAGTTCTGAAGAGTTTATATGGCATTTTGTAATTGCCCCAGGAGTAGTAAATATTTTAAAAAGATCCATTTTCTGTTTGATTCTTAAAATAATTCAGTAATTTAAGTTTACGTGCAGGGATAAAATATAATGAAATTATAATGGTACAGCAAATATCAACATTTGCATTTTCAAACAAGGTCCTGACTTTAACCCTTTCCCTCATATAGACTCATTTTGACACACTCAATAGGTACCACATAAAGCCTGATCTGCAGAAAACCACAGTTAAACCTTACCAAATTTAATTACAAAATCCTCATTTCCAGACCACTGAGGAGCAGCGAACAGCATAAAACCTGATCAGCCTGCGAGTTACTCGCAGGCTGATCTGGTTTTATGTTGTTTGCATAGGTCTTTCCATGGTTTCCTCTATGAGGGAAAGGGTTAAAGGTATATATACCTCTCTCATAATTAATTAATTATAGTGAGTGTTTCGCACATCTGCTTCAAGAACAATATTTCAACTACCATTACTCAGCCATATCCAGCAGATACAAGGCTCGTAAGTGAATAAGAATTCACTTGTTACATGAATTTTTTTTCTAATTTGGAAGGATTTCAAACAAAAATGTATGTAATGAAAAAGCAAAGACCTAAAAAACAAAGATTGGCAACTAGTTAAAATCTCACAATAGCAAGTAACAAATTGTCCAATTCTTGCATTCACGTTTTCAAATATATACTTTCCTATTGATGATATGTGATAGTAAATTGTACTTTACAAGAGAACATTACATTACCATCAAGATGTTACATCATGTATTAACCCTTTCCCTCATATAGACTCATTTTGACACACTCAATAGGTACCACATAAAGCCTGATCTGCAGAAAACCACAGTTAAACCTTACCAAATTTAATTGTAAAATCCTCATTACCAGACCACTGAGGAGCAGCGAACAGCATAAAACCTGATAAGCCTGCGAGTTACTCGCAGGCTGATCTGGTTTTATGCTGTTTGCATAGGTCTTTTCATGGTGTCCTCTATGAGGGAAAGGGTTAAAATAAGTCAAGGAATAACAAGAAATGTTTGTAAAACATATACTGTATAGCGGGTATTATCTGCGGGGGTTTTATTTTGGCTTTATTGGCGGAAAATGAAAATGCGCCAAATATAAACACCGCTAATACAAACCTCCGTAGTTATAAGTCGCCGCCATATTGTTTACTAAGGGACATTACTCTTATTAAATTTTGTGTTCATTAAAATATGTATGTATTAACTCCCTTAAAAAACAAGAATTATGTTGTGAATTAGGTACGATTTATTATGTAAATGAACAACATTAAGTATTTTGAATAACACAAAGTAATTGATACAAGTTATATAATTATGTAGCAAACGAAAATACAGATAGACAACACAGTCAGGTGATTAATGCTTAGTATGAATACCAGCACTTGGTTCAAATACCAGCCTTCGAGAACGCCTCTGAAATCACATATGGCCTCTCTTTCAGCTTGTTTGCAGACGTGACTAGCCACTTTGCATGTATTGCTTTTATATATGATGTACGCAGATCAATGTTTACATTTATAAATTAATTTATAAAGGCTTACATAAGGTAAGTAAGTGTCTATACCAGTACTAGTATTTGCTTAGTGTCGTAATAGGTTTCGCAGTTTTATAAAACAGTTTATCACACCTTTAAAGACAGCGTACCGTGAATGGCGTAAATACAATGGTCACAATAAATACGATAGATAGTAAACAGTTTTACCTTTCTCTTCCATGGTCCAGTTGCCACATGGTACAAGATTGACTCCTTATCACCTTTACAAACATTTACACCTACTTATACTTGCCCTCTCATTCTGATTTCACATTATTTATATAATCCGATAATCGTCAATTATCATACAGGTAGCGTACCGTATACGACTCAGACAGACAGGGTTAGTACCTTTGATTTCCGCCAATATTTAGCATCGCCAATACAAAACGCTCTTGTTTACGCGAAATTTTTGCCCCGCAGAAATAACCCGCTATACAGTATGCCCCCCACATATGCCATAATATTTATATGGCTATATTATATGTATGATGTTTGGCTTTATAATGTGGATATGTTACAAAGTTCAGAACTTATCTTGGTGAAGGTTTACTACTGCTAATTATTAACACTGCTAACTCATTTGAGTTTTACCTTGTATATTGCATCCAGTAAAGGTGAAAATGCTGAAAAAAATCTGGTGAAAAAGATTTGACCAGAACCCATTTTGATCAGAACCTATCTCGGCATTCAATGTCACAGTGACCTTGACCTTTGACCTAGTTACCCCTAAATCAAAAGGGGTCATTTACTGGTCATGCATAATCTTCATACTAAGTTTGAAGTTCCTAGGCCCAGGCGTTCTTAAGTTATTGATCGGAAATGGTTTAACATAAAATCCCAGTAAATCAAGGTCACTGTGACCTTGACCTTTGATCTAGGGACCCAAAAAATCAATAGGGTTCATCTTCTGATCATGACCAATCTCCATACTAAGTTTGAAGTTCCTAGGCCCAGGCGTTCTCAAGTTATTGATCGGAAACAGCTTTGTCACAATTTTCAAAATCAAGCCCAGTAAATGAAGGTCACTTTGACCTTGACCAAGTGACTCCAAAAACAATAGGGGTCATCTACTAATCATAAGCAACAACCACATGAAGTTTGAGACTTAAAGGTCAAATAGAACTTCAAGTTATCACTCGGACAAGGTCTGGTATTATACATAAACAACATGTAACCTTGACCTTTGAGGTAATGACACCAAAATCGATAGGGGTCATCTACTAATCGTGAGCAACAACCACAAGAAGTTTGAGACTTAAAGGTCAAATAGAACTTAAGTTATCACTCGGACAAGGTCTGTTATTATACATACACAACATGTGACCTTGTGACCTTGACCTTTGAGGTAATGACACCAAAATCAATAGGGGTCATCTACTAATCATGAGCAACAACCACATGAAGTTTGAGACTTAAGGCTCTGGAACTGTAATGAACTTCGGCAAACACCGACACTCGGAAATGTCCGTGTTTGCCGAATGATCCATAATCGTTAATTATCGTCGATTTCCGGTTTATTCTATTTTTAGTAATTTCCTATCATTTGGTGGGGTTTTCCGATACGTAGTTGGGTAATCAGAGGTTTCCTTCAGAAAAACTGATTAAAATCAGTAATGGTTAACAAACTATCAACAGAAGGACATGTGCTATCTGTAAGCAACACTTTATAAACAGTTGATGTAGGTATGAATGGAAATGTCAAAGTAACAAAATAATGAGAGTAATGCAAAAAAACAACAAAAAAAAACAACTATGGAGCAGACACAAATGTACCTTTAAAGGAAGGTAATAATAAATACAAATTAAACTGAGATGAAAAATATGAAGACTTAAGAAAGCCTTCACATGGCCCTTTACACCATTTGTAGTAAATGTGATATTCATGTATGTTTGTTATTAACAGACACATCTTGGACCATTGGACCTGCAGGCAGAGTTTATGATATTACATGTATATACTGAATATTCAGCTCCGTTGCATTCATATATTGTTCAAAAGAACAAGGTTAACCATGTATTCTGTTATATTTTTTTTTGAAGTATAAAACTATTTTTGTTATAGTCACCTTATATAACTTGCTATTATTTTCTTTTGGAACGGTAAAACTTCTATTGAATCGCATATTATGTAGAGTTATTATTGCAGAACATTTTAAAAGTTGTTTCATGTCTTAAACTTAATCCATACTTGAGATATTTAGCTTTAAAGATAGTTGAAGTTTTTAAACATGGCAGAAAAACTGGAAAATTTGCATGTGAGTATATGTATATGAAACTCTATATCTTGAAAAATATTTGTCCAAAGCTCAATTCTATTGATTTTAATTAATATTTAGTTGTTGTAAAACAGGAAAATGGGTTAAAATATGAACATAAAACAGTTGTTTATAAAAAAAAGTGTACTTTTTTATTTTTTACTCTTGTATTATTTCGACCATTTCTGAACATTAAGGGAAAATACATAAAAATGTCAATAACTTAAGTTATAAACGGTAAATTTAAATAAAAATTCACCATACAATGTGTTTTATAGTATAGATTCAGGAAATAATATCATTTTTAAGATTTTGGAAGGTCACCATTACAGTTCCAGAGCCTTAAAGGTCAAATAGAACTTAAGTTATCACTCGGACAAGGTCTGGTATTATACATAAACAACATGTAACCTTGTGACCTTGACCTTTGAGGTAATGACACCAAAATCAATAGGGGTCATCTACTAATCATGAGCAACAACCACATGAAGTTTGAGACTTAAAGGTCAAATAGAACTTAAGTTATCACTCGGACAAGGTCTGGTCTACCGACAGACCGACGGACCGACCGACATGAGCAAAGCAATATACCCCCTCTTCTTCGAAGGGGGGCATAACAATGTTTCAATGAGTCTATATGAGGGAAAGGGTTAAATCTGAGTCTCATTTTCATAGTTAATGGGCAAGGTGTTCCAATTGCTTCAGAAAAAAGTTAGGGAGGTCACTGGTTTGATCTCTGATCGCAACAAATCAACAATGTGAAAAATGGTACTGGTAGCTTCCTGTATGGTGCTATGCAAAAAGCACTGGGTAGCTCCAGGACTGGTTGGCCTGGTTTCAGGAAAATGTGGCTATGTATGGTATCATACCACATATCTACATATATAGTGTGACACCTGGGTGGTAGTAATTAATCTGTTGATATCTCTATACCATAATGTTAACCACAGTGCCTTATACACTATCCTTACCCTTGTTAACTATAACTGCTCTAGGTCGCCATGCGGTTAGAGCATCCGCCCCTGAATCAGGACGTTATGAGTTCGATCCAAAGCCGCAACATGTCAAAGTCATGAAAAAAGGCACTGTATGGCTCCCTTGCTTGGCACTCAGTGTTTATACAGGGTAGTTCCAGGACCGGTTGGCCCAGTGTCTGGATAACATGACTGGGTGTGGTATCATGCCACATGTCTATGGTGTGATACTGCAGTGTGGCAGAACTATATCTGTCTCAAACAGACTTAGTCTCCAAATGACTGAAATATTGTCAGTGGAACGTTTAACCATAATTGGGGAAAAAGATACACAGGGTCAACTTTTGTGTCAGTTGAGAAGAATGTAGTAGATAATATTTAATTATGTTAACCCTTTCCCTCATATAGACTCATTTTGACGCCCTCAATAGGTATCACATAAAGCCTGATCTGCAGAAAACCACAGTTAAACCTTACCAAATTTAATTACAAAATCCCCATTTCCAGACCATTGAGGAGCAGCGAACAGCATAAAACCTGATCAGCCTGCGAGTTACTCGCAGGCTGATCTGGTTTTATGCTGTTCGCATAGGTCTTTTCATGGTTTCTCTATGAGGGAAAGGGTTAATAAATGTGTACAACAACATATGATGAAGGTAATAAATGACAGAAGCAATGCCTAAAGAACAATGATCTCTTAAAAATAAGGTAGGACTGGTAATATGCATGTAACAACAAAGTCAGATGGTAAAGTCTTGAACCTGAGGCAAGTTGCTAAGACAAATAGTTTCAATCCATTTTGTAGTCTGGTTCCTGGTCGTCCTTTAGATTACAGATAATGTAGTGTAAGGGATAGGTATCTCAGCCAGGAACCAGACAATGAAACTTATTGGAACACACTGTATGAGAAACTCGCCCCTGGCTACTTAGGTCAGTATTACACCTGTGTACATTTTTCACTTCAGTACAGATAGTTGTTACCTGTGTACGGTATCAATCCCTCCACCGAGGACTTCAGATTCCCGAGCTGTTTCAGCTGTGAGGGGGTGCTGTGTCGCAGAATTGACGACAAAACACATTGGGCCTCGTGACAGTGACGACTGTTGGTATTCCAGGTCGAAGTAAACCGCAGCAAAGCATCTGTCACAAATAATTTTTAACTTGACCTCATATAATGATCATACAATACTGAAGTTCAGGATCTATGCAGTTTGGATGGCAAAAAAAGATTACAGATGGATGCATAAAAAATCCAGTTCCATATATTATTTTAAGTTCAGTACAATCATAAACACAAACAAACAGTAAATGTAACTGTCATAATTAACCATACTTTTTTTTTAATAAAGAAAACTAGGTTATGTAAAACATATACAACAAATCTTTACTAAGGTTTTATTGGCATGCATTCCTTCAGTAAATAAATTTAGTCAAAATCAAAAAAATATTGAACATGTGTCAGAGAAATTTTCTTCTCTCCCTGTCAAGCAGAACAATAAATATTTTGCAGAACTATCATAGGCATTATTGCATCCTACGTTGTTGTTTTTTTCAAGCTGTTCAGTTCCATAAAATATCTAGAAATGATTACCTATCTGGTCTGGTCTCATCTTATTCAAAGTTTCATGGAGTTTCACGTCACTTTCATTTTCTGACAGAATCTCTGGAAGAAATTAAAGTTGTCAGTGAGTGCACTTCATGATTCCTACCTAGAAAAGTGCAACTTATGAATTCCAATGGCACAGAGTATAACAATGTTATTAATATACAACAAACCTCTAAAACTTTTAAAAGAAAAGATTAAATATACCTCCTTAGTGTTTCTGTATTTCTCTATCTCTAATTAAATAATAAATTTGTAAGGCACTATGAATGGTGGTTTCATTGATTAAATTCATATTTCAATGAGTCTTGAATGACAACCACTGTATATATGGTTAATAATTAAGGGGCTGACAATACTGATCAAGCTTCAGAATATTGGACCTTGTGTGTGACAATTTCTCTCATCAAGTTCTTTCCATAAATGGAATTCCACTTAAATAGCATAAGTAGAAGAGGAGTTATCTTCCAGATAAAAATGTGTAACAGACAGACAGATAGACAACCCTGATAAAAACGATGTCTCCTCCATATTTATAGAGGTGTGTGTGGGTGGTTGGGGTAAAACATAATAAAATCAGACCTTGAAAATCACCCAGTACATGTGTAGGTGTGAAACTGCTGAAAGCCCACAGGGACAATTTAAAGAAGAAATAGACAAACGTAACACATTTTGGAACTCGTAGTGAAGTAAATTACCAGCACACATACTTCTGCCTCAGAGATTGGCTTTATGTATATCTATTTCCCCCCTGGTTATATTACTTATCATTGCTTTTGCATTAAATAACATTATGTGCTGTAACCCTGTAGTAAAGCGAGTTCTTTATTTCTGGCTAAAGATACACAGGTGTATTTTAGGACAACCAACGGTCTAGTTCAGAAATCTTATTTGATTAATATGCAATCAATTCCACTAGTAATTCAATACTTTGGTGTAAAACTATTGTAAATGCCTCTTAATAAAAGGTATTTAAAGTAGCTTTGCACAAAGCTCTTGAAATGTTTCATTGAGCTTCGTAAAAAAAAAAAATCATGCGTAGGCAGCACTAACTAAGCTAACATGAACTAGATAGGAGCAATACACTTCTTATTTCACTGGTAATTTCATTAACCAATGAACGCTTTAAAATACATGTCTTAACTTCAAAATTTTCAGAAAATCATGGCACGGTTAGTTATGTATGTATCTAAAACAAAAACTTCCGAAGATTTTGTTTAAAAAAATTAAAATAAAAATGTCAATCATATAAAAGTAATAAAATACAAGACAGGTATTGTCATCTATATAAAATGCTTCAATTCCTTTGAACAAGTTGAACCAATCTTCACATAGAAAAACAACAAAAAAATAACCTATGACAACAATATAAAACCAGATCAGACTGAGAGTGACTTAAAGGCATTTTAATTTACTGTAAGTTTATTTTCGCTATATTGACAATTTTGAAAAATAAAATCTGCTAATTCATCCAACAGCAACAGAGAAAACAAGAGGGCCAAGATGGCCCTGAAGGCGCTCATCAGAGATAATCTGCCTTCATTGCCTATACAAGTTACTATATTATAGCATAGTTGTACTGAATAGATACATAATCCATGAGATCATTTCAATTCCACAAAACAAAAAGTACCTGTGGTCAAAATTTGAAGTCAAACTTGACTAAGAGATTATGGTACTTCAAAATGATTGCTTGAGAAATGATGATGCTAGAGTGTAAACAGTGAAATCTGGCATTTTCATTATTTAAAGGGCCATAACTCCTGACCTAATTATCAGATATCAGCCATAATCGAACTTGGCCAAGAGATTATGGTAATAAACAGTGTCTTAAAGTTTGAAGATGATTATTTAAGAAATTAAGACAATTAGACAATTCCTGGACAACTAATTGTGGACGATGGATGTACGGGTGACATTCACAGATCCTAATAGCTCATACTGAGCATATATGCTCAGGTTAGCTAATTAACCTATTAAAGAAACAAAGAAATACTGTTTTAAGAAATTAAAACACATAACAGAATTACATGGTGATCATGTAATATATAATTATCACAAGGGCTGTTTTACAATGAAAAATATGAGAATGGGAAATTAAATGCAGACTTCATCAGAAACTAATCAAAAAGTCTACAAGAACTATTCCATCATTTCATTTCCAAAGGACATAGGATGAAAGGTCAGACAAGGGTAACACTACATGTATAACGCTCTAGCCAAGAGGTTGCAGAGTCCTTAAATAGACTAGACATCATGAGAAGATTGTTCAACATAAAGTGAAGACCTACATCATCCAACCAGACTTACCTTTTATGATATTCAACACTCTGAACGGCTGGTCCAGTGTAATGGCTAGCCCAATAGCCTTGAGATACTTCTTCTGTTTTATTAAATTAGACAATTCCTGCTCCCTGGAATGCAAAAAGATTTATCTCAAGTTGCAGTGTGAAGTCATATAAAGAAAAATAAAACTGGTCCTGCCATATATGTTGATGTTAAAGTCATAAATCATGATCTGTACAAATGCATTTGGAAATGTCTTTGTGAGAATTTTGCAAAACTAATTGTAAAACTAGAGCTATCACTGAAGGTGATTAATACCCCCGCAAAATACTTTAATGCAGGAGAAGCCAGACTTCAGGCAGAGCATAGATAAGAACCTGTATACATAGTATATTGGTTGTGATATTAATAAGTAAAGTTTTTATTTAAAGTTGATAGAGAGTCAATAATGGTTGTTTGTCACAGTAGTTTAAAAATATAAGGTTACAGTTCTTGGACACTTCACTTCTCCTAGTCGCCATCTGTTTACATTTTAAGTTTCAAGTATATACCATGTATAATATTCGAGTTATGTTCAGGACAAGAAAAACAAGGAAAAGTAACAAAGGGAAATAACTCTGTAATTACTCTAGAGTTATGGTTCTTGTGCACTGCACTTCCTTATATTGTGGTTGACCATTGTATGAAATTGTTTTGAAATCCAACCAGTAGTTTACAAGTTATACTCTGGACAAGGAAAAGTAACAAAGGGCAATAACTCTGTAATTCCTATAGATAGAGTTATGGTTCTTGTGCACTGCACTTCCTCTCATTGTGCTTGACCATTGTATGAAATTGTTTTGAAATCCAACCAGTAGTTTACAAGTTATACTCTGGACAAGGAAAAGTAACTAAGGGCAATAACTCTGTAATTACTCTAGATAGAGTTATGGTTCTTGTGCACTGCACTTCCTCTCATTGTGCTTGACCATTGTATGAAATTGTTTTGAAATCCAATCAGTACTTTACAAGTTATACTCCGGACAAGGAAAAAATACAAAGGGCAATAACTCTGTAATTACTCTAGATAGAGTTATGGTTCTTGTGCACTGCACTTCCTCATATTGTGGTTGACCATTGTATGAAATTGTTTTGAAATCCAACCAGTAGTTTACAAGTTATACTCTGGACAAGGAAAAGTAACTAAGGGCAATAACTCTGTAATTCCTATAGATAGAGTTATGGTTCTTGTGCACTGCACTTCCTCATATTGTGGTTGACCATTGTATGAAATTGTTTTGAAATCCAACCAGTACTTTACAAGTTATACTCTGGACAAGGAAAAGTAACAAAGGGCAATAACTCTGTAATTCCTATAGATAGAGTTATGGTTCTTGTGCACTGCACTTCCTCTCATTGTGCTTGACCATTGTATGAAATTGTTTTGAAATCCAACCAGTAGTTTACAAGTTATACTCCGGACAAGGAAAAAATACAAAGGGCAATAACTCTGTAATTACTCTAGATAGAGTTATGGTTCTTGTGCACTGCACTTCCTCTCATTGTGCTTGACCATTGTATGAAATTGTTTTGAAATCAAGTACTTTCAAGTTATCTCCGGACAAGGAAAAACAAAGGGCAATAACTTAATTATCAGATGAGTTATGGTTCTTGTGCACTGCACTTCCTCATATTGTGGTTGACCATTGTATGAAATTGTTTTGAAATCAAACTTGTACTTTTCAAGTTATGCTCCGGACAAGGAAAAGTAACAAAGGGCAATAACTCCATAATAAGTCAAGATGGAGTTATGGTTCTTGTGCACTGCACTTCCTCTCCATGTGCTTGATCATTGCATGAAGTTGTATTGAATTCCAACTTGTGGTTTTCAAGTTATGCTCCGGACAAGGAAAATGCAACGGACCGCTGGACCGACCGACCGACCAACCAACCGACCGACCACCGGGTGACTCCTATATACCCCCCTAAACTTTGTTTCGGGGGTATAATAAAACAATAATTATCATTCATCAGATGATGAATACCCCAAGTTACATCTTGTCACAGTTACTGTTACCATGTCAGACAGTCTTGAAAAATATAACAAAGGGCCACAACTCGTTCAAAATCAAGTGATTTATGACGTGCAAACAATGTGAGCAACTAGGCTTGGTACTTGTCAGTCTTGTAAAGTTTCATCAAAATCCAACCACAGGTAGCCAAGATATAGCATGAACAAATCACATCTACAGACAAACCAACGGACGTGACTCCAATATAGCCCCCATATACTTCACATCTAGGTTTATAACATGGTACCTTTTTTAATTAAAAGAAATAATATTAAGATGTCTAATATGAAAATAAAACAAGTTTGCCATTAGCACAAACTAGACCTATTTCTGAAGGTGATGGATTCACTCTCTCACACAAACTAGACCTATTTCTGAAGGTAATGAATACACTAAATACAAACTAGACCTATTTCTGAAGGTAATGAATACACTAAATACAAAAAAGTCCTATTTCTGAAGGTGATGAATACACTAATACAAACTAGACCTATTTCTGAAGGTAATGAATACACTAAATACAAACTAGACCTATTTCTGAAGGTAATGAATACACTAAATACAAAAAAGTCCTATTTCTGAAGGTGATGAATACACTAATACAAACTAGACCTATTTCTGAAGGTAATGAATACACTAAATACAAAAAAGTCCTATTTCTGAAGGTGATGAATACACTAATACAAACTAGACCTATTTCTGAAGGTAATGAATACACTAAATACAAACTAGACCTATTTCTTAAGGTAATGAATACACTAAATACAAAAAAGTCCTATTTCTGAAGGTGATGAATACACTATTATGACCTATTTCTGAAGGTGATGGATGCACTAAATACAAACTAGACCTATTTCTGAAGGTAATGAATACACTAAATACAAAAAAGTCCTATTTCTGAAGGTGATGAATACACTAATACAAACTAGACCTATTTCTGAAGGTGATGGATGCACTAAATACAAACTAGACCTATTTCTGAAGGTAATGAATACACTTAATACAAAAATGACCTATTTCTGAAGGTGATGAATTCACTATCTAACACAAACTAGACCTATTTCTGAAGGTGATGAATACACTATCTCCCCAGCCTTGACTCAACAGTAAGATCCTGAATAATGCAAGAGATTTCTATATAGCTGTCCCCGGTGGCCAAGTGGTTATTCAGAGCATCTGCCTTGGAAGTCCCTTGCTTGGCACTCAGCATATACAGGTAGTTCCAGGACTAGATGGCCCTGTGTCAGGATAATGTGACTGGGTGTGGTATCATGCCACATGTCTACAGTGTGATACTACAGTGTGGCAGCACTATATCTGTCTCAAGTAGAGTCTCCAAATGATAAAAATACTGTCAGTTGGACGTCAAACTCAACAAATAAATCTTATATGTAGCCCCTCTTTACTCTTTGAAGTGGAGATAAAATAAGTACAACACATTGACAGAATGGGACAGGAGATATCAACTAATGTTACTGGAACTCTCTTGAACTGACATCACCAATCAGTTATCTTTTTTTTTTTTAATCTTCTTCCAAATCAACTCAATGGCTTTTGAAACCAACACAAAAAATCTGTATGAGACCTCCAAATACAAAGTGTAACCTTTACTTTGTAACAGGACTAGTAACAAGACCAAAAATCTCTGAATAGTATCAAATTTTCATTACAACTGCTAACACTAATTCCAAGAACCATTACCCTATGAAAGGGACATGTTGGGAGACCTTGAACATCTGCATGCTGTGGTTGAATATCAATCTTCCAGATTATAAAATGACACCTGTTTTTCCCAATTGGAATCATTATCTCATTCTATTACCTTGGATCAATTACTCAGAATCCAATTAAAATCCCATTTCAGAAATGATTTCCTACGGAGCTCTTGAAAGAGTGTCATGTTATTCAGAGAAAACAACATTACTGTATGTGACAAATAGCGAATAAACTTACTGCAGAATAAACAGCTCCTGTTTCTGTCTGGATTCATCTAGTTCCGACTGTGTGACATCCTGAAAGAAAGATCTCATTACAACATCCCTGGTATCCATGTTTAATCATTACAGTATTTTAAATCAACAAGATCTTTAATCAGAGCTGTCATTGTTGAAAGAATACCTACTGATAATGAAGCTGCAACATTTCTCATAAACATCCTTTCCATAAAGGATTACGCAAATGCTGAATATGAAGTCAATGGGTCATAAAATAATTGAATACTTGCTAAATAATGAGACAGTTTCTCCATGATAAGATGGGAGACTTTCAAACAGAAAGAATGCCCTAAGGGCATTCTGTGATTTGAACACAGATTATCTTAACTATTTTAAATCTCTAGTCAGAAATAATTACAGAAGCCTAAACCTAGATATTAAGTCATATTGGGAATTAAGCAAGACCTTCCCCTGGCGAGAAAATTCTGTGGAAATTAAATTAAAAAAGAAGGTATTTTCAATTTCCATCTTAGCTAAGAAAAAAAGAAGAGAAAAAAAGGATTGGAGGGTTTATAATTATACAAGTAAAGAAAATATTCTACAGACTGAAAAAAAATCTCTCTTGGGACACACTCAGGGGATGCCAAAATTGGTCATATTAATCTAGTGGGAAATCAGGGTCTTCAAATACGTGATAACCACAATTTGGATACTTTCAATTTTAATCTTCTAACAAAAGTGGGATAAAAGCAGGTTGATCTTGCTTTTAAAAGTAGAGCATCCAAAACTTTACAGAAAATTCATAAATGTACTTTCTATTTTAACGTATACATTAAGTCAAATAAGGATGGCAGTATAACTAAACAAAACAAACAAAGAAGGAATCAATTCCTTCATTTCAAGAGACATATATCTGCCAAATACATGATAGTGCTTGCTCTTTTCTACTCATTGCATTTATGTTGCTGAACAAGTATACAAAGTATCAAAGCAATAACATGACTTTGAAATATTTATGGGTGTATTTTCATATGGTCACAAAGGAGAATAATTCAGAAAAAAAAAAACATGCTAGAGTTATGGGTCTTGGTCAGTGAGCTACAATTATGACCCTAAATACATTTGTAAAGTTTCAAGTAAATACCTTTGGTGGTTGTGGAGATTGAATTTGCACAAACAATCTTACTCAGGAATTTGTAAGTCCAGAAAGGGGAATAATTAAGAAAAAACCATGCTAGAGTTATGGGTCTTGGTTAGTAGTGTATAATTATGACCCTGAAAAACATGTGTGAAGTTTAAAGTGAATACCTTTGGTGGTTGTGGAGATTGAATTTGCACACATAATCTTAACCAGGAATTTCTAAGTTCACAAAGGGGAATAATTCAGTAAAAGTCCATGCAAGAGTTATGGGTCTGGTAAGTGGTGTATAATTATGACTCTGAAGACATGTGTGAAGTTTCAAGTGAATACCTTTGGTGGTTGTGGAGATTGAAATTTCTAAGTTCACAAAGGGAAATAATTCAGTAAAAATCCATGCAAGAGTTATGGGTCTGGTAAGTGGTGTATAATTATGACTCTGAAGACATGTGTGAAGTTTCAAGTGAATTCCTTTGGTGGTTGTGGAGATTGAATTTGCAGGCATAATCTTAACCTGGAATTTCAAAGTTCACAAAGGGGAATAATTCAGTAAAAATCCATGCTAGAGTTATGGGTCTTGGTAAGTGGTGTATGATTATGACCCTGAAGACGTGTTAAGTTTCAAGTCAGAGAATACCTTTGGTGGTTGTGGAGATTGAATTTGCACACATAATCTTAACCAGAAATTTCTAAGTTCACAAATGGAAATAATTCAGTAAAAATCCATGCTTGAGTTATGGGTCTAATTTTAGTCAGTCAGCTACAATAATGATCTCAAATACATTTGTAAAGTGAATACCTTAGGTGGTTGTGGAGATATAAGAATATTAAAAAAAAAATGCACGCAAAGCATTAACCTTGAGTGTTACACTGACGCTGACATTGACGACAGGGTGAGTAGGATAGCTCTCCAACATTCAAGCTAAAAATGGATGTGAAAAATCTTCACTTTTTGAAACAAAAATGCTATATATAGGAGCTGACATGAGTTGTTATTTCATATCAAATTTTATTGAACTAGTTCATGAAAATGTTATTAAGCCAATCTGGTGAGCTAAATAAAATTTTCATGAATGAGTTTAGTAAAATTTTATATGAAATAACAATTCATTTCAGATCCTATTTATAGCGTAAATGTTTCAAAAAGTGATTCACATCCATTTTTTATTTGAAAGTTGAGCCAAATATATCTGCCCAGGGTTACCCATGGAACATCTACACAAAGACCTTCTGAAATCTGGCCAGTTTTGAAGTTTTGAAGGAGGTGTTTTCATAATATTTTTTCTTTGCTTTGCCAGATTTCTACATGGATCATGTTTATTTCAGTAAATTTTGTGAAGGTTCACCCAAGGATCAATTCTGTCCAGCAGTTTCAGAGGAGATGTTGTTTCAAGTTTTCACTATATACAACAAGAGTGTTCTCTGGAACATGTGTGTCACCTGCTGAAAAAGTGTGATGGACAGGCGGACGGATGGACGGACGGACAACTGAGAAGTGATCCTTATGTGTCACCTCTGCTTACAGCAGGTGACACAAATATTAAGTTTGAAACTTAATAAAGGGCAATAATTTTGAAAATATTATGCATAGAGTTATGGTTCTTGTGCATGATATTTATCCTAAATGAGATCTATACACAAAAATAAATTATGAAATTTAACAAAGGGCAATAACTCAAAATCTGAAGAGTTACAATTCCTGTGCATGACACTTCTCTTTCTTGATATCTATCCAGCTGTGAAGTTTCAAGTTAATAGCTTATATACTTTTTGTGTTATGCTCTTGACAAAAATTAAGTATGAAATTTAACAAAGGGCAATAATACCTCCAAAAATTAGATGATACAGTGCTACGGTTCTTGTGCATGACACTTCTCCTCAATGAGATCTACTCCCCTGTAAAGCTTCCAGTTGACAGCTTTGATATTTTGTGAGTTATGCTCCAGGAAAAAAAATAAGTATGAAATTTGAAAAAGGGCAATAACTTCAAACAAGAGCTTTCAGAGGACAGCACGCTCGACTATTCAAAATGCTTGTTGGTAAATCAAATGAAATCTATTTCAATTCTTGCCCTTCACATACCCTGCACATAATAATAGTCAAAAATGATATACCTTGATAGTCTGATACCCCTTAATATTTTTATGAAGTCTAAAATCAATCCCATGCCTAGTTACTGAGACATGAGCACAATAAAACTGTGCATGCAAAACTTTAACCAAAAATCCAAGTTAGAAAAGGGCCATAATTTGTATAAAATTCAGTCCAAAAGTTATCCTCCTTGGTTTTCTGATGCCCCTGAAGACACTCCTTAACTTTCTAGTCTATTCCACAAGCAATTTCTGAGATATAAGCTGGATAGTAGCTAGAATGCAAAGATTTAACCAAAAATGTAATTTAAAAGGGGGCCATAATTTTCAATATATTCCATCAAGTGTTATCTTCCTTTATAGTATGATACCCCTAAACATATTAAAGGTGTTTCAAATCAATCCCATGCCTGGACTCTGAACAAAACTTTAAAACAAGACTTTAAACAAATTTCTAAGATAAAAAAGTGACCATAACTTGTAATATATTCCATCAAAAGTTATCTAACTTGATCGTATGATACCCCTAAATATATTTAAGATGTTTCAAATCAATTGCATGCTTGGATACTGAGATATTAGCATGAAAGTACCTTGCATGCAAAACTTAAAAATTTCTAAGTTAAAAAGGGGCCATAATTTGTAACATATTCTATCAAGAGCTATCTACCATGAAAGTATGATATCCCTTAACATATTAAAGATGTTTCAAATCAATCCCACACCTGGATACTGAGATATAAGCATGAGAGTATCTTGCATGCAACAGTTTAACCAAAAAAGTTAAAAAGGGGCCATAATTCATATTGAATTCAGTCAAGAGTTATCTACCTTGGTTGTCTGATGCCCCTAAACATATTCATAAACTTTCAAGTCAATACCATGAATGGTTAATGAGATACAAACTGGATAGTAGCTTGCATGCAAAACTTTAACCAAAATTTCAAAGTTAAAAAGGGGCCATAATTTGTAATATATTCCATCAAGAGTTATCTACCTTTATTGTCTGATGCCCCTAAACATATTTGTAAACATTCAAGTCAATACCATGAATAATTATTGAGATACAAACTGGATAGTAGCTTGCACACAAAACTAACCAAATTTTCTATTGCATGCAATACTTTAACCAAAATTTTTAAGTAAAAAAGGGGGCCATATTTCATATTAAATTCAGTCAAGAGTTATCTTCCTTGGTTGTCTGATACCCCTGAACATATTTATAAACTTTCAAGTCAATTACATAAATGGTTATTGAGATATAAGGTTGATAGTAACTTGCATGCAAAACTTTAACCAAAAGCTGCAACGCCGACGCCGACACCCAAGGCGACTACAATAGCTCTCATATTCTTCGAATAGTCGAGCTAAAAATTGACATACAGAGTTACGGATCTTGTGCATGACACTTCTCCTCAATGAGATGAATCCACCTGTGAAGTTTCAAATTAATAGCTTTGATACTCTCTGAGTTATGTTCTGTCCAATAAGTGTGACAGACAGACGGACAGACAACACCGACAAAAACAATATGTCGCCCCCAAATAAATATGGAGAGATACATAAATACCCTGAGTCCTTTATATAGTCCATCTGCTAGTCTATATACATACCTGCCAGATTATAAGGGTGGAGTCAGCCCCACCAGTGAGGAATGTGTCCCCACTATTGTCTGCAGTAAGCGCCCACACTTTGTCCTCATGCTCATCCAGAGTCTTGACACACTCATTTGTCTTGATTGTCCACAACTTTACAAGGCCGCTAGTACCACTGAGAGACCAGAAACATATCTTGATAGTCTTGTTTTATCATTTTTCTTCTTAGAGACGCATTTTGATGCATTAGCAAACAGAGCAGACCCAAATCAGACAGCTCCTATAGCCCTATAGGAGCTGTCTGATCAGGGTCTATAGGAGCTTTCTGATCATGGTCTATAGGAGCTGTCTGATCATGGTCTCCTCTGTTTGCTCATACAATACTGTAGCTCAGATTCTACACAGTCTGCAGGGCAAAGACAAAATGGTTTGTTTCATATACCCTTTAAAGTTCAGTAAATTAATATTCATCATGTAATATTCATAAATTTGTACAAGAAAGAGGTTAAGAGTTAAAAACATAGCATCATTTACAACACATTTTTATATAAACACTTAAGACTGATCTAATTCGTTTAATATTTACATCAAATTGAATGGCTTTATAAAATCTATCAGCTAAATATCATAGAAACATCAGTTTCATCAATTGTGGAATGGCAGTTTCATATCTAAACCTCCATTAGTTATAAGTTTTTGAAGTCCATATTCCATGAAAGCAATGGTGATATTGACTTAAAATAAAATCCATATTTCTTTTTCAATTTAAAGCTTCCATATCTGCTTGATTTCTAGAATGCTTTGTTCAGACTTTCTTGAAAATATTTGATTTACATGTATTTCTTAAAATATAACTGACACATGCCAATCCATGAACTACTATAATTTGACTGAAATAATTCAATTTATATAAGAATCCTAAAAAACACTGGATTTTTAGTTACAAGGTTTCAAATCTTATTGAATACCTATAAATGGAACTGACATATGAAAGACAATTTCAATTTTGCCCACATTTAAAGACAAGTTCAAAGAATTCCTATGACAGGTCAGGCAAAGTCTGTCATATCTTCTATCCAAAATAGAAATACTCATTCAACTATGATTCTAAATATATTCAAATCAATCAATCATATTCAAACACACATTTGATTATATTCAAAGTGGGTTCATTTTCAACTGTCAGCACATCTTTGGAGATTTCAATACCAAATCTCAGCACAAGCTCCATCACTATGTATGCCAAACAAAACAATCTGGTCAAAAATGAAGATGAAGCCTTCAGCTGATGATAATGAATCAAGGCAGTACTCTGACTCAGGGGAGGCAAAGCAGTGACTGGTGTGTTCTTACCTCGACAGTAGCTGCATCCCCCGGGTGATGAAGGTCACCTTCAGTACAGCACAGTCATGGCCTTCAAATGTCTGGCGAATATATCAAAATCATGGTGATGATGATGAAGATGGAGTTGATGATGATGATAGTGGCAATAATGATGAAGATAGTAATATGGTTGTATGATGAATAGAAGGATAGTGATGATAGAGTTAATGATGATGATGATGATGATGATGATGATGATGGCCATGTATTCCTTGATGCAAGACAATGGCTTGAATAGCAAATTCATGTTATCACACCCACCAGTATTTTTTTTTTCATTTTGGAGGGGAGCAGCCTCCATACTATATATTTGTGAAAATATAACCATTTCCTATACAATGGGGGAATGCATATATTTATAAAAGCACTTAGCCTACTTTCGCTCTCACCCCACGAAATAAAGTTTCAGTATTAAGAAGGTTAAGCTATTAAAGATTGGTATTCTGGACGTATATTAATTGCTGTCTTATAAAAGATTTTGGCAAATTTCATAGGACATTAATAAAATTTGAAAATGACAAGTCTGATTTTTCTAATTTTATGTCTGAGTCTCAATAACAATATATATCAGCCCTCTAATGATAACCATAATCTTGCGGCCTTCAGGGCACAAGAATGAAGCAAATCACTGATGCAATGCTTCCAATACCCATCTGCCAGTGACTTACCTTTTGTAGACTGAGCGCAATTTTAAGATCAGGTGGTAGGCCCAGATTAAATACAAAGGAAGCAATAAATGATGTGCAAAAGTGCAGTCATAAGACCCACGAGTGGGTGCCGACAAAAGAAATTGCCTCCAACAATATTACCACTTCAGGGGAATATATAACTCCTTATGGTGTCTGGTATAAAAAGGACAACATTTCTATACATGCAGTGAAAATGCTGCTTCTATTTAACCCTTTCCCTCATAGAGGACACCATAAAAAGACCTATGCGAACAGCATAAAACCAGATCAGCCTGCGAATAACCATATCAGGTTTAATGCTGTTCGCTGCTCCTCAGTGGTCTGGAAATGAGGATTTTGTAATCAAATTTGGTAAGGTTTGAGTTTGGTTTTCTGTAGATCAGGCTTTATGTGATACCTATTGGGGGTGTCAAAATGAGTATATATGAGGGAAAGGGTTAAGGCATAAAAAAAAAGATGTCCGAATTACTATTCAAGTTTGAAGTTTGAAAAAGGAATTTGAAATAAATGTTAGTGAAAAGGCTCTACCTTCCTCAATGATATTGTCTATCTATCTTACAATCCGGTGAATGATAAGAATTATGTTGTGAATGTCATAGTTGATTTTTTTTCCCCATGTCTTTATTTTTTAAAACTATCATGAAGAGGTGGCCATTTTGAAGGATAAGTGTTGAATTTTTTTTAAAACCATATGGACATCAATTTTGTTGCCAAACATAGGCATATAAATTAAAATCAGTAACAAAAATATAATTTTTTGCAAGTTCTTCATGACAAAGTGATCCTGATTGTGTTGAAAATGCGGATAAAGGTGTCGCAGTCACCATCTGCAACCTCACTTGCACTGCAGCCGACAATAGCTTTACCAGCAGGTTACATTTTCAAATTAAGTCTTTAAATAGAAAAAATGTTTAACCTACTGACCCATATATTTTTGAGTCTGTACATTTGGTTAAATGGTTAAAAAGGTTAAAATGTATCTGACCCTGTCTGACAGAGAGGGGCATGTCTGTGTAAGAGATTCTGTATGGTTGTAAATATAAGTGAATACAGGAAAGTGTATAAATACAAGCGTGTAAATGTGAATGAGTAAATGTAAGGGTAGGTTTCTTGGTGACTTGAAAATTATTGGGGTTTGTGTTGTGGTCTACTGATGTCTCATTGACTGTTATGATGATGTCATGGAATGACTGCCTTGCAGTGTCATAGAAAGATTGTCATGGTGGTAATTACTGCCAAGCAGTGTCATGGGGGGAAGAATTTTCATGGGGGTAATGATTTCATGCGTTTTGGAAGGGTGTCTAGTATGAGATGTCATGAAATGACTGCTATATGTATGTCAGGAATAACTGTCATAGAGTATCGAGGAATGATTGTCATGAGGGTGTCATGGAATGACTAACATGGGGTGTCATGGAATGGAATGACTGTCATGGGGAGTCATAAAATAAGTACAATTGGGATGTCTTGAAATGACTGTCATGAGGGTGTCATGGTATGATTGTTGTGATTGTGTCTTTAAATTGCCACTTGGTTGTTAAGGATGGATTGCCATAGGAGTGTCATGGATTGACTGTCATGGGGATATCATGGAATTGTTGTCATAGGTGTCATGGAAATATTGTTTTGGCGTGGCATGGAATGACTGTTATGATCGGTATTGGGGTTGATGTGTGGGGGGTGGAATGATTGTGACCAAAGTGTATGGAATAATTGCCATGCTTGATGTCATTAAACATTTATCAGGGTGGGTGTCAATTTGAATATGTCATGTATTATATGTAATGGTAAGTGTGTCATAGAATACATGTCAAGATATACATGACAAGGTTGTCAAATCATGTACCAAGTGGTTGTATCATAAATGTGGTATAAGTGTTGCGTGTGTCACTGTACATGTTAAGTCATTTTGTACATAACAGAGTATCCATGGCTGAAAAGATAAGTCAAGATTGGGATATTAGGGAGAATTTATAAATGAGGACTGGCTCCTGGTAGAAGAGTTAAAATAATTTTGGTTGTGTTTTTCGGATTTTCCAAGGTAGATACATCAAGATAAATGTGTCCTGATAAATATTTAGATAGGTCGAGGTTAAGAGTCAAGGTCGATGTGTTAAGGTAGATATAACAAGGTGGATTTGTTGGTGTTACTGTTTGTAAGGGAGAGGCTGGATAAGACCAAACAATGCACATGGATTACCTTAACGCAGGAGAAGTCAGTCAGGGACCACAGCTTCACAGTTCCATCTCCTGATGATGTGGCTAGTACCTGCAAAAATAAAAAAAAGACAAAATTTAGTAGCTGTTCAACACGATGCAAGTAAATAAAGAATGTGTTTACTAACAGAAATAATACTAAGCCATGACGAGGAGACCTGGCAAAAAGGGAAGAAAGTGACATTCTCAGATTATTACAAGTTTATATGTTGCCCTAACTCAAGATCACAACATTTTTTTTTTGCTTTTTTCATCAAAAGTAGGTCAAAGGTCAAGATCAAACTACAAAATGAAGAGGTCCACCCACTAAGGCAACTGTACAAATACTGAAGCAATCCAATGAAGTACAGTGTTAAAGCAGATTAACCAAAAGCTAAACCTGTTAAGACATCACTTTTTTCATCAAAAGTAGGTCAAAGGTCAGCTGCATAATGTAAAGGTCCATTCACTTAAGTGCTGCTGTCAAAATATTGAAGCAATCCCATAAAGGACATAAAAGTAGATTAAACAAGAGGGCCAAAGAGGCCCTTGATCGCTCACCTGAGTATAGGATTACTCAATGAACATCTGTATTAAAACATTTTGAAATCTGGCCAGCAGTTTTGAAGGAGAAGATTTTTAAATTTTTCGTACTGTTTCATATTGTTTTCTTTCCATTGCCATGGCAACCAGAGTTCTATATGGATCATGTTTATTTTAGTAACTTTTGTGGAGGTTCACTCAAGGATCATCCTGGCCAACCTTTATCCAATTCTGTCCAGCGGTTTCAGAGTAGATGTCATTTAAAGCAAATTGTTGCGGACGTATTACAAACAACGAATGGCACACAACAATGGTCAGAGGGTGATCACAAAAAGCTAACCGTGAGCACAATGTGCTCAGGTGAGTTAAAAACAAAAAGGTCTGACTGACCAAGGCTTGCCCAGACATCAATTTAAAGAAAGGAATTTTTCCATTGAAAATATCATCCAAAATGAGATTTAAATGATTAAAGAGACATAAGAGACCGATATAAATATTGGTCCATGAAGATGAAAAATAAAGAAACCTCAAGGAAGATACAGACTGAAGTGTTAAGTTTCAGTACAGACACAAATAACAAACAATACCACTTTTTCAGACACTATTATTGCATCTGACAGAAACCCTGAATAAAGAAATGGTTCGAAAATGAAGCTTGTCATTCTAGTCTCTCTCATAAACAAACAGCTGAACCGTATCACAGCAACCAAGTGAAATTCTGCCCTAGCATCCAGCGTATGTTAACAAATGTATAAAGACTCAGTAAAAGCCTGAATCACAACTATTAAGCCTGTCTAGACTACAGTAAATGACAGGAGAGGCCTTGGGGACAGACAAAAGAGCAGACAAAGTGGGTTCTAAGAAAAGCTGTGTCTTGCATGAGGCTTGCAGAGCTAAATCCCTCATAATCCTTCAAAATCCTCATGTAACCATCCTAACATAGTGATAAATATATGAGTGAAATAGAAGTCAATTAAGCCTTAGTAGAAGAAAAAAATGTGTGTGTGTGTGTCCTATAATCTTTTAATTGCCAATCTGAGTTTCTTGGCATATTTCTAAAATGCTTCAAAAAAACAAGTACTGAATGTATGAGAGGCATTATTTTCCTTACACTTTTTATTCTTTTTGTGTCTGTTCTGTGGCCTCCCTGACAAGACTGCTTGTCATAATCAGAATGTACCAGGAAATGAAGTTCCAGCCATCCATTAACTTCCATGGAAGAAAAAAAAAATGGCATGTCAAACTTCTCAAACAAAAACCTTACTTCTTGCATTAATCTGTATGTGCATGTATTATTCTGTGACTAAAACAAGACAGTATTTTTTTTTTTTTAATTTTTCATTTTTAAAAATCCATTTGTAACAGAAAATAATCACGTCACGTATAAAAAGAACAGCATGGCAATCCATATGCCACTCCTAAAAGAAGCCTGTTGTACACAAGAAGCATTAAAGGCTATTTCAAATTCCTTTCCCTCATAGAGGACACCCTGAAAAGACCTAGGCGAACAGCATAAAACCAGATCAGCCTGCGAGTAACTCGCAGGCTGATCCGGTTTTATGCTGTTCGCTGCTCCTCAGTGGTCTGGAAATGAGGATTTTGTAATTAAATTTGGTAAGGTTTAACTGTGGTTTTCTGCAGATCAGGCTTTATGTGGTACCTATTGAGTGCGTCAAAATGAGTCTATGAGGGAAAGGGTTAACTGTAGATAAAGATATAAGAATGAAGCAAAAAGAATGCAGCTGGGATACAATTCAACAGCCATATCTCTGGAGTGTTAAGAACAATCTAGTATGTTCTCATACTTTGCCAAGATATTGTGCCCATACACAAAGTTTGGTAAAGACTGATTCATGTTGTTTTTTTTAGTTAGAGAGCAAACACAGATAATAAGATAATATAGCAATTTTTTCATCAATTCAAGGGCCTTAACTCAATAGTGTCTGGGACAATCTTGCTGGG
This sequence comes from Solen grandis, assembly GCA_021229015.1. Lineage (NCBI taxonomy): Eukaryota > Metazoa > Mollusca > Bivalvia > Adapedonta > Solenidae > Solen > Solen grandis. The sequence continues at coordinate 42,965,742 of CM037785.1, forward strand.
ATTTGGCCAAGATATTGTGCCAATGTACATTGTGACCAAGTTTGGAAAAGATCGGTTCAGATTTGTACGAATGAGAGAGCGGACAAGCACCAGCAGGTGAATTCATAATATGTCCCATCATTTGACAGGCGTATTAAAAGTTCTGATTAATATTAAGGGAAGAGTTATCCATTCAGGAAGCACAAGATGGTCAGATAGATGGACAATGCACATCATATACCATAATACAACCCTAAAAGAATATTTATAAAATCATGAAATATTGGAACAAAAACTGATGGGAAATAACAAGCCTGATTTCTACATAAACCCCATTTGACTATGTAAAGTGGGGGTATACATTTTTTTGTAACTTCTGCGACTGATTTTTGTTCCTATGTCAGCTGTTCACAAACAAATCTGTATTCTTTTTTGTGTGAACTAGGTCATCCAATGATCATGTGGGTGTTATAACTGGATAGTCTCATCATATAATCTGAATATTTCAGTAAACACTGGAAAAACCCATGAGAGGTACATTCAATCTGATCTTGCTTTTTAAAGATCTAAAATGGCACATCACAGTTACACCCTATTAATCAGGAACAGCACAAGTACAATTCAGCCTCCAGTCACGTCCACCAGCTTATATGTGAAGGAAATTGTCGCTCAGACGGAAGGGGAAAAAGATGGTTATCGAGCTATAATCCGGAAACCGAGAAACTGATTCAGCTGTGAAGATTTGCTAAACTTGTCTAATGAGCTTCCTGGCTGGTCTTCAACATGATACAAACCACTGTAGCAGTGTCTAATCATGAGAATGTCATAAAAAGTACTTGCATTTACCCACTCACTTTCAAAATGTGGATATTTATACAGCAGCTGTGGATTCATAATTATGGTGTTAATGGCCATGCTTTGTGAATTGAGCTTTAAAAAAAGTCGTTGATTTAGAAAAGATTAATTGTGTAGGAAAACATCCATTAAGGACATTTGCTAATGAGACTCATTAGAAACATGTGTGGATTGAAAATTGAAATCAGAGAAATAAATTGTGAGGTGTGATAATAAAACACAAACAAAACATTCCAAATACATTAAGACCTAATCAGACTTGAATTACTTGTTGTGCATTGTTTTTACTTTAATACTTTTTGAATAAGTTGTAATTTTTGAGTTTACAATAACTGAGACAATATTTCTATCAACCTGACATATCCAGCAAAATGAAGGTGGAGGATGACCTCCTGGGTGCACAAAGGGAGTCTGGTAAGACCATCAACCTATCATATATCAAATGGAAAATTCTCAATGAGCCCAAAATGGTAAGGGGCCAAGTGACAGAAGTCAGCAACTATAATCACTCCACACTGGAGGCCCTTACTTTATAAACATATACCAGTAAAGCACTGATTATCACAAAATATGCCCATCCTGCAATTTTATCAATTTAAGGGAATGGAGTGTTCGAGACATTTTGGCTGGTTATCAAACTTGGGTGAGATATAGTGCCAATTCACACTGTGACAAAGTTTAGTAAAAATATGTCCTGTTTGTTCAAGTTAAGAGCAGATACTGTTCATTTAGCAATTTTTCATCAATTTAAGGTTCATAACTCATATGCCCATTTACATTGTGACAAAGTTTGGTAAAGATTAATTTGGTTCAAATTTGTTCGAGATTGGGAGTGAAAAATGTCCAGCATTTATGACACTAAACTTTTAGCCAGGTATCCCGAACAGAACACCTTCCTTCTGAATATTAGGTGTCCCTGTCATGTCATTCAGACATATGATGGCTTTATTCACATAACAATTGGTTAATATGTTATTATTCATCAAAGAGGGCTACTAGTAAAAAGTTTCATGAAGATGAATATAAGTTTTCAGCAAATGTGGCTTGTAAATTAATTTACTTTTAATTGGAAATGTATGTGTCCAACTGGAACACCTTGCATGTCAATCCAGGAGTCCTTTCCCAAATTTTTGTGTCCTCAGGATCCCAGGGCAATGTTAGTGTCCAACCCTGCTCTCAGTCTACAATGAATGCCCACCCACATGGTCATTGCAAGTTAATCCATACCATAATACGTCCTGTCATCTGATGAGCATAAAAAAGGAAGAATATGTACAGGTCCCCAGAAGATTATCCCTATATGTAACCTTTTTTTTTTTCATTTAAAGCTTCAGTATGGTAATGCAAAGTTAGAATAATTTACAGTTTTTAATACTCATGCATTATTTTATATTTTTCTGTTTATTGGGTTTAATGTCCAGCCAACAATTTTTCTGTCATTTAGAGGCTATGTCTATGTATAGTGCTGCTCCAAAGGCCAATGCTCTACCACTTGGCCATCGGGGATGTTTCACTGCGTCTTAAAATTTATTGAAATTGGATTTAAAAGTAATTAACTGACCAGACTACAGCTGTTTATCACAGACTGTAATGTAACCCAAGTATGACAAGTGACATAGGTGACACTCTAATAGAGCCAGTGAGGAAAGTTTATTAAACTATTTTTGGCCTAGCCAAATCATTCAATATTTATAACAATGCCTTTAAAAGTGTGCATATAACAACAATAGAGAACATTAGTTGTTTTACCGGATAGCCTATATTCGTCATTTTGACTTGATAGCCACCATTCCTCTCTATTTTTAACGATTTCTGTCCTATAAATCCATATGTTTCTCGACACATAACAAGTTCATTAAACTATTCTGGGCATATTACAATCTTTCAAAATTGATAATATTACCTTAAAATATGTATATTACAACAATAGAGAACACTAGTTGGTTCACCATAAAACCTATTGTTTTCTGAGCTTTATAGTCACCATTTTATGAGAAACTCTACTTTGAAAATGATCTCTTTAACACAAAATACAAACTCAAAATTTACGAAAATACCAAGAAACAAAAAGCAAATCATTGTAACGTATTTATTTTCTCATTTGTTCCTCTTAAAATTGTATATTAATCAAACAATTTAAATCTTACTTGAGTCAAAACGCATGAATGCAGTCTCATGAATGCCTCGCATAGTCAAAGCGAGGCATACAAATCTGGCGTTATAGCCTCATTTCATACCCCTGTATATTTACAATTCCTGGTCACAACCAAATATTTCCTTTATTTTTTAAATGTTTATATCGTCAAGTTTTATGATGATATAAAGTCATCGTCATTGAAAAAAAGCTTAAATGCATAGGTAAACTGAGGAGTGATGGACGTACGAACAAACAAATGCACAAAAGATCAGACAGATGTACAGACAAAAACACAGTTGGTGGGTCATAAAAAACATTGACTGGGAAATTAAGCATTTAACCTGGACAGTAACCAGCATATTATATAGAGAATATTTTTTGCTTTGAGGGAATATGAAATATATCTACTAAGAAGTGAGATTTTTTTTATATTTTCAAGAGGCAAAGAATGAATATCTCACTTTGAAGTGAGATTTATTCCATATTCACTTACATAAATTTCAGTCAATGCGAATGTCTGTTGGTCAGTGGTATTTCCGTATATATATAGTCCGTATATTTCCATTTTGACCGACGAAAGCGTCTGTTATTGTCGGACACAATGTCCTATGAAAAAATCCATACAGCACCATTTCATTTTCAAAAAATTACTTTCACTTTCTTTGAAAAACAGTTTCCTTTGCTTTTTTTAGCAATTATGTAATGATTATCGGCTGTCTGAGATGGCCAAGCAGTAACGATTGCTAATTGGTTCCTTGCAATTTATATACTAATATCTTTCGTAATGGAAACCATATGGAAAACTCTGTCTTTATCGGTCAACAAAATGGCAGACAATGCATTCACGAAAGATTTTTTTTTCTTTTTATTCGCTTTCCATAATCAATTAACAAGGTCATACTCATTTTAATTTATTATCAGGTTCAATTTTTATCATTTCAATATTCATAACCATAAATAATTAAATCTAGATTTTGTTGTCAATGAATTTAGATATTCTGATGGTGCTATGCAGAACCGAGTCGAAAATTGCCTGCTAGTTCTAGCAACAAACCAAAGAAAAGAGCTCCTGACAATAACAGATGCTTTCAGGGATAGTTTTTCGGCTGATTTCCTCATTATGGTAACACAACTTACAGAATTAAGTTTTTGCATAGCATTTTATGATCTTATCTGTGCAAAAATAATTTCTTGTTGTAATGGAGTAGGGTTTATTCCTCTATATGTACTTATTTGCAGGTCTCACATTTTTAGATGTTTTGTGAGTTTTGAACAGATGATTAGGACAGTGTATATGTAAAACAGAGAAAATCTAAAAATAGCCAAAAATGAATGAATATTCATTATATTAAGTAATAAAATGTAAAATACTTGCAATAAAGAGACTGAAATCAAGATATCAAAAAGTTCTTACTAAATACTGTTTAAAACATTACAACAGGTAAAAATATGTCGCAACAAGTAAAAGTTGCTGCGACTGGTAAACATTTGTTACAACGGGTAAAATTTTGTGTTTTCCTGTCGCAATGTCCTGTGAAGAAGGAAAAGTTTTCACATAGTCTATAGATTTTGCATTAAACTAGTCAGACATTACCAAGATGGTGCCAGATGATGTCAATTTATGATGTAACCATGACATCATGGAAATCTTTATTGTTTTACTTTGCTATATATTTCAATGTTCAGAACAGGAACCAAAATTCTATATCCAACTCAGTTTCAAACGATTCAATAATTACGAATTATAATATTCCACTGATATATTTCAGTAACTCATCAAAAACAATAAAACAGAATACAGTATCTTCTTCAAAACAAATAGATATAGGTCACAGTCAACAGTAATAAACCTAAAGTTTTCAGAAATCAGACATTCAACCAAAAAAAATTATATTTGTTTTCTCATAAAACCTCTAGGAGTTTAACCCGGAATACAAGAGTTAAATTGTAGTATTCTGCAGTATTTAAGTGTTATGGGCCAAAGGTATATAATCAAATAAGGGATATATGCAGAAACAGGGTTTTCAGAACTAGGTATTTGAGTCTTTAATATTTTAAATTAGTTGCTACCTGTTTTTTGGGTACCTGGATATTTAGTTATTTTAATTAAGTTATTATACAAATAAATTGCTTATCTGTTCCTCTGGACATATCAACAACTGAGCGAAAAAAGTTGACTGATGCTTACACCATACACACATATTCTATTTCAAGTCAAGGTCTAATTCTAGACTACACCAGGGTTACAACGTCTGTATACCTGATCTATAGGCGAGAACTCCACACACCAAATCCCACGTTTGTGTCCTCGCATCACTCCCAAAAGCTTCAGTGTACTTGCATCCCAGAGCTGAAATACAGGTGAAAAACTTGGGGTTAACTCGTAGGCTTGTCTGGTTTTAGAAATTCATGACCAATTTACTTCTGAATGGTTAGACATCTTTGTAAATTACAGTGAAGTACCATTACAACTTATTCCGTTGATGAATCCCAAATGTGTGATTTAATTTGTACTAGTATATATAAATACTTGGCCACAGATTGCAAGATGCCCACAACTAATCCTTTCTGTTAATACTTTCCATGTATCAGTTTCGGGTAAACTGGTTTGTCCTCTTTTGTTTGATTGGTTGAAAACCTTCATCAACTCATAAAGCAAACCAATGAAAATGTTGTACAGGGGTCACTAGATAATAACAAAAAAATAACTAATTATCCTTTAAAAGATGAAAAATGCAATGAATTGCAATCAGTCAAAGATATTTGAAAGATATTTGAAACTGTTGTTTTTTTCTACCTATAAAAACTTTCATTTTACAATTAAAATGGTGTTGAAATGAGTAAAGCTGTCCAATATTACACAACATCTTGGTTTGACCTCTCCTTAAAGTGAGTCTACACATGACTGTGTAGATTATGAATTTGTTCACGATTTTTCAAAGGTCTAACAATGCATTAGATGGTGCATCTGAATGGCACAAAAATGACTCAGTTTCTGACACTTCCTTCCTAAGACAGGAGTCTAGGGGATGGATGACTTTCAACATCACAGAATCAGGCAGAATCTTTAGAGTCAAAGTTAACCTTTCCCTCATATAGACTCATTTTGACGAACTCAATAGGTACCACATAAAGCCTGATCTGCAGAAAACCACAGTTAAACCTTACCAAATTTAATTATAAAATCCTCATTTCCAGACCACTGAGGAGCAGCGAACAGCATAAAACCTGATCAGCCTGATCTGGTTTTATGCTGTTCGCAAAGGTCTTTTCATGGTTTCCTCTATGAGGGAAAGGGTTAAAGCACAAAATATTTTGAATGTAGGTATTCAAGTTAAATACATGTACAACATTTTACATTCAATAATGATATAAGCTCCTTTTCGCTGACTTTTATTAGTGTTAAACACTGACTGTGTAACAAAGAAAAGAAAGCCCACCTTTGCAGTTTTGTCCATGGACCCCGTTGCTATGAACCTATCATTTGGTGATACCACTGTGGAGCTGATGTTCTTGTCATGGGCCTTCTGTGTAACTGTCGCGTGGATGTCGTGACAAGATGTCGTGTCAAGATCAGTGGGGATAGTCCACAACTTCAGGGTGCAGTCTTCACTACCACTCACAAAGAATTGTGCCTTTAACCTGAGCAGGAACATACAGTGTATTACTAAACACTCGCTACAGAGGGGTGTCACATTTATGTTTCAGGACGCTGTGCATGAATCCTTTACTGCCCACACTTTGTGATACATCAGTATTATCATTGTCTGAAACCCCGGTTGACTTTTTTTAAATTTCACTTCATGACATCAACCGATGGGGAAAGTAGGCAAGCATAACATTTTTTTATAGCAGTCATTGATTAAAATATCCTTCAATGAAAATGCATCTTATAAATGAATAAACACTTTGGCATTACCTTGTAATGTGTAATAGCACATTTTAGCATAAAATGAAGAAAATACAGACGTAAAATCCCACGGCCAATGGATGATATCAATCTATCAGGCGTGGGTATCTAATAATGGGGTATTATAAGATATTTTGAAATGTAGTCTACAGTACAAGGTCCTTGCAGTCTGATTAGTGTTTAAACTGTTTGCCTCTCAATAAGTACTTTGAGCATGAGAAGACAACTCTGCAAAACCTGTTCTGGTTAACTTCAGTCTGATCTAGCTTTAAAATGGTTTAACTTTTCTAATGTTCACAGAAATATCCATATTAACCCCTTACCTTATAAATATATGACCTACTGATTATTATTTGTCCAAGCTTTAAATGATGTGAAAAATGGAAATCTCTTTGCCATACAGACTGTGTAGAGTATGAGATACAGTTTTGTATAATCAAACAGAGGAGACCCTGATCAGACAGCTCCCTGTGACTACTCTGTTTGCCAATGCATCAAAATGAGTCTATATGAAGTGAATAATCAGATTTTTCAATAGCTGCACTGGGATACAAAGTGATCGACGACGGACTTAAGTTTGCACAAACAGCACAATACTTTGTCTGTGATCACGCTGGGAGCCATTGACCTAGCAATGAATGGAAATAATCCACCAACAATGGGTAAAGGTGAGGCAGAAACTGGGAAGGTCCATCACAATAAGTATTTTATGAACACAGAGGCTTGAAGAGAAATGGAGATGACTGACATTATGATGAAAAGTTCAGTCAATTGTTCTGACAATGAAGAAAATCTTCCAAAACTAAAGTTTAAATCATAGAAACATGAATAAATATTCCAGACAGTTTTGGTTCAATCAAAATGATATATATTAAAGATAACGTTGAAACAAAAACCTTTTTTAAATATTTGAAGTGTTTATAAAAAGATAAGGATGAATTTTTTTAGTTTTTGTTTTTATAATGAGATATATCCAAGTGACATAAAAACAAAAACCTTATTCATTTCCTCATAAGCCATGAAAGCGAACAAAGAATACACCTCAGTTACTCATAGGATACCATTTTATTTCTAGAACAAGGTTTGTTATGTCTGAGTAAATTTTGTGTATATCTAAGGAAGAACCTGTGAAACCCATTCATTGCCTTTTTTTTTCAATTCATTTTCACAGATAAGAATGCAACACATATTTTTTTAATTTTATTTAACCTTCCCTCTATAAATCATTTTGCGCACTCAATAGGCCACACGAGCCTGATCTGCAGAACCACAGTAATTACAAATTAAATGTAATCTCATTACAGCCATGAGAGCAGCGAACACATAAAACTGATCACCTGCGAGTTACTGCAGGTGATCGTTACTGTTTCATAGCTTTTCATGACTCTATGAGGAAAGGTAACATGAGTTGCAGATAATGAGTATACCAGTGTACGTTACGACTAATTGCTATAGAAAATATTTACAGATATAATTTTCCTGGCTCTTGCCTATTGATGTTCGCAAAACACATAAATTATAAGAAAAATTAAAATTTACTGATTATAAATGATTTGAAACTGATTTTCAGCACTCTCAGTACTATTAAATACGTCAAAAACCTTTTAACCAAAAAAAGGGTTTTAAACACTCTTAACCCTAAATACAAAAACTAGGTTTTTCAGCACTCTCAGTACTATTAAATACGTCTTAATATCTATGGTTCAAAAACCATCTAAACATCTAAAATATATCCTTATATTACTATAAATAAAAGGATGTGGCGACCCAGGACTAGTTCTGGGGTTTCTCCAGCATTGCAATAATTCTGAAGGTTTCCCAACACTTGCCTAAAGACACCACAGTTCCCTATATCCATATACGTTCTACTCTTACGATGTTGACACTTCAACGGACGGGAGCAAAAGAACTGAATGTGAATAAAATTCTCGCCTTTTATACTGATCAGGTACGGTGGCGCCCTCTAGTTTACCATAGCAATATGCAAGCGCCCAAGAATGTTAATTCATCATATATATTTGTTTAATAAGCGTCTGGTTATATGATCGATTAATACGAAAGAAAATGTATGCTTACAAAGCGATTAATGATTAGAATTAATAGTCATGAAATGGAATTAACTCAGGAAAAACCATTGATAAAAATACCTCTTTTGGGCGTTTCTTAAAAGATCTCTCTTAATTGAATCGTCGGCGGCAAACAGATAAACAATTGTCGAAGGGAGGTAACTTTTATAAGTTTTAGGTAACTACATCTTCGTTACACCAGTATCATTTATTTCGATCCTGGTATGTATGGTCAGGGATTGAAACCAAAACCTCTTGAGGCAGACTCTCTAACTACTTCACTACCGACAACAGTCTGATAAAAATGTATAAAGAGACAATTCTACTGGTAACATGCACAAAACTCGTTACAAAAACATTTTTGAAGGAAGAAATCCCGATATCTAAAAAATCTTGTGTTATGACTGACGTAATCAAATACTGACATAATCTAAAACAGTAACTATAGGCATTTTGTGCAGAGTTTATATTATTTCAAATTTGACAATATAATACATATGTACCTTAACCCTTTACCTCATGAATATTCATGTACAAATCTTAAATGGCCAAGATAATGTACCAACACACATTGTGACCAAGTCTGTCAGAGTTAGAGGGCAGACAAATTAAGTGGATGTCCACCAAACTTCATACCGCAACAGAATCCGTAATATGTCACATCTCATTCAACAGGCATTTAAAAATATATTGAAAAAATTAAATTCACATTTTCATAAACAGTACAATTTCAATTATACCCATAATGTTTGTGTTTACTAGGCAGCAAATCTAACAAATGCAGTCAAAAGGATGACTTAAATTACAGTTTAGTGACAGACTTAATACCATAATGTCTTGTCATCAAAAGCTGAAAACTTAAACCTTTCATTTGGGAAAATCTTTTGCTGAAGACAAAATATAAAGAAAGCAATCAAATCAGAAGAGCACCTTCCAAATAAACCATCTCTATCAAGGGATAACTATGCTAGTGTTCCAACTCCTATTTCTATGTGCACTTTAAGATAGTCCTACAGTCAGCCGTTGATATTGACATCACAAGATTTATTAACAGTCTACAGACATGTTTCTCAATCACTGTCAATGATGACTTATCGCAATATGATGACATGTCTGAACCACAAATAGTTTTCACTGTGACCAATGTAGATGCAGCTGCCACCTGTCTGCTATGATTAATATGGCCTTTTAATCATCAGCCTTCCATGGGAAATGTGTCTTATATAAGAGACATAAAGCAGTACAAAAAGCTGCACTATTTATTTATTTTTTTTTAAAAGTGAAAAATTAATATGTTTATATTTTCATAGAATACATGAACCTATTAGTTTTCATGGGAAAACAATAAACAAACAAGAGGGCCAAGATGGCCCTGTGTCGCTCACCTGAGTAAGATGGCTGTGTTAGGCATAATGACAAAAAATCTGGCATCTAAAAGTGTTTTTCTAACATTTGACTAAGTGACCTACATATTGATCATACCTGAATTTGCACTCAACTGGGAATTCATGCAGTCATCATTCATATCAAGTTTAATGAAGACTGGGACAAAAATGTAGGCCTGTAAAGTGTTCACAAGGTTTTTTTTAGATTTGACCTGGTGACCTAGTTTTTGACCTCATGTGACTCATTTTCAAACTCATCCAATATATCAATTAGACAAACATCCTGACCAAATCTATTGAAGATTGGGCTAAAACTGTGGCCTCTAGAGAGTTCACAAGGTTTTTCTTAGATTTTTTACATTACCCATTTTCGAACACATCCAAGATATCATGTAGAGAAACACCCTGACCATTTTTCATGAAGATTGGGCTAAAACTGTGGTCTCTAGAGTGTTCGCAAGGTTTTTCT
>CM037785.1:42976642-43026642 GCA_021229015.1 Solen grandis
AAAGGTAGGCTGCACACCAAAGGTTATGAATCATTAGAGTAAAACTGAAAATAATGTATTAGGTGAAATATGAGGAAAAGAAAAATGAGCCTTTTACTTGTTTTGTGAATTTTTATATGCCCATAGGTTTGCATAATGATGATGCTTGTCTGGCTGTCTGTCTGTCTGTCTGTACATGTCTTTACATGAGTAAATCTCAATAGATAAGATCACAATGAAGTGCAGATGTGCCTGACATGGTTTTATGCCATTACAGAGGTATTGGACCTTGAACTTAGACAAAATGACTATAATATCATTGTGAGTATATTGTGTTTGTTATTGCATCGTCTTCAGTTTAGAAATAGTCATTGATATGACATGTCATTTGGGTAAACAATTGCAGAACAAAGTTTTGAGTATATGGACTTACTCATTGAAATCTCATAGATTTTCTTCACATATCACAATAACAAAAGAATGGACAAACCTTAAAGCTTATATTGCCCTGCTTTTCGGCACTCTTGGCTGTTTAAGATGCTCCCTTTGTGACATACTAAGAGGACCCAGTTAAGAAGTAAAGATAAATGCCACTGGTAGAACTTCCCATCTATAGCAAATCAGCTTGAAGGCTTCCTCATATGAAAAATCTGAATGACCAAACTGAGATTTGAACCCATGGCAGTGAGGTGATAAATGATAGTTATACCCCCCCCCCCCCCCCCCCCCCCCCCCGCACAATGAAGATGTGGGGGGTGGGGGGGGGGGGGTATACTGGATTCAGCTTGGCTGTCTGGCCGTCCGTCCGTCTGTCGGTTTCTTTGTCCAGGCCATAACTCAAAAAGTATAAAAGGCATCAAAATGAAATTTCATATGTGGATAGATCTCATTGAGGGGAATGCAGTGATCAAGAACCATAACTCTCTGTGCTAATTTTGGAGTTATTGTCCTTTGTAAATTTTCATACTTAATTTTTGTCCGGGCCGTAACTCAAAAAGTATAAAAGATATGAAGATGAAACTTCATATGTGGATAGATCTCATTGAGGGGGAATGCAGTGATCAAGAACCATAACTCTCTGTTGCATAATTTTGGAGTTATTGTCCTTTGTAAATTTTCATACTTAATTTTTGTCCGGGCTGTAACTCAAAAAGTATAAAAGGCATCAAAATGAAACTTCATATGTGGATAGATCTCATTGAGGGGGCGTGCAGTGATCAAGAACCATAACTCTCTGTCACGTAATTTTGGAGTTATTGTCCTTTGTAAATTTTCATACTTAATTTTTTTGTCCGGGCCATAACTCAAAAAGTATAAAAGATATCAAGATAAAACTTCATATGTGGATATATCTCATTGAGGGGGCATGCAGTGACCAAGAACCATAACTCTCTGTCGTATAATTTAGGAGTTATTGCCCTGAGCTGAACAGTACAGTGTAATAATGGAGCTGAACAATACTTAGTGGGCCTTCATCCAATAAATTAATGTATGTGTTAATATTATTTATTTTCCTTGTTGAGCCAATACATTTACATGTCTCAGACTTACATGTTATTTGTATTAAAATCCCTGTGACAAAGCGACATGCGGGGGGTATTTGCGCCATTACAATGACAGTTCTAGTTTGCCATTGTTGATAAAGTTTCTGATTTTCAGGTTTAATCACTTTAGTTATGTAAATGGCTTAAAAGCAGCTATTTTTATGTAAGAAGAAGGATTTTCTTTTTTTCTATCATAAAGTTTTCATAAGTTATCATACTGGTGTTTTTGTGACAACAGTATTCTGGGTGGTTGTGTTGCTTAAGTATTTGTTTTTCTGTACATGTTTCTTTTGACTAACAAGCTTTTGAGGAATCTTTAGCCATCATTTGACACCTTATCCTGCAATGTTCCACAAGTATATATAGTGATGCCTCATTAATTAGAACACTTTTGTTCTTGAGAAAATTCCCATTTGAACTTTCTGTATTAATAAATCATGCAAGTGTATGTACTTGGTATGGAAGCAGTCAATGTTATTAAGTAATCTTTTTAGAAGTATTGACATTTGTTGATTTTTCACTAAGCTAAATGGAAAATAAATGCAATATGTGTAAAGAATTTCAAATAATAAACTGTAATTGCAAATGCTCATAAAAGAATTGTCTTGGAGGATGTAAAGTTTAATTTTATAAAGCCTTTATTATTTAATACTTGATGAGTAGTCAAAATAGTGATATTGCAAGTATCATATGATGTTGCTTTTGTTCTAAAGTGTCTATTACATAAAACTAATGTTTACATTTCAGCATTTTTCTGTAAGTCATTTCACTTTCAGCCAAGTTTAGCTTAACAGTAATTCTGTATCCACATATATATACATATATGGAGGTGAAGGTACCACTGTTTAATCACTTTAACCCTTTCCCTCATAGAGGACACCATGAAAAGACCTATGCGAACAACATAAAACCAGATCAGCCTGTGAGTAACTCGCAGGCTGATCAGGTTTTATGCTGTTCGCTGCTCCTCAGTGGTCTGGAAATGAGGATTTTGTAATCAAAGTTGATAAGGTTTAAGTGTGGTTTTCTGCAGATCAGGCTTTATGTGCTACCTATTGTGTGCGTCAAAATGAGTCTATATGAGGGAAAGGGTTAATTATGCAATACCTTAGGGCGTTGGTCATGTAAGGAGAGCATTATGCAAGCTTGTTGCAAAACTTGTAACTGCTTCTTTATTTATTTGCAGTTACCATAGCTCTTCACCAAGCACTTGATTTTTTTTACCTTTCTTTGTAAGTTTTGGGTTTGAAGAGCTATAAAGGAATCACTTTGTCCCGTTGTGCCATCTCCCTTCTCCAGCATCCAGTCAGTTTTTTTTTTTTTTTAAATCATTATAATTTGTGAAAGGGCTACCTTACTATAAATGTTATAGGAGCAAGATATTATAAGAATTGCTTTAACACATTTCATCTAGATACATCAGGACCTTTAAAGGCCATTTAAGCTTCATTATCTCTACTCTGATTTGGTTCATATTCCTTCAGTTAATTGAACAGTAATCATTTATTGGGTTGAGGTGCTGTTGTGAAGGTATAAATCACCTTAGTGCTAGTTCCATATATTTTTTATTATTGATTTGTATGTGAGATGAAGGAAAATAAATAAAAGCTTGAGTAAGTCTGAAATTAATTATATATATCATTCTAACATTACTGGTACACCAAGGTCATAATTCATGTTTTATAGGGATTTTGATGAAGGTTTATGTTTTATAGAGATTTTGATGAAGATTCATGTTTTATAGGGATTTTAATGAAGATTTGTTTTATAGGGATTCTGATGAAGATTTATGTTTTATAGGGATTTTGATGAAGATTTATGTTTTATAGGGATTTTGATGAAGGTTTATGTTTTATAGGGATTTTGATGAAGGTTTATGTTTTATAGGGATTTTGATGATGATTTATGTTTTATAGGGATTTTGATGAAGGTTTATGTTTTATAGGGATTCTGATGAAGATTTATGTTTTATAGGGATTTTGATGAAGGTTTATGTTTTATAGGGATTTTGATGATGATTTATGTTTTATAGGGATTTTGATGAAGGTTTTTGTTTTATAGGGATTTTGATGAAGGTTTATGTTTTATAGGGATTTTGATGAAGATTTATGTTTTATAGGGATTCTGATGAAGATTTATGTTTTATAGGGATTTTGATGAAGGTTTATGTTTTATAGGGATTCTGATGAAGATTTATGTTTTTCTACCTTGTTTCGTCACAATTTAAACATTACTCCAAGAGCACTTTTGATCAAGAAGGTTCTAGATGTTTTCATTTAGTCACATTTATTTATTTCACTTGAAATCAATTTTCAGCTGCTTTCTTTTCACAGCAGCATGGCCTTTTATATGCCATATCATTTTAGAAGTTATTATCAGGAAATTGAAAGGGAGACTTATTAAACAGAAGGTTACATGTCAGTATATCAGGTATCAATTATGGATTAATATGTTTCATTATGTTGTTTAATTAGACCTGTTGATATTCTCTAATGACATGTTTTTCTCATATCATACAGTATCAAATTACCCACTGATATGATTTATTCTTGCTTATAACTGAGTACCTTGGAAAATTTACCTCATTTTATCATGAGCTTCTTGATGGAGAAGTCTCACAATCCTGATAAATCCGATGTTCAAATTACAGACATGCTCACCTTGAAATAATCCTAAAAAGAGACTTTTATGTTGTTATCTGTACCTGTAATATTTGCAGGAATGAGAAGAATATGAAAACCATGATATGATATGTGTATATTTAGTCAATTAGGATGAATTAATCTGAAATTAAATTTTTTATTTTCTGCATTAGTTATAGATTCAAATTCTTTGAAAAATAGTACTTATTAAAGATGTATTTTTTCTATACTTCAGACAAAATGACTTCTTTGTTGTTTTCTATGTAAGGAGAAGAAGTATTGGTTAACAGCACTTGAAAACTTCAACTGTTTAAATTATTAATATTTCTACCTTAGGTTCTTCAATTTTGGAGGGAGCAATCGTAAGAAAACACCAAGCCCTCAGGTGCGCCGCCGGGGCAGTACATCAAGTGACAAGGGGGGAGAGGGTGACCTTGGAGGCACGGCCTATCATTCCTTTAGTACAGGCAACCTGCAGGAGCTGGATGATAAACCGAAGCGTTCTCTCAGGTAGGGAAGGGGGAAGCACATACAGATTGAGTTGGGTTCTGTTATTTCTGTGTCTTATTTTCAGTGGTTGCTCATAAGTATTATAGTGGATCTTTCTTTTGTTTTTCATGCATATATCATACTTCATTTAGCACCCAGCACATATGGGTAGTTCCAGTACTGGTTTGCCCTGTGTCAGGATAATGACTATTATTTTACTACTAGTTTACAGTGTAACATCACTCTGAGGCAGCATTGTATGTCTCATGTTGCCAAAATCCCAAATGACTGACATTTTGTTTACGGGGGACCTTAAACTCAAACCATTTTAGTTTTTTTTTAACTTAAGTTTATCCATTTATTGAAATTAACTAAGGAAGGAGATGGTATTACTCAAAGTTTATTTGTCTCAATTGGAAGAATCAGAATGTAAGTTAGTAGTTGCAGTTAAATTTATAATGACAACTTGTAAATATTTTAATATCTCTAATAGCCATCAAAGAAACAATGTTGAATATTAAAAAAACTTTAATGTTTCAAATTACTTCTTAGTTATAGCTATTTGTAACAGTATGGCCTGCTGATAACAAATACACATTATCAAAATTACCTACATGGAGGAGAAGATCATGCTTTCTTATACATCCAATATCATTTTTCTTGTAATTTCATTTTAACTGGAAGACATAATTTCGTGTAATTTTAGTGATTCTTGTGGCAAATATTTATCGTAATTTTTCAAATATTTTCTTCTGAGAGCATTGTTTGTGCAACAAGTATTGAATTTTTGATTGAAATCAAATATATTATTACAATTAATGGTTAATTAAGATTCTGCATTGTTTTCTCTAGATCATCTACACTGATTCAAAATTGAAATAGGAGTCATTTTAATTCAAGTATGTATTTTAATTTGTAATGTTTTACGTTCTCTTCATGAATGCCACAAAACAATGTATACACCTTATTATAAGTCATGGAAAAATATAAAACAGTATTGCTGTCTTCTGTTGAAACCATGTATATACTGTGGAGGTCCATTACAGGTGAAGGTAAATCTGGATGCACCAAGATGTGTCCTTATATTTCACTCTACACTGTAAAGTCCTGCTTTATAAAAAGATATTATCTTAATAAGCTTTTGAGGAACAGCTTGTATTCTTTGAAGAAGACACATCATCAGTGACAGGCACATTGTGAAATTTTTCTGAATAACAGCGACAAAACTTTGCATGTCTTTTAAATTATCACTAATGAAATCTTCCTTAAAGTAATTTTCAGTTATAAGCCCTTTTTATTACAGAATTTTGGCTTTATGTTTATTTTACAAAGATGTTTATATTTAAAGAAGCTTTTGAGAAGCAAAATTGAAACTTTGCACACATGTTTGTTGGTTCATTTCACCAGTATAAGGCACCCCAGTATAGGTTTCAGAAGATAAGACTCCATATAGCATGTGAATATTGGCATTATGTTCAGTCTTAAGAAAGCATAAACATTTCTTCAGCGTGTCCCATTTATTTAATGTGCTTTTGTCAAGGGTCACTGCCCTTGTTTATTCTTTAAATTATTGAGTCTAGGTGTAGAGGGATTCTAATCACTTTCATTGATATCTCAATTTTTAGCTCGACTATTCGAAGAATATGAGAGCTATTGTAGTCACCCTGGCGTCGGCGTTGGCGTTGCAGCTTTTGGTTAAAGTTTTGCGTGCAAGTTACTATCAACCTTATATCTCAGTAACTATTTATAGTATTGACTTGAAAGTTTATAAATATGTTCAGGGGCATCAGACAACCAAGGTAGATAACTCTTGACTGAATTTAATATGAATTATGGCCCCTTTTTAACTTAGAAATTTTGGTTAAAGTTTTGCATACAATAGAAAATTTGGTTAAAGTTTTGCGTGCAAGCTACTATCTAGTTTGTATCTCAGTAACCATCCATGGTATTGACTTGAAAGTTTATGAATATGTTAAGGGGCATCATACAACCAAGGTAGATAACACTTGATGGAATATATAACAAGTTATGGCCCCTTTTTAACTTAGATATTTTGGTTAAAGTTTTGCATGCATGATAATCTCATGCTTATATCTCAGTATCAAGCATGCGATTGATTTAAAACATCTTTAATATGTTTAGGGGTATCATACTTTCATGGTAGATAACTTTTTAGCTCACCTGAGCATAGCTCAGGGTGAGCTTTTGGGATACTTGATTGTCCGTCTGCCGACGTCCGTCAACAATTTGATGTTTACACACTAGAGGCCACAATTTTGATCCAATCTTCCTCAAACTTGGTCAGAATGTTTGTCTTGATGATATCTTGAACCCTTTCGAAAATGGGTCAGGTTGGACCGAAAAGTAGGTCAATAGGTCGAATCTTAGAAAAATCTTGTTTACACACCAAAGGCCACAGTTTTGATGCAATCTTCCTCAAACTTGGTCAGATTGTTTGTCATGATGATATCTCGAACCAGTTTGAAAATGGGTGGGGCTCGATAGAAATGTAGGTCAGTAGGTCAAATCTTAGAAAAATCTTGTTTATACTCTGAGGGCAACATTTTTGGTCAAATCATCCTCAAACTTTGGCAGAATGTTTGTCATGATGATATCTTTTGTGGATGGGGTCAGAAAATTCCTGAACATTGTTTCACCTCATCATCTTAATTCTAAAGCAATCTGTTTTGTATAGGCAATGAATGATACTTTTCTCAGGTGAGCGATCTAGGGCCATCTTGGCCCTCTTGTGATGGAATATATTACAAGTTATGGCCCCTTTTTTAACTTAGAAATTTTAGTTAAAGTTTTGCATGCAAGGTACTTTCATGCTAATATCTCAGTATCCGGGCATGGGATTGATTTGAAACATCTTTAATACATTTATGGGTATCATACTTTCATGTTAGATTACTCTTGGTGGAATATGTTACAAATTATTGCCCTTTTTTACTTAGAAATTTTGGTTATGTAAGTTTTGCATGCAAGTTTCTTTCATGCTTATATCTCAGAGTCCAGGCATGGGATTGATTTGAAATATCTTTGATATGTTTAGGAGTATCATACTATCAAGGTGATAGCTTTTGATGGAATATATTACAAGTTATGGCCCCTTTTTTAACTTAGAAATTTTGGTTAAAGTTTTGCATGTAAGGTACTTTCATGCTTATATCTCAGAGTCCAGGCATGGAATTGATTTGAAACATCTTTAATATGTTTAGGGGTATCATACTTAAAAGGAAGATAACACATAATGGAATAAATTAAAAATTATGACCCTCTTTTAGCTTAGAATTTTGGTTAAATTTTTGCATTCAAGCTACTATCCAGCTTATATCTCAGAAATTGCTTGTGGAATTGACTAGAATGTTAAGGAGTGTCTTCAAGGGTATCAGAAAACTTAGGAGGATAACTTTTGGACTGATGCAAATTATGGCCCTTTTCTAACTTGGATTTTTGGTTTAAGTTTTGCTACACAGTGTTATTGTGCTAATGTCTCATTAACTAGGCATGGGATTTATTTTAGACATCATAAATATATTAAGGGGTATCAGACTATCAAGGTATATCATTTTTGACTATTATTATGTACAGGGAATGTGAAGGGCAAGAATTTAAATAGATTTCATTTGATTTACCAACAAGCATTTTGAATAGTCGAGCGTGCTGTCCTCTGATAGCTCTTGTTTTTTTATATGCCCATACAAATTTTGTATGGATGTATTATGTTTTCACTCATGGTGGGTGGGTGCGTGGGCGGCGTTAATTGAAGTGTCTGGACTCCTTTTCAAACAGCTTTGATCTGATCCTCTTCAAACTTGCTGACAATGTGTATAATATCTTGGACATGTTCGATTTCCAGCCAAATCGCCCCAGGCACTCCTGGATTATGGCCCTTGATTTGTTGAAAATATGTGAAATTGACAGTGTCTGGACTCCTTTTCAAACAGTTTTGATCCAGTCGTCTTCAAACTTGCTGACAATGTATATGGGCATAATATCTTGGACAAGTTAGATTTCCAGCCAAATCACCCCAGGCACTCCTGGATTATGGTCCTTGATTTGTTGAAAATATTTGAAATTAACAGTGTCCAGACTCCTTTTCAAAAAGTTTTGATCCTATCCTCTTTAAACTTGCTGGCAGTGTGTATGGGCATAATATCTTGGACAAGTTCGATTTCCAGCCATATCGCCCCTGGCACTCTTGGATTATGGCCCTTGATTTGTTGAAAGTATGTAAAATTAACACTGTCCAGATTCCTATTCAAACAGTTTTGATCCGATCCTCTTTAAACTTGCTGACAATGTATATGGGCATAATATCTCTGACAAGTTCTAGCCAAATTGCCCCTGGAACTCCTGGATTATGGCCCTTGATTTGTTGAAAATATGTGAAATTCACAGTGTCCAGACTCCTTTTCAAACAACTTTTATTTAATCCTCTTCAAACTTGCTGACAATGTGTATGGGCATAATATCTCGGCAAGTTTGATTACCAGCCAAATCACACCAGGAACGTCAGGATTATGGCCCTTGATTTGTTTGAACAGGGTGCATTTTAGGACAACACATAGTATGGGTGTATTATGCTTTGACTCTTGGGGCTCTCGTTTTTCATTATAGTTAATAAGACAATATCATGTGATATCCAAGTTTAGACCCCAAATGGATCTTCACTGTGTATATTATGATTTTATCATTTCATTTCTTGGTAGTCAAGGGAGTATTATTTGCATCTAACATGCCTTTTTATTTAATTAGATTAATTATTTAACTAATATGACATTTATGTTTTAGAATGAGCTTGTCATACAAAACCTCTCTTTCCATGATTTTCCTCCATATCTGATATCACTTGTTTGCCGTCAAGTGTTCATTGCCAATTTCTACCTCTCAATTTATTTTTGATTCTGTTCTCTTCTATCTGGCTAAGAATACAGGTAAAATGGGAAGCAAGTAGATAGCTAATTGAAGAAGGCTCTAATTCTCATATCAAGCTTCCTTTCACATTTCAGAGTAAAGAAGTAATGATGATATCAGCTGATTTACTTTATGTTTTAGGTCATTGTAACTAGTAATAAGTTATTTTTGATAAAATTTATTCACCGTCTAACAAATGAATTTTTTTTTTAGCTTTATAATGATAATTTTAATACTGTTTTATGAAATTTCTTTTCAAAATTAATAAAATAAAGATTTTATTCTCTTTTATAAATTTATAGTGCAGTGAAAAGGTAACTTTGCATTAGAAATATACCAGCATGCCTCGGTCATAAATGTGTAACTCAAATTATAATCAGCCTCCCAGCATCGATCAACATAGAAATGGTTATGCTCATGTTACTTTGGTGTATTCCTTGGGAAACATATGTTCTGATTGGTCATTGTTCTGCCTGTTGTCAGGGAAAATACCCAGTATCATTTTTTTTAAAAATGTATTTCCTTTGAATTTCTTTATATTTTATTAACACACACACACACACACACACACACACACACACACACATCTTTTTACTCAAATAGATAACAGAAAGAAAATGTAATTCATGTTTATATTTTATTTCAATCAAAGCATATATAAATATTAACCTAAATGAAGCCATGATTTTAAGGAAGCCTTGACTTTAATCAATATCTTATTTCTCTTATCAAGGTTTATAATAGGCTACAGAAATCTTAAAGGATTGTCAGGATAGTTTGTGGAATTTTAATGTTAAAAGAAGAGGTGCTGCTGAAATTGTTTGTAGATTTGTACAAATTATAATCAGTAGCAAATATATTATCAAAAACTAAGCCTCAAGTTTTGATATCCATATTTTTTGGAAACATTTTCTCATGAGATGGTGACTAGTTGCTGTTTGTTGCAGGAATGCTTTAAATTAAATTTGATAAGTTCAGATAAGAAACATCTCATTAGATGGCAGCATTGAAAAGTGAAGTATCTTAAAAGTTTTGCATGGGTCTAAAAATCATCTCTAGATACTTGAAATTCTTCAAGTTCCTTGTCTACAAGTGACATGGAAATTTAAGATCATAGTAACTTCCAATGAAAATGATGAGTGACAGGGCCTGCCATCTGTTGAAGTGGCTAGAAAAAAGTGCTCAAGTGTGCAACAGCAGATCAGTAGGATGCTGCAACTTACAAGAGTGCAGTAGCAGCAAATAGCAGACATTTAATAAGGGGGTTGATTTGCACCTTTATTGTTTTTTAACAATTTTGTTATATAATTACCTTGCATTGTGTTATTTAGTGTCCTGGTTCAATTTCGATTGTAATTTTGGAAGTTGAGCACCCAACAAAAGATTTTTAGCATGGTCTATTTCCTTTAATATTATTTGATCCCTTTCAGGTGTTCTAACACTGTTCCACAAACTTCCTGCTCAGCCCTCATGCTTAAAGTTATCACACAAATTTAGTAAACTTTTAGCACAATCCCCATTCTCAAATTTTCTTTCTCAGCATTCTTACTAAAAGTTATAATTGAATTTCACAAACCCTCATACATGACCTCTCGCACAATTCTGCAGATCCTGCACAACACCTAAATCTGTCACACAAATTCATGAATTTCTCCCTCAACTCCTTGTTCATTTGTACCAAAATCTCTCATCTAACTTTTAAGACATTTAATTAGTGTTTTGTGGAGCTTTATTTATAACTCTCCTACAACAAGCAACATGACTCCCGCATAGTATGACAATATCAGACAGGCTTATACATTTTGTACTTTAGATGACTGCAGGGTGAGGATACCATGTAACATGATGCTGGTCTATTCTTAGCATGAGCTAATGGCATATGTGTCTGATATTATTATATATTTGTATATTATCGAATGTTTTGAGTATGATGTAATGAAAGCTTTATCTAATAAGGCATGGAGCAGTGGTATTTATATAACAATATAGGGCAATAATGACTTCCTGTTTAAATTCCAAATTAGAGTGTAAAATACATTAGATAACAAAAGAAACATTAGCATACCTTATTTCTTAAATGGAAATGTGCTTAAGGTGCATTTATGGTTCATAGTTGTTCACGATGGTATATTCATAAAGAATAAGATGATAGATCAGTCATTGAAAATGTATCTTATTTCCTGTTGTAACCTATACATGTGTACCAGTCTATGAAAAATGTGTTTACAATGGGAATGAATGGGCAATCCTTCTGATTGTATAATTATACCAAGCTTAAGGTCCTATGAGGGTTTAGGAATGAGCTTAGACTGTATATAACCATGAAACACTAGGGAGAATGTAAAAAGTAATGAGATATTCATTAGTTGATTATAAAGTTCCTCAGGGAAGTTAATGTGTTGTTGAATGTCAATATAAATGACCCATATTTAGAGAGGACATGAATGTAAAGGAGGTATATATAATTGATTGCTATGGAAACCTACATAATTTTTCTCCACTCAGGAACTCCAATGTTGGGTCTGACAGCAGCATCTATTTAGGGATAAAGGAAGGGTAGGTAACTCACTGCTGTGTCGGAGCTTTGTGTCAATGTAGTATTTGGTGTGGGAGTAGTGTCCCCTGTGTTTCACATGTACTCACAGAGCTTTTTATATTAAGTTGGTGCATCAGCTGTTTATCACATTATGTAAATAACCTTATTCAAGTCTCAGCATAATCATTTGTAAGAAAAAAGATCATTTACTGGCACCTGTAATAATCATATGATGGGGTCTTGCTTTAACATTCTAAGTTAATTATTTACATATCTGTCATATGTATGACTTATGTTTTAATACTAATATAAAATTTATTAACTAATATCATGAGTGTAAATGTTCCTGTTTTTTGTCATATCTATGCTTTTTTGAAGATATAAATCATAACCTTAGCATGACAATATGTCAGTGTTTGGAGAAGATGTAGCTTTTCAAATTTGAGCTTTTGCTGACATTCTGGGACAGGTTTTATACATTCTTCATTGTTGTATCTGTAGTCCTTCACACTGTCCATCCAACCCATTTGTCATCACATGTATTGTGTTCACCTCTTTTTACCGTATTCAAATTGAGATGTATGAAGTTGGGCATTTTATGAACTGTTCATGAGTTTTAGCTTACTGGCATCATAGAGTCAGTTATATGCTGAATATATGAATATGCTTTGGTGTTATTGGAACATCTTATAATGATAAATGATAAATTAAAGATGAGTAACAAATACGCTTTTTTGATTTACATCATGACCATCTTCTTGTAAATAAAATAAGAATAACACTCAGATTGCTATGTAATTGAATCCCATTGTCTTAATGCCAACTAACATATAGTATAACAGTTATTTTTCACATGCTGCCAGTTCTAACCACATATACTGGAATTATTCTTCTATCAAATATGTGAATATATTATGTAAGACAGATGTATATTATATCAACTCTTGCATCTGTAAAGATAACTTGTTAAACTGCATTATTGTAAAATAGATATGAAATGGGGCAATATAAGAATTGCATGCTGTCCCATCACTGTGTAGACTGTCATGTTTTATTTCAAGAAGCTCTTGAAGAAATCACTGGAAACTTTTCACACTTATTCATTGCTGTAAGGTCAATCACCAGTGAAAGGTTCAACTCTCTTTTTCAAAGAGTTATTGCCCTTTTAAGCTTGTAAATAAAAGCTCTTGTCGTAACTCCGGCATCTGCGTTGTCGCCGTCGTCGTCCAGAAACTTAAGGTTGGCTATAACTTCTCTACTATTCAATATACAACTTTCATTTTTGGTATGCATATTCATCTTGCCAAGGCCTATCCAGACATATGCAAATATTTTACCTATTGACATTGACCTTGACCTTTGACCTATTTCTGCTGTAACTTTTAAAAACTTTAAAATGCCTGTCATTTCAGAACTGATACGAACAGGGCACTGATATTTCACATGTGAATTCCTTGTGGCAAGGCCTTTCCATCGATGTTATACTTTTGGACTTTTGACCTTGACCTTTGATCTTTGACCTATTTTTAGCTCACCTGAGCACAAAGTGCTCAAGGTGAGCTTTTGTGATCGCCCTTCGTCCGGCGTCCGTTGTCTTGCGTCGTCCGTCGTCAACAATTTGCTTTAAACGACATCTCCTCTGAAACCACTGGACAGAATTTAATGAAACTTGGCAGGAATGTTCCTTGGGTGAGGCTCTACAAAAGTTGCTAAAATAAAGTTGATCCATGAAGAACTCTGGTTGCCATGGCTACAAAAAGAAAAATAATTTGAAAACTTTAAAAATCATCTCCTTTAAAACTACTGGCCAGATTTCAAAATAATTTGGTACAAATGTTCCTTGGGTCAACCTCTACCAAAGTTGCTAAAATTATTCCGATCTGTAAAATAACATGGCCGCCAGGGGCGGGGCTTATTTGCCTTATATGTACATAGAGAAACCTTTAAACAACATCTCCTCTGAAACCACTGGACAGAATTTGATTAAACTTGGCAGGGATGATCCTTGGGTCAACCTTCACAAAAGTTGCTAAAATAAACTTGATCCATTTAGAACTCTGGTTGCCATGGCAACAAAAAAAAAAAAAAAATGAAAACTTTAAAAATCATCTTCTTCAAAACTACTGGCCAGATTTTAAAATAAATTGGTACAGATGTTCCTTGGGTCAACTTCTACCAAAGTTGCTAAAAAATTTCCGATCCGTAAAAAACATGGCCGCCAGGGGCGGGGCTTATTTGCCTTAAATGTATATAGAGAAAACTTTAATCAACATTTCCTTTGAAACCACTGGACAGAATTTGATTAAACTTGGCAGGAATGATCCTTGGGTGAACCTTCACAAAAGTTCCTAAAATAAACTTGATCCATATAGAACTCTGGTTGCCATGGCAACAAAAAGAAAAAAATATGAAAACTTTAAAAATCATCTTCTTCAAAACTACTGGCCAGATTTTAAAATAAATTGGTACAGATGTTCCTTGGGTCAACCTATTTATCTCAGGTGAGCGATTTAGGGCCATCATGGGCCTCTTGTTGAAATGTTTAACAAAAAACTTTAATGTTGGCTGTAATTTCTTTACTATTTGACATACAACTTTTATTTTTGGTATGCATATTCATCTTTGCAAGGGCTATTCAGATAAACCTCAATATTTCATCTATCGACCATGACATTGACCCTCACCCTATTTTTGCTAAACTTTTGAAAACTTTAAAATGCCTGTCATTTCATAACTGTTACCTACAGGGCACTGATATCCCACATGTGGATTCCTTGTGGCAAGACCTTTCCATCAATATTACACTGTTGACCTTGACCTTTGAACTTTGACCTATATTTGAAATGTTTAACAAAAAAACTTTAATGTTGGCCATAACTACATTACTATTTGACATACAACTTTTATTTTTGGTATGCATATTCATCATTGCAAGGGCTATTCAGATATACCTCAATATTTCATCTTTCGACCTTGACCTTTGACCTATTTTTGCTTTAACTTCTGAAAACTTTAAAATGCCTGTCATTTCATAACCGTTACCTACAGGGCACTAATATTTCACATGTGAATTCCTTGTGGCAAGACCTTTCCATCAATGTTACACTTTTGGACTTTTGACCTTGACCTTTGAACTTTGACCTATTTTTGAAATGTTTAACAAAAAACTTTTACGTTGGCCATAACTTTTTACTATTTGACATACAACTTTTATTTTTGGTATGCATATTCATCATTGCAAGGGCTATTCAGATATACCTCAACATTTCATCTTTCGACCTTGACCTTTGACCTATTTTTGCTTTAACTTCTGAAAACTTTAAAATGCCTGTCATTTCATAACCGTTACCTACATGGCGCTAATATTTCACATGTGAATTCCTTGTGGCAAGACCTTTCCATCAATGTTACACTTTTGGACTTTTGACCTTGACCTTTGAACTTTGACCTATTTTTGAAATGTTTAACAAAAAACTTTTATGTTGGCCATAACTTTTTACTATTTGACATACATCTTTTATATTTGGTATGCGTATTCATCTTGACAAGGGTTATTCAGATATACCTCAATATTTTATCTGTTGACCTTGACCTTTGACCTTATTTTGCCATAACTTTGGATAAGTTTTTAATAGATATTTCTTTGTCATTGTTTAATATTCTTTTAAAAAAACTTTGTATACTGGTTTGTCATCATATGAACCTGTGCAGGTGTGACTTTGGTCATGATCTTTAGGCAGATCAAAAAGAACCTAGGTCAAGGTGGTCATCCTTCAAGGTCAGAGGTCAATTTATGGTACTTCAACTTTGCATTTAAAGGCTTACAGTTTTAGTTGTGATTTTCAAGGTCAACTTTTTTAAATGTTTAGCAAAAATATGTAACGTTGGCAAAAACAGACGAGCATTGGCACCCGCATGCGGTGCTCTTGTTTACTTTATGTTCAGTATCTTTTGAAGCAGACATGTAACTTTCTTTTACATACACTGAATAAAATGTACAATTGCTTAGAGTTATTCCCCTTAAAAAAAAAAGAAGATAAGTCAAAGTAGTGTAGACAATAAGTTTGTTTTCTAGTAATTGAGATATGTGTCTCCTTCATGGTTTATAAAGGAGTAAATTAAAATTCTTGTTTAATCCGTGAAAAGGGTATTCTTGACTGGCTCTATGACTTTGAGTACCTTCTGATTCTTAGTAACTTGTCAGTAGGTCACATACATGTTTAGTTTAAACTTATTTATTTTACGTCGATTGGGAAACAAGTTCTTACAACTTATACTAATCCCTCTTGACGGTTCCTGGGTTGGACCAGTACTTGCGCCTGGGAAGGTCAGGAATAATTCTTGCCGACAACGGGGTTCGAACTCATAACCTTAGGATCCGTAATCGGATACAGTAGGTTATACACATACATGTACAGGTGTATTGCAGAAGGTGTTGCACTTTGTGTTGACCCATTGACACACCAGCTTCAAATGTTGTCAGTAAATGTTGGTAGACTGTGTTGGAATTTTGTGGCACTGCAATATGATGTTATAGTAGCAAAACATAAGTTCACTCCTCTAAGTAAAAAAAACCTAAAATGTGAACATTTACAGGTGCTCAGCTTTTAATGGTAGTTCCAGGACTGGTTGTCAAAGTTTCAGGATAATATGACTGGGTATTGTATCATGTTATGTGTTTACAGGGTGTGGTAGCACTATATTTTTCCCCTGTAGACAAAAGTCCACAAAGTGGATGGGAAATTAAACTCAAGCAATTAATCAGTATGTGGACTTGTGTTGATATGTAGTACCTTATAATGATGATTTATAATTTGAGTTTAACTGAATAGTTATTGGTTGACAACATTGCTTTGTATAAAATTACCAGTAGTGCATTATATTGAATTTTGCTTAAATTTGTTTTTGCTTTTTTAGGGCTTTTTGCTTAATCACAGTAGTTTGTTAGTATATTGATTTTTAGTGTTGGTGTATTGGTTGCTTGATGCTATGTAATATGCTGATTTGTAACCATTTTAAGTACAGACGATATTCATATAATACATTAGATAGATAGGTGAGAGCACTGATTAACTGGTAGTGTATATGGCCATAGATCCAAAGTTTATATTTCTGAACCCTGTTGCTCTCAACAGTCATGCATGACAATCCCAAGCATAAAGTACTAGTCCAATCCAGGAAACATTGAGAAGATTTAGTATAAGTTTTTAGAATATTTTATCCCCAGTGGATTCAATTAAAAGTGAGTTTGAAATGTAATACATTGTGGGCTATATTGATTTGTAGATATATTAGAATATGTTACGTTTTCTGGCAGCTGTGCTATTGATATTTGATTCAGTATAGATATGCTGTGATTATGTGTTATAAACTGTAAGAATGAATATAACTGTTGAGTCATTCTTCTTAAATTTTAGTGCAAGAGTGTGACACATTGGTTCATCACAGGGGTAGGTTTTATATGTTGGTAAATCTTGGGTCATTTTGGTACCAGGCAGATTTGTGCTGAAACTTCAGCTTAACTATAGCTTCCTACTCTAGACATTATGTTCTGCTTGAAGGTTATATGTTCTTACTGAAACAGAATCAATACACAAACACACCTGCTCACATACACATCAGATATAAGTAGTCACTCAGTGAATCTTTTAAACATTACCATATTTTATCTCCAATTGGATTCCGGATGATTGAGTGATAAGAGATCGGCTCTGCAAGCAGGATATCATGGGTCCAGTCTCTGGCTATAACATGAAGGTTGTTAAAAAGGTACAGGTACATCAACCTTGACTTGCACTCAGCATATAAAGGTATTTCCAAGACTGGTCAGATCAGTGTCAGAGTAATAATGACTACCTAATGGTATCTTCAAGTATTCAGTTCTTTATATAATTTTTTTAAACCACTTATTAAACATACCAGTAACACTCAGCAAGCAGACAATGACTGATTTATGAAAACCAACATCTGCTCTTAAAATAGTGTATGTTTAATTATGAAAACAGTCCTCAACAATCCTCTGGACAGAAGTCATTTTGAGCCATAGTTGTTATTAATCTGACAGCGAAATTCACACTTCATAATTATAATACATGTCCATTTACCCCCTGTAGAGGTTTTTTTTTTTTTTTTTTTTTTTTTTTTTTTTTTTTAACCCAAAGATTGGCCATTTACCTAAAAAATTATAGGGACTTTCTACATAGAAGGATACAAACTTAAGGAAATTGGCAGTTGTTCCCCCAGTTACAAAACTTGGAGGGCACCCTATAATAACATGGACACTGTGAGTGTGATAGTGTTTCTTGTTCTCATTTGGATCATCTTAAATTTTACACACCAATCTTTGCTGTGAGGGAGAACACAAAACTTCATTGCAACTATTGTTTAATGATTTTATCTCTATATGTGCACCATGCTCATGACAGACTCATTTTCAGTTCATTGTTGAGAACTCAAGACGCCATTTGGGAAATATTTTTGACTGTTGTTGGAT
This sequence comes from Solen grandis, assembly GCA_021229015.1. Lineage (NCBI taxonomy): Eukaryota > Metazoa > Mollusca > Bivalvia > Adapedonta > Solenidae > Solen > Solen grandis. The sequence continues at coordinate 42,995,246 of CM037785.1, forward strand.
TTTGACAGTTATCTTTTTTAAAATTTGTTTTCAATTGCCATTGACAAATTCTTACATTTGAATGGAAGATATTGGTGCATTTGATGATATATTTAATATAAAAGTGAGGGATTGTTTTGTTCCATTTTCTTCAAATAACTTCTTATGCAGTTGAGAACTGGATACTTCAGGATACCACAGTGAGACTCATGTAGGCAAACTCCTCAAATGACTGAAATATTGTTGGTAGGAAGTTAAATCCAAACAATATTACAAATGTGATATCAAAGAAATTGTGACCAATGCACTCAGTAAAAAACAGCACTTGCAGGATGGTTAAGAAAGTTTGTGTTTTTCGTTTGTATGTTTGCTACTTTGTATCCAAACAACCATACAGCTTTACAAGGCCATAATGTGAGCAGCCTATGCTTCAATGATCTTGAGTAGCTGGACTGTCATTTAGCTTATTGCTTCCTTTCTGTATTCCTGTAAGTCATAGATACCAGTATGCATTTTCTTGTAATTGTGCAAAGTCAGGAATGGTATTAAAATTGCAAATGATTATTATACACATATAACAGTGTCATCTGTTACAAAAAGTTATATCATTTTAATTTTAAAAGGAAATGACTGATAACTTTTGTATCAAATCATGTATAAAAATATCTATGAATTGTCAGTGATGACAAAATCACTTCCTAGCTGCTGAACCCTTTACCACTCCTTCAGAGACATTAAAAAGTTGTGTCAGTCTAGTAACCTTCTCTTGTTTTTTGTGTATTACATGGCCAACTCTTTTATGTAGCTACTTTAACCCTTTCCCTCATAGAGGATACCATGAAAAAACCTATGCGAACAGCATAAAACCAGATCAGCCTGCGAGTAACTCGTAGGCTGATCAGGTTTTATGCTGTTCGCTGCTCCTCAGTGGTCTGGTAATGAGGATTTTACAATTAAATTTGGTAAGGTTTGAGTTTGGTTTTCTGCAGATCAGGCTTTATGTGATACCTACTGAGTGCGTCAAAATGAGTCTATATGAGGGAAAGGGTTAACCATTTCCCTCATACAGACTGATTTTGACACATTGGCAGATTCTACACTGTGTGCACAGCAAATAAAAAATCCATTGTTTCATATACCAGTTTAAATTCTTGACATTTATATTCATCAAGTCATGAGTTTAAAAAAAATCTCAATATACAATTTATCAACAGCTACCTTGGTAGAGCTACATTCTGTTGTCCCCATGTCTGACTGCTTAAGGCAGGTTTAACTGTAAAGTATAAATCTAGTATGCAAAGGATTTACAGGCTGATCAAGTCTTGTACTTGCTGCATTAGTTCAAATGTGGTGAAGGGTTGACACTGGCTGCAAACCTAATGTTGTGTTTGGCTTTTTAGCTCACCTGAGCACTTGTACTCAGGGTGAGCTTTTGTGACCGCTTTTTGTCCGCCGTGCGTCGTCCCTCGTCAACAATTGCTTGTGAACACTCTAGAGGCCACAGTTTTGGAAAGGATGTTTGTCTACATGATATTTCAGATGAGTTCGAAATTGGGTCATGTGGGGTCAAAAAGTAGGTCACCAGGTCAAATCTTAGAAAAACCTTGTGAACACTCTAGAGGCTACAGTTTTGGCCCAATCTTCATGAAATTTGGTCAGGATGTTTGTCTACATGCTATCTTAGATGAGTTCTAAATTGGGTCACAAGGGGTCAGAAACTAGGTCACCAGGTCAATCTTTGAAAAACCTTGTGAACACTCTAGAGGCCACAGTTTTGACCCAATCTTCATTAGATTTGGTCAGGATGTTTGTCTATATGATATCTTGGATGAGTTTGAAAATGGGTCATGTGGGGTCAAAAACTAGGTCACCAGGTCAAATCTTAGAAAAACCTTGTGAACACTCAAGAGGCCACAGTTTTAGCCTTACCTTAATGTTTGTTTACATCAAATCTCGAATGAATTCAAAACTGGGTCACATGGGGTCAAAAGTAGGCAAATTTAAGAAAAATCTTGTGAACACTCTAGAGGCCTACATTTTTGTCCCAGTCTTCATTAAACTTGATAAGAATGATGACTGCATGAATTCCCAGTTGAGTGCAAATTCTGGTAGGATCAATATCTAGGTCACTTAGTCAAATGTTAGAAAAACACTTTAGATGCCACATTTTTTGTCATCCTTCCTAATACAGCAATCTTACTCAGGTGAGCGACACAGGGCCATCTTGGCCCTCTTGTTGTATTTGCTTTCATGAAGTGAAAACACTGGGCTGATGTTAGGGGTCTCCTGTCTGCTTATTGCATCTTGCTTATAGGCCAAATTATTCATGAGAAAAGATGGAGTTACATAAGTATACTTAACCATTAAAATGATTTTGGTATAAAGAACATTTTATGATAGAAAATAAAAAGATTAACCGTTTAATGGTGAAATATTTGAAGTGAAATATATTTTTTAACCATATATATGCAGAGATACATGTATTGTTTGCACAATGACAGTTATCTTGATGCAAGTTAATAGCATGACTAAAATTAAAATTACAAGACTTAAGTGTCTTAATTTTTTTACAGATTTTAGTTTGGGTATTCAGCATTTATACATTGTAAATGCCTTGATCTTAACCCTTTTCCTCATGTAGACTTGTTTTGATCCAAATGCTTGTCAATATGATGTTAACCCTTTCCCTCATAGAGGAAACCATGAAAAGACCTATGCGAACAGCATAAAACCAGATCAGCCTGCGAGTAACTCGCAGGCTGATCAGGTTTTATGCTGTTCGCTGCTCCTCAGTGGTCTGGAAATGAGGATTTTGTAATTAAATTTGGTAAGGTTCAACTGTGGTTTTCTGCAGATCAGGCTTTATGTGATACCTATTGAGTGCGTCAAAATGAGTCTATATGAGGGAAAGGGTTAAAGTGTGAATCATAACCAAAACTGGATTTACGCTGGTTTTGGTTTGCTTCGTTATATCCTGTCCCCTTAACTTTATAATCTGGATTTAAGATTGATATAAGTACAGTCACTTTAGACTCATACATGGGTTTTTCTCGAGAATATGTAGGGAAAAATGTTGGGACTTTCTTTTAACTTCAACATGGTGAGAAATTTGACTTATTAAAGTTTTACTGTTTATCGTAATTTAGTATGACTCACAATTATGTAACAAGTACATGTTTGTGAACTTGTAATATATATTGCTACTTTTGGGGCTGAACAAGATTATCATGGGTTAGCCTGTTTCAGAAATGTTTAGAAAAGAGACTGATGATTGCAAAAAACGATGCAATAATGTATTCTTACATGATTTAATCATTTTTGTACTTACTTTGATTTCCAGGCAGTCCAATTCTCCATCTTTGCGGCGAAGAGCAGATGACACACTGGATAAATCTTCTAGTAAGGATGGCCGTCGCCGTAGCAACCTGGATGTCCCACGTGCCAACTTTACTCCCTCATCATCAGACCCAAGCAGAAAATCAGAATCTCTCTCTCCCTGTCTTGCACTGAATGTACCAAGGACAAATGTAGTTACACCGTGGGAAGGTGGATCCTGAAGCATTGGTCCCACTGTGAGGAACGCTGTACTTATACAGGATGATCATTGTTATATTGATACTACATGTCTGAATCTTTTCTCTCTTTTTTTATCATTTTTAATCTTTCACTGGACTGTAACATCCTGCAGTACAGGTTTTTTTTTTTATTGCATTTTTGTTTAATTTTTACTGTTTTCATATGCTTTGTCAGAGGTTTCTGTAAAATATGTAATTTGATGTGAGATATAATAAATTGTAGCATAATATTTGTACTGTCTGATTGATTTAGGTAATGTCAGTTAAGATAGCCTGTAACATTCATAATATGATCCTGAATGTGCAAAACATAGTAGACCTGTGTTGGAAGGAGTATCAGAAGTTAGAAATTACATTAACACATTATATTTCTTTGTAATTACACAGGTGTTATATTGGAGTCATGTCTTTTGGATGGTCTGTAGACTGACTTGTCCACACTATTTCTCATCTACCCTTGGTCATTTTCAATGAAAGTTCACAAGGCTTACAAATACAAAACCTAGTCAGTCAATACATGTATATTCTGCACGTCATGCTCAGAAAATGTTCACTGACTTACAGCTATTAATTTTGTGAATATGTTCGTCTATTTCTCGGCTACCTTTGGTTAGATATCAATAAAGTCTCACAAGGCCTTTTGTACCAAGCCTACTTGTGCATATCAACAGCACATGGATGATTTTTCACTGAGATATGACCCTTTTCTATTTTTCATACGTTTTTTGTCACAACTAGGATGATAATGGAGCAGGTCTGTGTCATTCATCTCAATAGTGTTTATACTTCACTTTTGTTTTGTCTTACTACTAAATGTACTTACTAGGGCTGACCATTGACCCCAAAAATGACTATTGCGATACTATTGATAGTCAGTATGTTGCTATTGCAATAGTTCAACTATTGCAGAATTAATATTGCAATGCATTGCGATACTATTGCTTTACCAATGACCCTTTGACTCATGTCTTATAAAAGGGAAATAAGTGTATCAGTTAACTATAAACATTTTTTATCTTTGTTTTTATTTTCAAATCCACAACTGACAGCTTTGTCAAATATATCGTCGGAGGTCCTAACTGCGCCCCTGTCCTAACTCCGCCACCTTCTTTTTTTATATCGTAGTTTCTCTAGATTTTATCACAGGTGTATGCGACTGTGAGATTTTTTTTAAATTATGTTTCTGTAAATAAACTCAGATGTTTTTTTACGAAATTTTAATTCAAACAGATAAATATTGCAAATTTTATCTCGCACCACTCTTTTTATGTGTTTTTCTTAATACAAAATGCTTGCCACGCAGAATGGCCAATTTAAACTATTTTTTTTTAAATAAAAGTATCTCGGAAATTCCATGTGCTGTGTTTACACATTTATAAATGGAAGTCATATTTGTACAATTCGCAACTGCTATGACGTCACCTAGGGGGGCGGAGTTAGGACCACACAAAATGAGGGCATAATATTTGACTCGTAATGTATTAAATGCTATTTCCGAGTGAATAATTATTTAAAAAAGAATTATTTAGGGGGTTTCAATGTGAATTTGATAGAATTAATTGGTACGTGAACAGTTTTTATTTTATGTATTTTATTTATGTTGCATTTCCTAATTTAATCTTAGAGGGGCGCAGTTTGGGCACTCGAGGATATATATAATCTCAAGTAAAGAAAAAATAAACTTATTCAAAAGTAAAAACAAAAATATCCAACAAATTCTGACTAATAACATATAAACTTAATTTAACTGGGTTATTAATATTATTCAAAAGCTTGTTTCACAGTGCAATAATACACTAAATGTCACGCGAGCGAGTCACCATGATGTTTATTTCAGGTACGGTATAATTCCAGAACCATAGCATGCTCACGTCAGCAATAAACGTAATGTTTACTCTTTTAACTGCAACGTTAGGGAATGTTTTTTTGTTGTTTTTTTTCTTTTGCTTAACAGATATACTTTGTGGTCTGGTGTATATATTACTGAACTATTGATAGTCAGGAACACTATCGGCAATATTATCGATGGTCAGAAACCACTATCGATGCAGTACTATCGTCCTCATAACCATTGCAATTAATCGATAGTCCGATCCATCGGCCCAGCCGGTGAAAAAACTAACATCAAAGTAATAATGATAAAACAGTGGTACCTATTCTTTCCATGTTTAAATTGTGTCAAGTCTATTACCGACGTCATTACAATAATGATGTCATTTACATGGTTACAGCAATTGTTTCAAGGCTATTTTTATACACCGCCGGAGGCGGTCATATATTGGCGTCATCTTCTCCATCTGTCCGTCCGTCCGTCCATATCTTGTGAACGCAACTCCTCCTTTGTTTCTGAATGAATCTTTTCAAAACTTGGTCAATGTCATTACTATAATGGGTAGATGTGCATGAAGTGGCGATTTTCTGGTTCATTGATTTTTACAAGATTTGTGTCCCTTGCAACTTAGTCTCTGTAGCTGATTGATATTGCAGCCTTGTGAACGCAACTCCTCCTACATTTCTGAATGAATCTTTTCAAAACTTGGTCAATGTCATTACTATAATGGTAGATGTGCATGAAGTGGCGATTTTCCGGTTCATTGATTTTTACAAGATTTGTGTCCCTTGAAACTTAGTCTGTAGCTGATTGATATTGCAGCCTTGTGAACGCAACTCCTCCTATGTTTCTGAATGAATCTTTTCAAAACTTGGTCAATGTCATTACTATAATGGGTAGATGTGCATGAAGTGGCGATTTTCCGGTTCATTGATTTTTACAAGATTTGTGTCCCTTGAAACTTAGTCTCTGTAGCTGATTGATATTGCAGCCTTGTGAACGCAACTCCTCCTATGTTTCTGAATGAATCTTTTCAAAACTTGGTCAATGTCATTACTATAATGGGTAGATGTGCATGAAGTGGCGATTTTCCAGTTCATTGATTTTTACAAGATTTGTGTCCCTTGAAACTTAGTCTCTGTAGCTGATTGATATTGCAGCCTTGTGAACGCAACTCCTCCTACGTTTCAGAATGAATCTTTTCAAAACTTGGTCAATGTCATTAAAAAGGTTTTTTTAACAGGATTTTTGCAAATGTTATGCAGAGAAAGAAAAAAGGATTCATATTGATATTGCTATTTGACCTTCTTTCATATTGGAAGTATTTTTAGGGTTCTATCTCTGTTCAGCTAAATTAATTGGTCTTACAGACTTCATTATGAGCTTATGCTTACAGAAATGTTAAAAGCAATAATTAAAAGGCCCCTCTTGGTCTTTATATTTTGTGGTGGTATATATTATGGCATCACTGGCACTCTTGTTATATGTGGTTACAGGAGCTGTTTCAAGGCTATCATTTATATGTGGTTACAGCAACTGTTTCATGGCAGAATCTGTGGGTTTTCATCATCTTCAGTGATAGTTCTATGTTGTTGTACTTGTTCATGGTTGATCATTTTCAATAGGGTGTGTATCATCAAAGCGGTAACCATTTTGCTTCACAAATATAGGCAGAGTAATATAAGCAGTGTAGAGGAGAACATAGGATGATCAAAGACATGACACAAGAGTTGATGTGGTTAAAACACTATCATTTCTTTACATCAACATTTATTTTGTTGAGTCCATAATAACTGCTTTGCTAGTACATTATATTTGTGGATGACTTTTCTAGCAGCTGAGAAGTCCCTATAAAGTAATGATTTTACAGTATGTGAAAGGAGTTGCTGATCTTAATTATGTGAACAAACTGTGTGGTATAGCCACAGTTGACTTACTGAGATATAAAAATTGGAATAAAACAAGTTTGAATTTGGTTTGCACCAAAATGTTCTGATCCTATCTTCTTTTTTTTTGTAGTTAAGATGAACTCTCCAATGTAATACATGTATACAACTATTGTTAACATAATAATTGTTTGATATGTTTGTGTGTTCATGTACATGGGTTTTACTGGTTGTTTACGGCTCAATTTCCAATTTTTGAATTAAAATGATTGATCTGAATGAGGCTGATCAGTGACTGGTCTGATATTCATGTTTGTTTGAGTGTGCATGACAGGGCATGTCAATTATATATACTTAACCCTTTCCCTCATAGAGGACACCATGAAAAGACCTATGCGAACAGCATAAAACCAGATCAGCCTGCGAGTAACTCGCAGGCTGATCAGGTTTTATGCTGTTCGCTGCTCCTCAGTGGTCTGGAAATGAGGATTTTGTAATAAAATTTGGTAAGGTTTAACTATGGTTTTCTGCAGATCAGGCTTTATGTGGTACCTATTGAGTGCGTCAAAATGAGTCTGTATGAGGGAAAGGGTTAAAGGGCTGTAATTAGGTAATACACCTCTACTTCAGACTTTCAGTACCATAGCTGATTATACATGTACAAATTTCACCAAAATATGACAGCTTACAATGATATTGCAACATGGAATATATTTCAATGAATTTGTGTATTTATATGTATACATCTCTCTCACAGATGAAATTCACTCACACATATATTCATATATGACATAAGACATCACTTACAGAAATGGTACACACATATATAATATTAGGCATATCAGTCACAAGCCAAAAAAAAACACAAAGAGGGCAAAATTACCTAGTAACTACCTAGTAACCATGTTAAATAAGTTTCAAAAATTATAATATTGATGCCATTTGACAAAAATGCAATCAAAAATGCCAAAACAAATATTTTCAAGTATGTTAAATTTGCACTGTAAATATTCGTAATTAAAATTGTTAAATGCTTTTGTGTTATAGATATTAGTAAGCTGTTACAAATATTCTTATATCTGTTACTTAGTTTTAGTGTAGGATATTTAGCTCACCTTAGCACATGCACAGGATGAGCTATTGGGATCATTGAATGTCCTTTGTCCACAATTAGTCTGCACTCTAGCATCTTCATCTCATAAGCATTCATTTTCAAACAATATGGCAATGGTATCAGCCAATTAGGTCAGGAGTTTTGGCCCTATTAATATTAAAAAATGCCAAAGTTCTTTTTGTTTACACTCTAGCAGCTTCGTTTCTTAAGCAATCATTTTCAAACTTATAAAAAATTAATATAGCCATAATCTTTTGGCCAAGTTCTTTTATGACTGATATCAACTAATTAGGTCAAAAGTCATGACTCATTTAATGTCAAAAAATGCCAGATTTTACTTTGTTAACATGTGACATCTTCATTTCTTATGCAATAATTCTTAAACTTTGACATTGTTTATAGCCATAATTTGCTCAACCAAGTGTGTTTATGGCTGATATTGGCTTAATAGGTCAGTAGTTAGACCCTTATTTGTTAAAAATTCCAGATATTACTTTGTAAAATCTCTAGCATTTTGATGTCGCAAGCAAACTTTATGGCATTCTTTGTAGCCATAATCTATTGGCCAGGTTTGATTTTGGCTAATATCGGCCAAATAGGTCAGGACTTACAGCAATTTAAAAATGAAAATATGCCAAATTTTACTTTGTTTACACTGTTGCATTTTCATTTCTTAAGCAATCATTTTTAAATTTCATGACAATGTTTATGGCCATAATTTCTGAGCCAAGTTGGATTATGACTGATATCAGCAGATTTGTTTGGGAGTTGTGGCCCTCGAATTATCAAAATGCCAGATTTACTTTATTTACACTCTTCACTTAATTTATACACAATGTTAATGGCAACAATATCTTGGTGGAGTTTGATTATGGCCTATATTGGACAAATAAATCTATAGGTTTGACCCTAAAAATATCAGAAATTCACACAGATTTGCTGTATTTACATTCTATTATTTTTTTTTAAACTAGTGCCTAGTGGTCTTTTTACAAGTGCGTTTAAATCAAAGCCCTGGGATCAAAACTGGCCATGCCTAATGATGATTTGCTTTTACATAGACTTAAATGAGATAGCTATGACCTTCAAATTTGTGTGGCATTGAACTTTGACCTTTGATGACTTTGACCATGACCAAGTAACCTACAAATGAATTTTTAGCTACAACCTTCAAATTTGGACCACAGGTACAGTTTGGTTTGTGGAATTGAAATGGTCTAACTGTATTTCTGCATGGATTATGCTTTCAGTACAGCTATGTTATAATTAATAACTTGTGCAGGCAATGAAGGTAGTATTTCTCAGGTGAGCATATCAGGGCCATCTTAGCCCTCTTGTTTTCTCCTGTGATATATCTGTTAACTGTTAAGGAGAGAGGGTCTTCTTTTTACCAAAGGAAGTTTTGATATGAATACTTTACAGAAAAATGTAAACTGTTCATTATAATTGTTAGAAATTATGTAAATAATGTTGTTACTGGTTTACATTAGTGTGATATAATAAGTCACAATGGTCATAAATTAGGACAGATGTATTCTACTGCTTCTGTATTGTAATGTTTAGTTTACAGTTCCAGCAGCCAACAAGTAATTTTTTACTGATCAGATATGTATTTGTTACCTCACTTGTCTTCAATTCTTTAATGTAAAGAACTAAGAAGCACAGACCCTAATCATCATGCAAACTTCTCGCTTGCTGTGATTGACAGGTCAGCTTCAGGGTGGCTATAACCTTGTATCATAGACACACTTCATTGTAGAGAGTGTAGGACCATTGTAAAGCCAGGTTAGACTGAGAGCAGTTTTTTCTATGAGCAAGTTTTACAATTGTCACTTCTCATAAGCACTTAGGAAAAGCAATAACTGATAGCAGGCTGATCTGATTTATATACTGGTCACTCTGGTCATTTCCTTGATAACTCTCAAGTGCTAATGGATTTTATTTGGGTGGGGAGAATGGATACTCAAAGGCAAGTGGCATGATCCATTTCAGGTTTTTGGGTTTTGGTTCTATGTCATACTGTCACAATTTGTCACCAGTGATATGGTTAAAAAAAGTGATGTGAATGTAATGTGTGAATGAACAGAGCTCTGAGCACATTTACTAAAAGGATAGAAAACTTTTATTGTTTTAAAGATAATTCAGAGGTTTGTTTTTTTAACAGTGTAACATCTTTCCAATACTTGTGAATATTGGCCAAAATTCTTTTATCATTGAGGGGTCACTGACCAGTTAAAGTTGCAGCAATGTGCCATATGTTTGATGTTGTGTATAATATTATAGTCTGCAGTTGATCCTTTATTCTATTTTGGGCATCTTAAGATTACCTTTGGAAGTATTAAACTGGACCAGCCTGGTTTTAACACAACAGTGGGTTGATGATCAACGGTAATTTGTTTGTTGGGCTGAACTGAAATTTACTAGGTAAAATAGGCTGATCAGGTTTTATACTGTTCACTACTCATTACTATGTTTGGATGGACCTTTCAAACTTTTGCTTTAAACTTTTACCCACTTTCATCCGATTGTTTTCATTCCTTGATGAGGTTAACTATGTTGTTTTATGTATGCCTTTTTCAGTACCTTTTTAATAAATTAATTTGACAAAAAAAATCTGCAAACTAATTTTTAAACAACAGTAAAATATTATAATTGTATACTTAGAATGAGTGCAGCCTATCATGTTGTAGGATTTTACTAGTATTTGTTGATGTATTGCTCACTACTTGCTACACAAGCAGAAGTTTGGTCTGGTGTTCATTTAATGTTCTAAAGCAAGTCATTCCATGCATTTAGAAATTTTAGATAGACTTCCAAGTTGTAAATGTAATTGTTTTAATTGTTTTAATCAATCTAATAAATGTAAGGCCAGGCTAAAAATGTGTAATGCTTTTATGTCTAGTCATATTATTTTGTTGTTTATATCCAGCTTTTCATTTGTTTTGTTCTTTTTCTTTAGGTGCTCATATTTCAAGTGTTCTGTCATTTACATTTTTAATCACAGAAATTGTTAATAGTATACTGTATTTCACTGTGTTCATGTTAACGTGAAATATTTATGCACCTGATTGTCAGTCAGAATATTATGATATTTGTTATTGGTCCAACAGTTTAGGTAACTCTTTTTAGAGTGTCCACAGAGAATTCATGTAATAGGATTGAGTCTTGAGATTGGGAGATTGCAAAAGTGAATCATGATTGGGAGAGTTAAAGAAGTGAATTGTTAAGGAGTGAATCATGTAATTGGGAGAGTTACAGGAGTGATTTGTATTGGAGTGAATCATATGATTGGGAGAGTAACGAGTGATTTGTTACTTGAGTGAATCATTTAATTGGTAGAGTTACAGGAGTGAATCATGTAATTGGAAGAGTTACAGGAGTGAATCATGTAATTTGGAGAGTTACAGGAGTGAATCATGTAAATGGGATAGTTACAAGAGTGAATCATGTAATTGGGAGAGTTACAGGAGTGAATCATGTAAATGGGAGAGTTACAGGAGTGAATCATGTAAATGGGAGAGTTACAGGAGTGAATCATGTAATTGGAGAGTTACAGGAGTGAATCATGTAAATGGGAGAGTTACAGGAGTGAATCATGTAAATGGGAGAGTTACAGGAGTGAATCATGTAATTGGGAGAGTTATAGGGGTGAATCATGTAATTGGGAGAGTTACGGGAGTGAATCATGTAATTGAGAGAGATACTGGATTGAATCATGTAATTGGGAGAGTTATAGGATTGAATCATGTAAATGGGAGAGTTACAGGAGTGAATCATGTAATTGGGAGAGTTACAGGAGTGAATCATGTAAATGGGAGAGTTTACAGGATGAATCATGGATTGGAAAGTTACAGGAGGTAATCATGCACTTTGGAGAGATACATAGATGAATCATGTGATTGGGTGAGTTACACAAGTGCTTCATGCGACATTTGATCTGATGTTTGATAAAAACCATCATTACTGTTGTATTTATTAGTGCTTTAAGTCATTATTTCATAGATTGCTTTTATGGACAATAAAGCTGTTTACAACAGTAATGATGGTTGCTTGTCCTATATAAATTGAGTGCATAAATCAAGAATTTTTAACTACTGTTTGTAATAACATGTAGTAATTGTGTAAGTTTGTGTGTGATCCTTTATCAGATTTTAACTTTTTTTCTCTAAGTATGGTAATGGTTTATATTTCTTAAGAATGAAAAGCAATGATTTCTGAGAGATGACACCCGACCTGGTTTTTTCTGTTCCAGAAGATACTGGATTTCTTGTTCTCTAACAATGTCTGTCCACTATAAGTTTCAGAAATCCTGTTATTTTATTGTATTTTGGTTTCTTATTTCTTTTCTCTTTTGATACAAATATTGATAAGATGTAGATATAGAATAAAGATATACTAACAAATGTCTATTTATCTATTTTATCCATAATCAAAAGACTTAAAATGCATATGATACAGTTAAACCCTGTTATACCAATCACAGCGGGACCATGGCTTTTTGTTCACTGTATCTGAGGTTCCTCATAAGCAATAGAAGGAATTGATATCTTACAACCAGTAAAAAGAAAACAGAATTCCATAGTTAAAATCTAAATGCTCATTGTGTGGGCAGATAGAATTTTGATTTGTAATTAAATCCCCAAGTTTAAACTCACAAATTTTGAATTATGTATGTAGTTTCTGATGATTTATTATTAATAATTTTTGATATATATAATTTTAAAAGCCATTCATATGTTCATTCCATTTCGATATACATAGATGGTTAATAGGAGAATTGGAGTAACAAAGAACCATTACTCCATCTGGTCCCATTTTTGTGTCACCTGCTGTAAGCAGAGGTGACACATAGGATCAGTTTTCCATTGTCTGTCCATCACAATTTTTCCGTACACTTCAGCAGGTGACACATGTGTTCCAGAGAACACTCTTTTATTTCATTAGCTCCCTTTCTTTCATTTTATAACAAATTTTTGTCTGGACAATACTCAAAACCTATACAAGTAAAGGTATTGACTTGAACCTTAAATATATACATAGATGGTGGCTAGGATAACAACAGTGATTAAGAACTGTAACTCTACCTGGTCCCATATTTGGGATTTAAATTACTATATGGGAAAAAGAGATGCAGGGTTAACTTATGATTATTTGAGGATATTTAATTATATTTAAATTGTAAAGATGAATCTATTTTTCATTTGAAGATGCAGATCATGATAAGGATTCAATTAACTCTGTCAGGACACAGGTGAATACACGCAGATACACTACAGAACAGTTGTTTGTTTTGCATTACAGGTTAAATACAAATGTATGTGTCCTTTCAAAATAACAAAGACTTCTGTTCTTCAGACACACAAAAGAACTGATTATTGATTACTTGATTCATTATATCATGCTAAGCAGTATCTGTTTTTTATGTGTTAATCAAGGTTGTCAAGTAGACAGTTTATGTGTGAAAACTGTACTCGCAAGATGGAATCTAAATTCAGTTTTCTATTAGCATCTAAATTACAAATGAAAATGCTTGTTTTGGGACCAGAAAAACTGAGGTTACGCTATAAATGAGTACATTATAAACAAATATATGATAAAATATATGATACAGAAGAGGAAAATCGTGACCTAGCAGAAGTGTTCCTTATCTATCTACATGTATCTTTCTATAGTGTCAAACCCCTGTTTGGGACCTAGACATTTTGTGTGTCAAGCTGCAAAAGTATTAGTAAAGGTTGTGTGAGAATAAAATGAAAAGATTAAAAACAAAATAAAATTTGAGAGTAAAAGAGTGCAAGTAGGTGTTGGGTTTAACCCTTTCCCTCATAGAGGACACCATAAAAAGACCTATGCGAACAGCATAAAACCGGATCAGCCTGCGAGTAACTCGCAGGCTGATCAGGTTTTATGCTGTTCACTGCTCCTCAGTGGTCTGGAAATGAGGATTTTGTAAATAAATTTGGTAAGGTTTAACTGTGGATTTCTGCAGATCAGGCTTTATATGATACCTATTGAGGGCGTCAAAATGAGTCTATATGAGGGAAAGGGTTAAAAGTAAGAGCTTTGCATTTTCAAAGGGAGATGTGATCAATCTGGCAGACTGCCAGACTGAATTGTTTGTAAGTCAGACAAGCAACAGCAGATGGTGGTAGACTGTTCAATAAGACGCCACGAGCTGATATTGTTACCTTATAGGAACAGAAAGACTTGCACAGTAAAGGATAGTGAGTAATGCAGGTGTAGTTTGCTGTTATGTCTCATGGTTGGATAGATTTGTAAATAATTGAGTTTCTGTGGATTTCTGCAATCAGTTATGTGTACCTTTGGATCAATGGGTTATATGGGAAGGTTAATCTTTCCATGAGGACCATTGTATAGGTTACAGACTTGAAAGGCAACCTAAAAATCAACACTGATGTATCCACTGCTTGAATATCTAAGGTAAAGTCATGTGATGTGTAGTTATGCCAAGAATATTGCTGTTGTTGTAAATGATGGTAACAGATGAATTCATGATTAATAAAATCATCATATTAAAAGCAATAACCAAATGAATGTGTAAGGACAAAACTTAACTCATTACATTTCAAACCAATACCAGTTGACAAATGGGAACAAATAGTGTACTATTTTGTGTAATTCCATTATTAGAAAGCTAAAAATGCAAACAAGCAGCAAAGCTGCAAATAGGGTACTTTGTAATCACTCTTAATATGTTGGATTTCTAAAACTTAACAAAATCTGTGAAGCCTATCATCTGAACTTTGTATAAGGAAAAAATGCCACAATGGTGAAAGCAAACTGCTAAAACTGGAGACTTAGTAACTGCCATTTTTTTCAGAATCTGAAGACCATCTATTTGTTGTTACAGTGCTGGATTTAACCATTGATGTCATGGTATTTCTGTCACATAGCAACACATCGCTAATTACAGGTTGAGAGTGGCCCTAATTACACCAAGACACCTGGGCAGAATAGAACCACTGACCTACTGTAATCCAGCTAGAAGAAGGCTTCCTCACATGAAAAAATCCAATCTTACCCTGCCGGGTGTTGAACCCACACCATCCGCTTACCAGTAAGCCCAAGTTTTCATGCTGTTATTGAATAGTACCTCACAATGTCATACTGGATACATTTTAATCATGACTCGGGAACAGTATCAACCCCATAAGTTATTAGTTGATTTTAGCTCACCAGAGTACAACAAACTCAATAAGAGCTATTGTGATCACCCCTCGTTAGTCAAATGGTTCCCTATGATATCACCTCTACCACTCACTCCGGCCAGTGAAAATAAGTGCAGGACAAGTGAAAAATTAGAATATTTCTTTGTGATTTTCTTGATTTTACTGTCTCAAATTTTAAAAGGGCTAGGCAGGGCCAGTGATGATTCTAGGAATTTTACACCCCTGTACTGGATAAAGGAACACTTTAATCATGACATGGTAACAATATCAATACCACTAGTTTTCTTGCTGTGTTTCTTTTTGAAACTAAGGACTTTCATGTCTATATTATCTTGACATTACGTTAAGGCCTCATCTTATAAATAAGTTTGTATTAATAAGGAAATGAGAAGAAAAGATTCATGTATTTGGATGGCATTTTTTAATATATGTACTAGTCTGAAAACATTTTGTAGCACATTTAATAAGCCTATCAAAAGAACATTTATTAAAAAGCATTACTTTTTATCATTTTTGTTTGAAAGCCGTTGCTGCCTTCTACTCTGACTGATTGCATAATCCGGGTAGAATGGGACGGGAACCAGCTCACAGTTTGCACCACCGTCACCTGGCAAGCCAAGCATCTCAAGTTTGCTGATGCCTGTTTCTTCTTCATACACAAAGGAAACAAACCCCTTCTCCCTGTCGCAGTTAAATGTGTAAAATTTGTTATCATAGTATATTACTCTGTGTCCTAGTTTTAGCCCATCACATACGGGCACAGTTTTACTGTAGTTTGTTCTAAGATTGTACTGTACACACATCTGGTTTTGTTCATCACTGTCATCCAGGCTAAGACCTACATCCATTGTGTCCAGGCATGGAAACTCATATATATAGCCCTCTTTAATGGCTGGGCAAATAAAATGAAACCCGTCATGGGAGAGATCCAGTTTAGACCAACAATGGGTGGAGAAATCAAAATATGATACGGAGACCTTGAACAGATAGAGTTTGTTGTCATCATACGTTACTGTAGGACTGTAGCATGGATGTAACATATTCGGCAACTCCTGCCATGTGTCTGAAACAGGAAAACATTCTTTTACACATAATAAAAGAAAAAGAGGATATGTGTATAATTATGATGTTGCAAGAGGGCATTTTACTTAACAAGGAGTCATAGCATAACAATCATACAGGATGAAATTTAGAAATTATCTCTTAAGGTGTATGTTATGACTTACCATTATGAATATTTTTCTATCTTTTGAAACAACACTAACAAAAAAAACCACAATGAAACAAATACTCCCTCTCTCCAACACACATATTTTTGTAATTTTACTCGCAATAATTGTACAAAAAAATAAATTATGCAGGTGAACATCTTCAATGTATCACTGAGCAATATCTAAGCAAAGATAGAAATAATTGAATAATAATAAATAAACACACAAAAGACATATTTGTCATAAACATAGAAAATATATAATCATCAAATCTGTTGTAATCAGATGCTATTGATTTTTGAAATAAATGCAAGCAACAAAAAGTTGCAACAAGCACTTTACGAAGTTAAAACAAAAATAAGAACAGATTCAATAAAAAATATTGTTTCAAAGTCTACAGTGGACAATATTAAATATACACATATAAAGTTGGTACTGTCAAAGCAAGAAAAACAAAAACAACGCTTGTCTGACAAATTTGTTGTATATGGAGATATTCATCACCAATATTTGTACATCATTCTTGAACCACAGAACAATGACTGAAAACTTCAAGATAGAATTTAACCATGGCATGTAGAGCTTAAATACAGAACAGGGTGGTAGAGATAGTAATAAGTGAGGCAGATACTAGACCTTAATTGACTACTGCAAATGCAGGTAAAAACTTGGGTATTATTAACAAAGACCATGGGATATTTGGTCTAGACTGAATTATCATAGAATAGATAGGGCATGGATTTCTTTATGAAGAGTGTCACCTTATGTACCTATCAATGTTTGCAACAGGGGAGAAGCGGCAGGACATTTTTCTCTTTTTTTTGAGTCTAAATTCCAAGTTTATGGTATTGGCAATTTGCTAAAATCCCTACAAACTCTTGCCAATGTCAATTTTCAGGGACCCTTTACCATTCTGTCTGTCAAATTCCCACCTGTCAGGAAAGGCCTTCTGTCAAAAGCCCCTTGTATGCCCACTGACCAAGGAAAATCTTTTTTTCCAATTTTTGGAGTCTAAATCCTAACCCTACAGAATTTGTTATAATATCCTCACATAGGCTTGTCAAAATCTATTTCCCCATTTTTCCTAGGACCCTGTTCCATTCTGTCGAATTTCCACCTGTTGGGAATGATTTTCTGTTAAAAGCCCTGTGTATGTCTGCTACTCCCACCTTGGAGCAAAACATTTAATAGGTGCATTACATTTGATGCAGTAGCCTAAGGATTATCCAAGATATTCACATACATGCATTTAATGCTCAGGTGGGTTGGACAAAAGTTATAATATCACCTTGCACAGTGTCATATTTATCAAAACTGCTCAAGATGTCCCTATACTTTCCAAATCCCCCGAGCAGGAAGAGACAGGTATCGGAGGCACATGCCCCATGGTGACGTCGAGGTTTGGGTGCCTTGGTGACCACAGACCACTCCTCTTTGAAAGTGTCAAACTTGAACACATCCATTATGAACTTGCTACGAGTCAAATTTGGTTGGCCTCCAGTCAGGTAGATGTCTCGGCCTTGGATACAAAAAAGTTGTGTTGGTATGAAATTGAATTAGTTGGATTGAGCAATACTTCAAAGATTTTTATTTCTAGAATGAAGAAAGTGTCATATGTAACCACCAATTTTATAAGAAATGTGCATGACTGATGTGGATGATTACCAAGAATAATTGGTCTGAGAGTTATTGATACCACTTTCTATGAACTATTAATCTTACTCAGATGTGAGTGCACCAACTGCTAAAATGAAGACTCCACTTCACACAACATTAACTATAAACAGTATAATCTTGAATGTTGAACCAGAGACATAATTTTACACACTTCCTTACATCAGTTTTCATAAGATAAAATTATTATGTGGTATAATACAAGATTAAGAATGTAAACAATAACAATCAATTATCTTAAAATATGTATGTTTTCAACTTTTGTAAATAATGTGACTTACTACCATAATCAAACATTTATTTTGACACATTAAAAAAGTTGATTGATATTGTTTGGTTGTATGCATGGTATCACAGATGAAGTAAGACTGACATAACCAACACACACTGTGAAAAAGGGTTATTTATCCTTGTTTATTAGTGACTGTTCAAATAGGTCTTTTCCTCTTAATTGGTAATTACTACTGTTCCTATATAAACTCATTCCTAAATTTTAAATTTCAAATTTCATGTATATGGGGAATAATGCTCTGTCTCAATAACTTGCCCATTCTTTACTAACCACTAAAAGTTGCTCAGACGTATCCATTTTGTAGAATTCAAGTAGGGAACCAACTCACACCCATTTGCGCATGTGAACAACTGTTTGTGAAACAAAAAGCTTCACCTTTTATCCCATAACCAGGTTAGGCCATTGAAAAACAGACAAGACTGAAAGCATTTTTCCGTCTGACTCAGTGTCACACTGTTACCTATTCATGTCAAAGAGATTTGAGAGTTGTATCCAGTATAAAACCTGATCTTCCTGCATGCTTACCTACAACTGTAACTCGAAAGCCTGTTTTCATATCCATCTCCGGGTAGATGTGTGACAGATCCTGGTAAGGTATGAAACGCCCCATCCCTGGGTCCAGTCGACAGATGTCTGTGCACAGCTTGACACGCCCCTGTACCTCCTTCACTCCTCCAAATGTAAGGAATGTCATTGGTAGTTTGCGGGACTGTAACACAATGTAAATCAATTTTTTTTTTATGATTTTAAGCCATATTTATATTTCAACACAAGTTCATGAAAGCTTCATAAATTATTCTTGATAATAAAGATGAGGGAGTATGTGGACAATATTGTAAGAAACAAGAACATGTCTTGATAGGACCACTGTACCCACATATGTAACAAGTATGAACCCAGGCCAAATTGATTGGAAATAAAGTATATATATCATATAAATAAAGTATATATATCATATAAATAAAGTATATATATCATATAAATAAAGTATATATATCATATAAATAAAGTATATATATCATATAAATAAAGTATATTTATCATATAAATAAAGTATATATATCATATAAATAAAGTATATATATCATATATTACCACTGTCCTATCCAGACACCTACTGCAACACAAATAATTCTATTCTCTTTCTTGCAAAACTTTAAAATTGGGGAACAAAACGTGGAATGTTAATGAAAGTATTTTTAATTTCTGTTGTGCTATGTGACTTAAAGAATTTTTGATTGGAGAATGGATGAAAATATCTGATCCATAAAGCATCTACAAAAAAAGGCCTAAAGCCATAAAATTTAGTACATATTAATACAAACAAGAGTGTTATCTGGAACATATGTGACACCTGCTGAAGCGTGACGGAAAAAGTGTGATGAACAGACAGACGGATGGACAGATCACAGAAAAGTAATCTCTAAGTGTCACAAAAATTAAGAAAAAAAAAAAAAGAGTTTAAGTTTTATAAAATCTAAATGATTTCTGTACAGGAAGTTGAAGGTCTGGTTTCTTTGTCACTTTCCATCCTTTTTTTGAAGTGAGAGCTTCTAAAGTCGGACAGAGGATTTTCTACTTACATTCACATTATCGCCACTTATCCATACATTCGTGTTGAAGAATAGTACCACTGGTTGTAGAAGTCAACATTGCAGTTTGATAAAAGTAAGATATATTGCAAGATTTTGAAAGCACTGGGTATAATCACAATTTTTTTGTGCAAATAAAACTGTAAAAGAAGCAAGTTTATAATTCAGTGTTCATCCGCTGTTTCATTCATTAAACTACCTATAAATAACCTTATTTGCACTACAAATTTACGACTGCGGCATGAGCTCAATTGGTAACAGCGTCGATCAGGATTTTGTTCTTGCAAGGGGTCTTGAGTTCTAGTCCAGCTGAGACCGTTCTTTGTAATACTTATTTTTTATATTCTTGGGTTATATAGTTTTTATGCTTCCATTATTTTGCGTTTGTTAACCTTTTGATTTAAATCATAGACCATAGGACAAAAAAAAAAAATTGACCACTCTATATATAGAGAGGTCGATTTTTCTTATATGAGGATCCTGCGCATAGACAGGTTAAGTTATAAGGTCAAAACAGTAGAAATGAGAGGGGTACAGTATGTTTAATGTAAGCTGTCAATTGAAACATTTTGTTTTTAATCTTTTCTTGTTAGAGTCTCAAATGACTGTAGAGTCTCTTGTCGCAACTGTATGTCACAACTCAGAAAGTACTTTAGGGATTGAGTTTATACTATATACAATGGTCAAACTTTACCAAGAACAATAACTCTACCTTGCTTCATATCTATTACTTAAATTTTACAGAATATATTTTAAAAACTATTGAAGGCATGGATATCATTCTTTACACATGAGAAGGATGTGAAGTGACAAAGAACAATAACTTTATCTTGTCCCATTTTTTGGCTTTTCTATTAAAATTATTTCTGTTTGCAGCAAAGAAGTTATTGAGAGGATCAATACTAAGAACCACTATTCCTTATCCATTTTTGTTTAATTTGACAGAGACCAATAAATAAAAGAATCTATCTTACCTACTGTTTTAATAAGATTTAACTTCCCTGATTTTTTAATGCATACCACAAAAAAATTAAAGGGACTGACTTTATAATTCACACATTTTAACTTTAGCTTCTAACAGTGCTCTCAGTGCTTCGATTTGTTATAGTCAGGTATGATGTACATGTATGTGAATTTTCTCTCTTTACAATATTAAATGAATACAAACTTTTCAATTATCAAAAATATCAAATTCACGGCAAAAAGAACATCAAAATCTATTTTGACTACCTTGCTGTGGAGATCACCGATTCTTTCCAAATGTTTATGTTTCTCAATCCAAGCTTTCCCCTCATTAGTATCTTTCATGATAGGGTGTTTACAGACTGCCTCCCATTCCTCTGCCTTTAAGTCTTCTGGACAGAGACATTCCAGCAATTCATGCAGTATATGCCCCCTGGATGCCACATCATGATTGTACCATATGTGGATAGCATGAAGCACCCCCAACTCTGAACCACAGTTCAGGTGTTGGTCTGATATGTAGTCTATCACATCTTCTGAATCAAGCTCAAGGTATTCTCTCTGTTTTATCACACTACTGAAGTAATACAAGGAATGTCTTTTTGACCAGCTGTAGAGATCATGCAGACCATGTGATGCTGCAAACTCCATAAAATTGAGGCAATTGGTGTCATCCAGAATCATCTTGATGTAGGTGATACAGCTGGATATCGCTGAAGGAATCTGAAATCCAGTAAAATAACTAGAAATGTGTCTAGAGGACACAGATGCCCCCACCCGTTGCATTTTCCAAAACAAAGGCCAACACCCAGGAGCGCAAGTCATGTCCTGAGTAATATATCCATGAAGTTTAAAGTCTGTAGCACAAATACCTTCAAAGTTACCTGTGTCACAATTTGGGATGGATGGACTGAAAAAGGCAAATCTATATACCTGACTTTTTGGTAGGGGGCATAAAAATACCCAGGTGCACAAGTTCATGTCCTGATTAATATATCTAAGTTTCAAGTCTGTAGTACAAATATTTTCAAAAACCAAAGGCCAATAACTCTGTCAACTTAAACGGTGGTTCGATGAAAATACCCAGGTGCTCAAGTTCATGTCCAGATTAATATATCCATGAAGTATCAAGTCTGTAGTATAAATACTCTTGGAGTTATGTATGTCACAAAGTTTCGAGACGGACGGCGAATGGATGGATGGACGGACGGACAAAGGCAAATCTATATGCCCTCCCCATTTTTGGTGGGGGCGTAAAAGAATCAGTCCTCCTGGCATTTTATGAAATGGATAAATCTCCACTCCAATTCAAAGTGACCAGCAATTTTGGCAGAACTCTTAACAGGTATTCATTGCATTCTAAATATATATTTTTACCTTTTATCATCTTTTACCTTTTTATCAATCTACCATCTGCTACCACATGATCATCTATTTGTTCGTATATGGTTCAGGGTCAATGTTCCATAACCCTTTCCCTCATAGAGGAAACCATGAAAAGACCTATGCAAACAACATAAAACCAGATCAGCCTGCGAGTAACTCGAAGGCTGATCAGGTTTTATGCTGTTCGCTGCTCCTCAGTAGTCTGGAAATGAGGACTTTATAATTAAATTTGGTAAGGTTTAACTGTGGTTTTCTGCAGATCAGGCTTTTTGTGGAACCTACTGAGTGTGTCAAAATGAGTCTATATGAGGGAAAGGGTTAATTTGTTAGTTAACCTCTGGTCTCCTACCTTACTTAACATGAGGATGTCTAGAATGGCATTTTTTTATAGTGTAAGGGGCATAACTTGTAAATTAACTAGCTAATATCAGATTTAATTGAACTCGATTGCGAGATTATGGTCATAAACATGGTTTTAAATTTTGAAGATGATTGCTCAAAAAATAAAGACGCTAGGGTGTAACAATGTGAAATCTGGCATTTTTTATAATAAAAGGGACATAATTCCTGACCTTATTGGCAAATCTCAGCCATAATCAAACTCGATCAAGACATTACGGTCACAAACATTTTCTTAAAGTTTAAAGATGATTGTTTAAAAAACTAAGATGCTGGAGTGTAAACAAAGTGAAGTTTTGCATTTTTTTTATATTAAAAGGTGCATAACTCTTGACCTAATTGGCCCATCTCAGCCACAATTGAACTCAATCAAGACATTATGCTCATAAACAATGTCATTAAGTTTGAAGATGATTGCTAAAAAATGAAGATGCTTTAGTGTAAACAAAGTGAATTCTGGCATTTTTTAAATATTAAAAGGGGCTTAACTCCTGACCAAATTGACTGGTCTCAGCCATATTCAAACTTAATAAGGGACATTATGGTCATTAACATTGTCATAAAGTTTGAAGATGATTGCTTAAGAAATGAAGGTGCAAGAGTGTAAACACTAAAATCTTGACCTGCACAACGGACAACAGACACTTACTGGATCACAAAAGCTCACCCTGAGCTTTGCTCAGGTTAGCTAAAAAAAGAAACTATTTAAACAGAAGTTATATTGTGCAATTTTTTTCTGGTAGCAAGTTTTTCAAGTTCCAAGTTTTTGCTACAAACCTTTTGACCCATATATATGCAAATCTGCTACTTGCTTCTGCTGAGCCTCACTGAACATGAATGGATTTCCCTATAGTTGCATGTACTAACTCTTATGCTGAAAATGAGTTTGCACTAGAAATGTAATATAGATTTTATTTCTAGTCAAATGGCATATAACTCTGCACAGTCTTAAATGATTGAGAAAACAAGGTAAATCATTCTTCACTTCTTTTAAATTATGGATGACCTGATAAGAGCATGTTACTCCCTGAATCTCTATGTTTTAGGCCTTGGGAATATATTAATAATTTCATGACCTCTAACGTGAAAATGTTGTGTTTCTCAGGAACTATCAAGAAGGATTAGTTACAAGTTTTCAAAACTTATTTCCACGTGAAAATAAAATAAATATGATTTGAAGGAATAATATTCACTGTTGTTATATAAAATTGTTTAAATAATTAAGAGCAAAAGATTATTGGAAGATCAGTCTGTGTGCCTATTAGACATGTTGCAGGATAGAAAGCAAGACGATGCTATAACATCATAAGAAAAGAGGGGACTCTCAAAGGAAATAGAAAAAGTTCTGGTATGGCCAATGTAGGCTGCTTGTTTATAAGTTTCTTCTTCACTTTTGGCAATAATAAGCACCAGGTTATATTCTTTTTGAGAACATATTACTTTTCAAATATATTATTTTCCTATTGAAAATACTGTAACCATGATAAAATAAGGGTAATTAACGAGGCCCAATTACCCACAATAGCATATAAAATTGAACAATTTGTAGGTTTAACAATCAATCAAATACTTCTTGCAGTGAATAGCATCACGCCACTTTATGACATCATTTTGTTTTGACATGCACTGGCTATTAAACATGATGGAATGTCTTCTCAATAAGCAGCAAAGAAGCAATGAAATTTGCATGTTTATATACAAGAGTAAACATGAACACCCAAGTTGCTGTTTGTCCCAAGGAAAGCAGGGCTTTCCCCAGGCCCATATCGCTAGTCGCATGCGACGAGCCTTCACTTCAGCTAGCCTATTTGCGACACGCTTTAATCTTGCCGACAAGTCTTCTATCCAGCAGCGACGATCCTTCCTAATTAGTGCGAAATACACACACAACTTCCAGCTGCGACGACCCTTTCTAAATCCGTGTGAAATACACACACACAGCTCCCTTTGCAAGCCTCCTGTCAATTACATAGCGCGTGCCTTACCATACACAAACTGCTTACGTCACTTAATTACGCGCGTCGCGTGCCATCAGTTGACACCTATCGGATACCGAAATTGAAGTCCCCTGACCAGGTGAGACAAACTGGAGTAAAATTCATAAGAATTCATTGTGTTATGGTCAGTTTTTGAAATTATTAAACAAACAAGTAGTTAGTAGTAATTAATTTGATCTTAATATAAGCTGATTGCAATGAAACGTTATTAATCATCTCTGTACATCCTAATGCGAAAATGTCGAAAAGGAAGGCGTCGGAAAGGTCAATCTTTGACTTTTTTTCGAAGAAACCTAGACTAGAGATATCAGGAATCTCTTCCGAGACAGGCCATTCTGACGAAGAAGTTTCGGCACCGGCACCATTACCGAAAGGGCAACGTAAGACGGGGATCGACAAGAAATGGAAATCAGAATTTCCTTGGCTCACTGAAAATTCCAATGGTAAGTTTCTCGCATTGCCTGTCTTTTACTTGCTATAACTTCATCCCGTATTTCTTTTTATTATTATTATTAGATCTTCTTAGGTAAATATAAAAAAAATAGCAGTTCCTGTAGATCTACTTCTATATATGAACAAATAAAAAAAAATGGAACAAAGTTCATGGACTAGATCAACTGGAAGATCACTATATAGGTCTATTAAATTTTAATTATTTTTAAAAATAATTAAAATGTAGATCTAGATGAAATAAAAAACCAATGTTCAAAATGTTTAATACTTTCTGAAAGTGATAGTCTATGTAAAATGGACCATTTTTTTTTCAACTGTTTCTGTCTTTGATTTTCATAATGTATTAATTAATCTCGTACGAGAGGTCGTGGGTTCAAATCCAATTGGAGGCCAACTTTTTTTTTAATCATTTTAATTTTTATCTATTTTATACATCCTTAACTATATATATTCTTGTTCCACATGATGAGAAAGATTAATGGTATTTTTTAGTAAGCACATTTAATACTTAGAGCTTCTTATGAATGATTAATTATGCTTATCCCCAAGGGCCACCCTATTATTAACTATTTGACAAAATGTTTCAGATGCTGGCTGACAGGTTCAAGACCGAACTCTCTACTTCTGACGAGACTGTTTCAGAGTTTGTCCTAGTAAAGAACACCATCACAAGCCAGCAGAACCTGTGTAACCGTTCTGCTTCCAGGATCATGGAAGAAGTTGCTGGACCCTTGGCACTGAGCTGTCCAAACCTGGCCAAGCTGTCAGCAATTGGCTTGCTGATTCCAGCATCAATTGCAGGTATGCATTGCAAATCAGTGTGAAAAAATACTAAACAAAATTTTCATGAATGCCAGATAAGTAAAAACAAATTTCAGAAATTATTAAAGATGCCATTATAAGCATTTTAAACCAGTCTTAGAAGAGATTATTAATCCCTAATGAATAGTTATAACAATATAAGATCAAGTAAAATGCCAGATCCTTATAAAATCTTTATTTTCTTCAGATTGTGAAAGGGGGTTCTCAGCCCTGAAGAGAATCAAGACTGACCGAAGAAACAGCCTGACGACTGAGAACCTCCAGTCACTTCTGATGATCTCTCTGGAGGGACCTCCAACTCTGGCTTTTCCATATGAACAGGCAGTTTCTATGTGGAATTAATGTATTTTAAGATGATATATGTAATGAAACAAATATTTAAGTAAATTTATATGCATATTTGAATACATTTTTATAGAAGAAATTTTACTCTGCTCTCTAAGGTTTAAGGCATATGCATAGATCATCATTCTTTCATCTTTTTTGGGGGGATAAATATGTTTTTCAAGTTAATCTTTTAACTGCACTGTATACATGAACATTTTGTTAAAGAGTTAAATAAGGAAAAAAATATTCTCTTGATGCTATTGAGTTTTTATGAAACAAATTAGAAAAAAAATGTTTTCATATTTTGCTTTCTGGAATGAAAAAGACATGTTTATGTATATATTGTATATATATATATATTGATATTTTCCATTAATATATTCATTAAAAACAAATATTAGTACATTAAAACGCTAAAATATTTAACCTTTTTTTGTCTCTTGTTTAATTTTTTTTCGCTGCGCGAGCACGGGAGGGGACACCCCTCCCATACCCACCCCACCGCACATTTGCAACATGCCTTCTGAAAATCCTGGGGAAAGCCCTGGAAAGGTATATTTTATTGTATGAAAGATTCAGTGAGGGGGGTACTTCTAAAGACGATGACCCATATAGCTGATGTCTGAAACAAGCAAACAACAGCAATGTTGTTTCAGAAGTGCAAAACTGGTAGATAAACAGTGATATAGCAGAAACAGCAAGTGTTAATACTATTCACGATACATAGCAGGTTAAATCTGAAATTTGGCTACGATTGGTTTGCTCAGTAACACGATGCAATCTCAAAGGAGGGTCCACTTTACCCACATCTTAAAATGCTCTGAAATCTTGACTATGTGCAGTTAGATTGATCTTTTTAGTTTATTGTCGCTGTGACAGTATTTCAGTCATATAGCAACGTCCAGCTAATTACAAGTGGAAGAAGACCCTGAATTCACTGAGGCATTTAGTAAGAACCACTGACCTACCGCAAGCCAGCTGCAAGGCTTCCTCACATGAAAATCTGTATGACCCAGCCGGGACTCAAACCCAGGTGGTGAGGGGCTGAGTGAGTGTGTCAGCAATTCAACTCTCTTGTCACAGAAGCCCCATATGCAGTTAGAGGATTACTCTTTACACAGGTAATGTGAGACACATTGAATTATATATAATTTCATATTTTTTTAGAATGACACAAACGCTGCATGTATTTGATCTTTCTTAAGACCCCACTTAGAAAAAGTTTAAAAATATGTTATATATTTAAATGTTATCTTGTCTAAGATGTGTTACAATGATTTTTTTCTTAAAATAAATAGTAGGGGAGGCTATGTAGAAAAAAAATATTGGTCCAGGATGTCAGATGAAGAAATGCAAATTTCAAGATTTTTGTATGCCAGGTATACAAAATTTGTGATACTGTTCTACTTTTGGTTTAGCGATGTCCCTACGTGACAACGTAGAGGCACGACATCCAGTATTAAAAATAGCATGTCGCGCCTCATTGATGGATTTACCTGGAGCATGACTGCAGCCTCCAGCAGATCCGTCACTCTGTCCCCTATCTCTAGCTCTCCTACTTCCAAACATTTTATCAGTCGTGATATGATGTCAATATCTACATCATGAAGTTTCACAGTGTCATTCCGGCTTTCTATCATGTTACTGGAGAACATAGCCCGGAAATAATCGCTCCCCTTCATTAGAGTGTTTTTCTTGCAGGTTATTTTTTTTTCCCCAATATTGATGGTGACAATTTTGTCAATTATGGGGTCGAGAACTTCTTCCATTTCTAACCCTTTCTTATATCAACTGAAATTAAAATAATTTCATGAAATACATAGCTCGTTTCCACCCGGCTTTTCTACTGAACAGCGAAAACACGTGATAAAACTACTAGAGGTGGCTCTACTAGAGCATTAATTTTATATATATTTTAATATGTCAGATCCAGTGATATTTTAAACAAATGCAACTTCCTTGAACTTATCGAACTTCATTTCCAGAGATAACGTTCCACAGATGATCATAAATTATTAATTAATATATATCCCCCTTTTTTTGGTCTCTTAAAGTTACTTCCCTTCCCCTACTTTCATTTTTAATTATCCAAAAGATATCTTACATACCGGAATGGGAGTATTTTTAACGGCACGTACAAGTCTAATGAAATTTGCATATTTTGTAATGTTTGGTTGTTGGTTCGAAACCTATGAAGTAAAGATTCTTTCATAAATCCATATATATGTAATGAAAATGAAATGGATATGTTAACATATAGTCAGATCCTCTCTTTCTCTCGTGAGCGCTCTCTCTCTCTATCACTCTTATAGTATATAAGTACTTACCGGTATATAGTATTTTCCCTGTTTTATCTGATGAAAAACAAATCTAGATCTGACCAAAATTATCTATATTAATGCATATATGTAACTTAAATAAGAAGTAAAAGCCAGTTTATTTATTTTCTTCTTTAATTTATACATCGATGCATTAATAGTGGTCCAGTCATTAACAAGTAACAATTTCAGTATAAAATAAAACATACATATATATTATTATACAGATGGTCAGATGTTTTAAATGAGCTACAAAATAATGTAAATTATCACACAAGTTGCCAAAATAATAAATAACAATATTTCACTTTTGAACATAATTTAATTTACAGTCAGAATTTCACTTATATCAAGCATTGTTGAAAAAAAAAATCAATAATATCATTTAGTCCATTTCCTCTACAGTTGGTCCCTGACTTGACTGCCCAGGTCTCGAGGCAGATGGTCCTGTTTGTTGGGAACCAGCATGCAGTTTCATCATGAATGGGGAACACTTCTTCTGAACCTCCTCCAGTTTGTGATCATATTCATCCTTATCTGCCAGGGAGTTGCTGTCCAGCCACTGCATGGCCTCATCACATACCTTCCTGACCTCGTCTTTATCACCATCAGAAAGTTTGTCTCCAGCATCACCTGCTGATTGCTTTACACTAAATACATAATTCTCCAGCTTGTTCCTGGCATTGATTCTTTCTGTCTGCTTTTCATCTTCTTCCTTGTATTTTTCTGCATCATTCACCATTCTGTCTATTTCTTCCTTGGTCAGTCTGCCTTTGTCATTTGTAATGGTGATTGTGTTAGATTTGCCAGTACTCTTATCACTTGCTGATACGTTCAAGATACCATTAGCATCAATGTCAAATGTAACTTCTATCTGAGGGACACCTCTAGGTGCAGGGGGGATTCCAGTCAGGTCAAATTTTCCTAGCAGATTGTTGTCTTTAGTCATAGCTCTTTCCCCTTCAAACACTTGGATGGACACAGCAGGCTGATTATCTGAGTAGGTAGTGAATGTATTGGAGGTCTTTGTTGGGATTTTAGAATTTCTCTCAACCAGTTTTGTCATCACTCCACCTGCTGTCTCAATACCAAGTGACAGTGGAGCAACATCTACAAGCAGCACATCCTTCAGTGTTTCACTTCTGTCCCCAGACAATATGGCTGCCTGAACTGCAGCACCGTATGCTACAGCTTCATCTGGGTTGATAGATTTGTTCAGATCTTTGCCATTCATAAAGTCTTGCAACATCTTTTGAATCTTTGGAATTCTGGTTGAGCCTCCAACTAAAACAATTTCGTGTATTTTGCTCTTGTCAAGTTTAGCATCTCTGAGGGCTTTTTCCACAGGTTCTATTGTTGACCGAAACAGATCACCACACATTTCCTCAAATCTTGCTCTTGTGATTTTGGTGTAGAAGTCAATGCCTTCAAACAGTGAGTCTATCTCGACTGAAGCCTCACTGCCACTAGACAGGGTTCTCTTGGCACGCTCACACGCTGTTCTCAATCTGCGCAAACTTCTGTTATTCTTGCTGATATCTTTTCCATGTTTTCTCTTAAACTCCTGAATGAAGTGGTTCACCATTCTGTTATCAAAGTCTTCACCCCCTAGATGGGTATCACCTGCTGTAGATTTCACCTCAAATAGTGATCCCTCATCAATTGTCAATATGGACACATCAAATGTACCACCACCTAAGTCAAATATCAAAACATTCTTCTCACCATTCAAGTTTTTGTCAAGTCCATACGCCAGTGCTGCAGCTGTTGGCTCGTTTACAATTCTGAGCACATTCAAACCAGCAATCATGCCAGCATCCTTTGTTGCTTGTCTCTGAGAGTCATTGAAGTATGCTGGTACAGTGATGACCGCATCTGTCACTTTCTTGCCTAGGTAAGCCTCAGCTGTCTCCCTCATCTTCGTAAGCACCATGGAGCTGACCTCCTCAGGTGCAAAGGTTTTTGTCTCACCCTTGTATTCAGCTTGGACCTTGGGTTTTCCTCCATAGTTTATGACCTTAAATGGCCAGTGTTTCATGTCGGACTGGACCGTATCATCTTGGTAATTTCTACCTATCAGCCTCTTAGCGTCGAATATTGTGTTCATGGGATTCATTGCAGCCTGGAATGAAAATATAAACAAATTAAGTAATCCTTTCTATAATAAACAAAAATATACATGTGAAAAATTCCAATGTTTTCTTGTAACCTTTTGCAAAGTGCAAATAAAGGCCTCAGATTCTCCCCTTCACAAATATTACAGAACATGTATATATCTAGGTTTTTATAATGATTAGTTTTTGAGAGAGTAAAGTACTTGTATGCATGCTAAAGAATACTGAAAATTAAGTTCATATTGAAGTTGGTGTTAATTCATGATATGTAATG
>CM037785.1:43026742-43076742 GCA_021229015.1 Solen grandis
GACCCAGACTTTGATAGAAAATAATTTACAATCTTGTTACTAAAAGAGTAATATAATGCTTGTAGATCTACACATTTATGAAAAAAACAAAAACATGAATATCAAAAACATAAGTATCTATTGAAGCCGCATTAACAACAACAACAACCCCCCCCCCCAAAGAAGGATATGATTATACACACGTTTTTTTTATACGATTACTATGTGCAGTATTGATCATACATAAATATCAGCAGTAATTATTTGGCAAAACTGTGGTCGAAACCATCTTATCATATGAGCAATATTGTAAATTATTTATTTCCTCTTTATACATGCATGGTGCATACATACAAATACATGTATGTATGTAAATACATACAAACAACGCATGCATACTTACGCTCGAGTGCATTAGCAAAGGAAATTTTGCATAATATTCAGTATACACATGTATTAGTACATGTATAATTAAATCTTAGAACACTGCTTTTCATTTAAAATTAATGTATTACGATTGCACAATTTTTAAAGTTGGTTTTTAAAACCTTATCTAGACATTAATCATCGACTTCATGTATAGTATGTGTGTGTGCACTGCGTGTGTGTGTGCACAAGTGAGCGCGTGTGTGTGCCTACAATACTTAAAAGATGCTGGTTTGATACCCAGCATGTATGAAAAATAGGTTGTATAAATGCCACCTCAACTGGTTTCTGTTCTGCCAATTGGAAAAGCGTATAATTATACGGATTAAATTAAATCAATTTAAAATGTGAAATAAATGTATGTACGTGTTAGATAAGTTGGATATATAAATAGTGTTTTATATGTGTTTTTATAGCAAAGTTATGTAGCAAAGAGGACCTTGCTAATGATTGAGTTTATCAAATATAAATCTTAATTGATTTATATATCCTGCATTACTGCGTAATACTATAGCAGAAATAAATGACGTTTGCATTTATCTAATGCCAACGATCTCAAGTCAATCAGGCGGCATTCAGTAAAGGATATTTATCAAGTACCCAAGCCTTCTTGAGTTACGGGATTCATGTGACAACGCTAGAGGGGTTTCATGAATGTCATGGCCAGGTCTTTCCTGCACTGGAAGGCCAATGTACGAGGTTTATATCCGACTATATCAGTAGTGAAGGTGTCTGACTTTGTATCATTGTGATGAGTTGCCGTCAAAACTTCTGACTCGCGATGTTATTAAGGTATGTAAGCGTAAATCAGTACAGTTTGTTTGTTTGGTTCCTGGTCTGTATTTACTTTTACAATGAGCAGAAGGAATGGAACTCGGAATAAATGAATACCGGCATTACCTATAGGTGAAAACTACTTCACAAGCAAGCGGGAACCAAACGGGGTGTCCGACTCACGGTCAGTTTACCATATTTGAATGGAGTTTGTTGTTGGATGGGCGGGTTTCAAAGAGGTCGTTTCTGTCAAATATCTCCTGTTAGATTTTCATTACTTTGTAGGTAGATACCTCATGAGAAGAGGAAGATTGGGAATGATTTTAAGGATGATAGGATTAAGGTCAAGATCAGTGTTACCAAAAATTTTTCTTTTTGTCAAATAACTTATTTAGAAGTGAGGTATGATGATCAGATTTAGATAGATACCTTATGAAAAGAGGAACACATGGATCGATTTTCAGGTCAGTAGGGTCAAGGTCATAGTTACTGTTAATAAGAATAGTTTTGCTCGCTTGGGAAAACACTTGAAAACCTGGTTTCACATCATTGTTGTCATGCCTTTACTTCATTTTTGTGCTTTTTAATGCACTGGTAAATAGCAGACCCAGATTAATCAGCTACTTTTAGAATATATATATAAAAATAATAAAAATAATAAAAATAAGTAAAATAAAAAAATAATAATAATAAAAAAAAGAGTTGGAATACTACATTTATCCATAGTGTTCATACATTTCCTGCATTTTCAATGAAAGAGCTCATTCATCATTAAATGGTAACTAGATTGCAATACGGCTTGCTGTAAATGTACAAGTAAGAGTTTCCTTCATCCACTAAATATTAGTCATCCTATATTGTACTTTTTCAAGCCACTTCATTTCTGGCCTGGCTCATTTAATTTTTCAAAATATATTTCTAATGGACCAATGTCTCAAATCTTTAATTTGACCACAGTGTTTGTGAATGTTGTCTATTTCTTTTTTGATCCTTTGATGGATTGCTTTACTGTCAAAGACAGCTTTACACTGAATTATAAAAACTTAACTCTTAAGAAACTAACTTTTTACCTTGACCTTCAGCCCTTTTAATGCTACATCATCTCATTGTATATTTTGCTTACCTACAACTTAATGTTGTTTATGTACACCATTATTCCTGCTTGAGATTCTCTTGACCTAAAATGTGTCAGTTGATTGACACTGTGTGTCAGTTTATATTATAAGAGGTTTAAGTGATTTTTTCAGCCATACTGGCATTTGTGTTACAATGAAGTGAACAGTATTAGATCTATATTCTATTCTGATAATTCTTTTAAAACCATTTAAAACTTTACACATGAATAATAAAACCAGATTTATCTCACTTTGATACATTGAAGCTTCTTCAAGAAAAAAACATTAACTATTTAATTTAGGCAATGCTGGAGACCAAATATTTTGCTATCAGCAAGAAATGGTACCATAATGCTACTGCAGACAGCACGCTGCAGTGATTTCTTTTCATATTATGAGTATTTAATGAAAAAAATCAATTCAGAAAAACAGTAACATTCAATGGAATTATGGTGTGATAACTATGAAAATATTTATGAATTCAATGTTTATATCTAAACAGATCACTGTTTATTGAAGTCCATACATTGTTAAGCAGCTTAATATATTTCTTATATGTGCTTAAGGCTGATATAATGCTATACAGAGATTCGGCACATAAAATAATTCCTTTAGTTCCATATACTGTTATGCGCCGTTGCTGTAATCTAATCTTAATTAAAAGAGACTTCATATGGTGATGGATGTGTGTGATGTTGTTTGACTCCGCAGTTATTAAAATTAAATAAACCAGTGGACAGGAAGGACAAGTAAGGCAAGCGTAAAATTAACTGAAGTTTAATTTAACTATTGAAACATTGAAAATATGTATAATCTATGTCAGTGAATTAATGATGACTCTTTTTCACTTTAATCTCAAAGTAAAACCCCAAAATAGCAGCCTATGAATGTAAATAATAACCTAACTTCTGTAAAATAGTCAACCAAACCTGTATTTAAGTAATTAAATATCAATGTTTTACTCTAATATTAAGGCCCTTTTTATTATTTTAAGTACCACTCTGAATGTGTATTAAACTAATTAATTTAAACTAATAAGATAAATAAAAGTTATAAAAAATAATGTCAATGAGTCCTAACCCTAAGGATATTTGTCTGCAGAGTGATGAAACAAGCAGATGCAAAGCCTTATATACCCTACTTATTTACAGTGTTTGAAACTGATAGAGAAAGAAAGATTGTAAGAAAATGAGTGTAAAATTCGTTAGAAAAAGGCTCCCATGGGGTTTTTAACATTTCTAACAATTCTACTGCCTCTGTCACAATCTCTCAAAACCACATAAAATGTACAGTTTTACAATTTTTTACATCTCTGAATTACATAGAATAACATCACATTGATCGGTTAAATAACTTTCAATTCTATATTTTACAATATAAACCTGTAAAATAATTTAAAAGAGAAAACTAACAAAATACTTATGGTACTTCAAATCTTTTGATCATCAGATTATAAGGAAATGACCTCATACAGTGCTATGACATGATCATCAATTGAAAGATAAAATGACTGACATACTACTTCCTATTTACTTCCTGAATATAAACAAAGGTTTTTACAGTATTTACAGTATCATCAGTTATGACAGGTATACATTAGAATGAATATCTTAACTTAATAATTATGATTATTTAACACTTTAGAGATATAAATTTCTTGAACACTTGTATAAACCTATGAATTAATTGAGAGCAAAGTTGCATCATATTTATAAATACAGTGGTTGGGGTACTAGGTCATCACAATATATATTTAGAACTAAAGGATTGTTTAATGTGCTGATGCTTGTATGGTGGCATACACCAACTGGCTAGTAAAATCTGAAGTTTCAACATGTGTTTGTAACATGCTGTATTCTCTCTTTTTCATCCCCAAGGAAACATATTTCACAAGATAATAAAAAGCTATCAACTGGCTGTTCCTGTCATAAATTCATGAAACTGTTCACCTGAGGTATGATTGATCTACACCCTAGCAAGCCAAGGGGATTTAGAAATTTAGTTCTTGCAGCTGCTCCTTCGAATCTGATCGCTAATGATCTAATTACCATTCTTTAATTATACCTTGAAAAGGCCAGACCAGACACAGGTCATTTTCAGTCTGAGTAGACCTCACTAGGTTTCCTCTTCTTCTTCAAGGTACTGAGGAGTACAGTAAACAGGTTGACCAGTCCCAGTAGTGGAGTGGTTAGAGCATCCACCCCACAGCTAGGAGATTGGGGGTCCAATCCCCAGCTGTGACATTCCAAAGTCTTGTAGATGGTACTGATGTATGTGCCCTGTGACTGGCGTCAGCATATGTGGGTAGTTCCAGGAGTTATGGTTGGCTCGGTGTTAGGTTAATGTGACAGGTAGCGGTAACACACAGGTTGATCCTGTTTGATACTGGTCAGTGGTCACATAGGTCATGTACTCCTTGAAAGCTCCTTTAGCAGGTTGGTACTTTGTACAGGTAACACCTGATACAGGTTATGTTCTAACCAGGGTTTGTAGTATCATGACAGGAAAATGACCTTTTACAACCAGTATAAAACCAGATCTATCTGCAAGTAACTCACAAGCTGATCAGGTAATATACTGTTCCTGACTAGTCAGTACCTTGAGACTGCACGGTAACTGTAAAACCAGTTGAAACTGAGAACTACAGTCTTTCTATGGTCAGATATGGTGAAAGCTGATGTACCTGAGTTGTAGCAGCCTGTAATATTTGGTGTTTGTTGTAGTGAACTACACAAAATAATGATGTCATAATTTAAACATATATTGTCCCATTGATTGTGTAGATATGAGCAATAGAGCTATTCAGCTTGGTCCTAAGTTTATTGTTTTTCCTTGGGAAAGGCACTTCCAGCTGTCTTGAATAAGACTGGCGGTGTTATGTCAACTGCTCGACAAATGCTGTCTCGTGCAGTATAGGATATTTATAGAACTGAATCTGACATTTAGCCTCTCAATATCGTCGTATTTATTGATTATGGATTTCTTTCACTCTGGTGTGACAAGGCCAGGATTCTTTGGGCTGAACAGCAAATTCTTACAATTGCACCATAATTTTCTCTTTTAAATCTCAGCCACTCATTCTGCTTGCTTGATATTTCACAGAAAGACCGCCTATCTGAGCAGGTTTATTACAGTGCTTCAGCTTATTACCTCCAGATCTTAACTTCATCTGTAAGGTTCTGATTTATAAGTAGCAAACAGTATAGACTTTGATCAGACAGTTTGTTACTTGCAGGCTGATCTGGTTTTAGAATGGTCATTTTCCTGATACATTGTATGTTCTTAATATGGGGATGAATGGGCATCTGGACCTGTGTTTTCAAAAATATGTTGTATGGTAGTATGGTTTTCTAACTCAAATATGGCCATTAGGTTTTATTAGGACCATGGTATGATAATTGAGTTTAAGCTTGAGATCATACTTAAGGTAAGTATTTTTCAAGAACTGGGGTCCAACAGTTATGTCAGTTTGATTTGCTGTATTTTACTTTTTTTTATTTACTTTATTATGTTGTGTACTTACACAAACAAATGTTATTCATTCTTAAATGATTTAGAGGTCTTATGCAGCTAAGTTTCAACATCTTCCATTGA
The DNA here is from genome assembly GCA_021229015.1 of Solen grandis. Classification (NCBI taxonomy): domain Eukaryota; kingdom Metazoa; phylum Mollusca; class Bivalvia; order Adapedonta; family Solenidae; genus Solen; species Solen grandis. Next base: position 43,032,631 of record CM037785.1, read on the forward strand.
ATCACATCATGTTAGGTAACCATGAAGCATAGACATCACCATTTGTAGATTATTCTCTAATCCTTTTTTACCAATTTAGGACATAAAAATCTCACCTATCTTTAACCAGGTTTTCCACGAAAATCCAGGTTATTAGAATAAGTTGTTGAGCGGATGGGTGGGTGGTTGTCAATCATTTGTTTCCATAAAATACCTTGTTAAAATAGAGGTACAGTTTTCATATTTGGTAGGTAGATACCTTATGGAAAGAGGAAGATTGGGATTTGACTTTAAGGATGATATGGACAATGTTAAAGTCACTGTTACAAAAATAGATTTTTCGTTTCCGTCAAATAATTTCTTTTAGGAATGAGGTATGATGATCAGATTTCGTATATAAATACCTTTTGGGAAGAGAAAGATTGGGATTGATTTCAGGTGAATAGGATCAATTACTATTATTACTAAAATAGTTTTGCTTGCCTGGGGCGACACTTGAAAAATTTGACAATCTCCTTGTATATTTATTAGACATTTATGAAGTTGTGGTGAACATATAGTAAAATTGATAAGGTCACTTAATGACCCTAATTCTCAGGATTGTAGAAAAATATTTTTAAACATAAAAGTATCTTTCTGTCATGTTCAAGATGAAATTTTGGACACAGTGTAGATTAATCAGGTAAATTTTATTAACACTAAAAGTGTCACTGGAACTATTTGATTTACTTGAAATCGAAAGATATAAATAATGAAATTTACATCACACTTTTTCTGTCACGCTTCACCAGGTTGCACATGCACACTCTTGTTTTCCATCTTGTTGCATTTGCTGTAGCGAAGATGTAATTCTAACCACCTATATAGCTGCACAGTGTAGAAAGGTTGGTTTGTCATGACGTGTCCCTAATTACAGAGTTAGGAATGGTGATGTCTGAGTTAAAGGCTGATAATTAAACACTCTCTGAAATACCAGACTGCCATGGACAGCCTATTACTGACATCTATACAAAGATTAACTCGCTATATGACTAGAGGACCAGAAAGACCTTTAACACTTTGTGACCTGCTGGCTATAAGATAAATCACATATTGATATGCAATCAGTACTACCAGATCAGCCTGAAGGGTATCCATATTCAGATTACCATCATACATAGTGCTGGATCGCATTAAGCTAGATCAGACAGAAAACATTTCGTTCTGAACAAGCATGATCTCTTGATTCACAAGGTGGAGTAAGACTGTATAGGTACAACCTGGTTAACCCTTTCCCTCATAGAGGACACCATGAAAAGACCTATGCGAACAGCATAAAACCAGATCAGCCTGCGAGTACTGATCAGGTTTTATGCTGTTCGCTGCTCCTCAGTGGTCTGGAAATGAGGATTTTGTAATTAAATTTGGTAAGGTTTAACTGTGGTTTTCTGCAGATCAGGCTTTACGCGGTACCTATTGAGTGCGTCTATATGAGGGAAAGGGTTAACATGCTAGTTTCTTGCAGGCTGATTTTCAGTATAAGCTCTTAGCCTGCTGATCTGATTTTGTACTGGTTGCAAAGGTCATTTCTTTTTAGGTTGCAAGTGTTACATGGTTTCTGTGCTTCTGACCTGCTTGTCATATAGATTGTATTGTTGGTTGTAACATATGGTGTGATAAGAGTGCATTAATTAGCTTGGAAATGATTCGAAGCATGATATGTGTTTATAGATCAATAGCCGTATTGCTACAACAGAAAAAGTGTCAGTGTATCTCCTTTTGTTTCATGTAGGTTTCCTATCATTTCATTTTCATTCCCCAAGAACGTCGGTTGACTTTTGCTCTTGAAAACAGTACCTGTTTCTTTGCAAACCATAAAAAATCTCAATTAGACTTTTAATTGATTGATCATGTTGACTGCTCACATTTCATTATATTTCTTACTTTTCAGTTAATTTGAAAATATAGCAAACATTGTCAAATCTTAAAATAACTTCATTAGACTTAGGAAAACACAAAGTTACAACATTTGTGTATTACAAGCTAGCTAACCCTTTACTTCAGAAATATTCATGTGAAAATTTATGACTTAATGAAAATTAATTTATTTTAAATGGTATATGAAACAGTTGATTATTCTTTGCTGTGCAGACTATGTAAGATTTGAGCTACAATGTTTCATGGACCTCCTGGAAGGGCTGCCTAAACTGGGTATGCTGTGTTTGCCAATGAGTCAAAATGAATCTTTATGAGGGATGGGTTAAAATCATCTATCATCAAAACAAGAGGTGTAGATCCATTATAACACAGAATTCACTAGAACACAGCCCAACACTGGACCCCAAATATGTACAGTGTAGATCTATTATAACACAGATTAAATATAACCGTATAAAACACTGGACCCAAAATCAGTGTAGTTCCATTATAACAAAGAATTAAATATAACAGTGTAAAACACTGGACCCCAAATCAGTGTAGTTCCATTATAACACAGAATTCAATATAACACAGTCCAACACTGGGCCCCAAATCTGTACAGAGTAGTTCCATTATAACACAGAATCTAATATAACACAGTCCAACACTGGGCCCCAAATCTGTACAGAGTAGTTCCATTATAACACAGAATCTGATATAACACAGTCCAACACTGGGCCCCAAATCTGTAAAGAGTAGTTCCATTATAACACAGAATCTAATATAACACAGTCCAACACTAGGCCCCAAATCTGTACAGAGTAGTTCCATTATAACATAGAATCCAATATAACACAGTTAACACTTGGCCCCAAATCTGTACAGAGTAGTTCCATTATAACACAGAATCTAATATAACACAGTCCAACACTGGGCCCCAAATCTGTACAGAGTAGTTCCATTATAACACAGAATCTAATATAACACAGTCCAACACTTGGCCCCAAATCTGTACAGAGTAGTTCCATTATAACACAGAATCCAATATAACACAGTCTAACTCTGGACCCCAGATCTGTACAGAGTAGTTCCATTATTTTCCATTATAACACAGAATCCAGCATAACACAGTCCAACACTGGACTCCAAATCTGTACAGAGTAGTTCTATTATAACATAGAATCTAATATAACACAGTCCAACACTGGGCCCCAAATCTGTACAGAGTAGTTCCATCATAACATAGAATCTAATATAACACAGTCCAACACTGGACTCCAAATCTGTACAGAGTAGTTCCATTATAACATAGAATCTAATATAACACAGTCCAACACTGGACTCCAAATCTGTACAGAGTAGTTCCATTATAACATAGAATCTATGATAACACCAGTCCAACACTGGACTCCAAATCTGTACAGAGTAGTTCCATTATAACATAGCAACACTGGACTCCAAATCTGTACAGAGTAGTTCCATTATACCATAGAATCTAAGATAACACAGTCCAACACTGGACTCCAAATCTGTACAGAGTAGTTCTATTTTAACACAGAACCAAATAAAACACGGTCCAACACTGGACCCCAAATTTATATTTTAAGATTTGTTTAGTGCAAACAGAAGACCCTGATTAGACAACTTCCTTAGGAATTAAGGTGCATTTTCGTATACAGGTAGTTCTTATATATAGTCCAATGTAATGCACTATTTAGACTTGGATCCCAAATAAAGCATTTATAATGGAGCTTCACTGTGTTTGTTACCTATTGCCTCAAATATAACCTCACAAAGTTTGTCCATTTAGTATTGACCCAATGGTTTTTGAAACTTGAGTCCATACTGACAAAATAGATGCCTTTTATGCAGACTTAAGTAAATTTAATAACAATTGACAATACTGATTTTATAGTTTCATATTCCTGTTATCCATTATTCTGCAGAATGATGTAAATATGATGATGCCAGATTGGATAGGCAGGCAACCTGAGTCTCATTGCAAACCTCCTACAATGATACAAGGTTGATGGCATTGTGTCTTATTCTATCATATCTGGGAGACTTAACTGTTGGACTGAACTGCTGCCTTGCAGATACAATCTTATGTGTGAGATATTTAACTTTACAAGACACCTAAAACATTTTGTAAGTTTCTCTGATACATAAATCACCAATGACCAACTAAGTTAACTTGTCAAACTGTAAGTTATGTCTTAGAAAGTCTTTGTGATAAATAGTTACATGAGGCCACCTTTAATAAATTGTTTGTTTCCCCTTGCCAGACCAACCCTCAAAAAACCCGCTGACCCCAAAATTTTAGTGGTTAATCTGCTGTTTTTTTATGGTTTCTTTTTAACCGAGTTTTATCTGGTACAAACGGCGTCACTCCGAAGCTTGCACTAAGGAAGTCCGAATTTCCATTGACGTCCTGTTGTTATTTTTTTCACACACACACACCCATTGTGTAAACATCAGTGTGTGTACACAGTGTACCGGTATACATCATGTAGATTCACAGATTTGATGCTTTGCATGTGCATCAAAGCTCCGCCTAAATTGATTGTTGACAGATGCACAATGTTGTAACGTTCACTGTTCGACTTCGGGAGTTTTTCAGTCAATTTATTTGTATTTTAAAAATCAATTCAGTGAAGTATATCATCCCTTGTGGAAGTATTACTAGAAGAAAATATGTACATTTTGCGTTTAATTCTATGCCAGGGGTCGACACTAACAGTGTCCCGGGGTCCTGAGGACACCAAAATTTTAAAAGGGACTCCTGGGATTCAGTATTTTAAATAGTGAGGTGTCCCTGATTTTGCTAAAATATGCCCAAGGGACACCTGTCGAAAAAGTTAGTGTCTACCACTGTATGCTGTAATCTTTATCAATCTTTTTTCAAGTTTGTATACCAAAAAAAATATCAGAATATAGATTCAGCGTAATGTGCTCTCTTTTAGTTCTGTGCATGTGATTAGATGAAATTGTATACTAATTATTAAAAAATTCACACATTTTAAGACTTGCAGTATAAAAAGACAATATAACAACAGAGTGGTACCGGTGTATCTGGGTCTTTCAGTTGTTTTTTGTTTGGGACTCATGGATGTCTGGACTTTAAAGGATTTTGCCTTGTGTAAGCCCTGGTCAAATGTAAATGGTTCCTGATGTGCGCTAAATAGAAGCAGAAGTCAGAGCCAGAAAGCATGTATGTTGCTTTGCAATTATGATTTTCATTTCCTCCATGTACAGCAAAGCTGTAAACATGAGTAAACGTAATTTAAAGGTCCATGGTTTTACCATATGAGCATCGATAAATATTTCCTTGTTCAATGTTAAAGATAAGATAAAGAAATCAGTTCCAGTATGCACCAATGTTACCCATAATTCACTTGGACTTAAGTATTTTAGGAAATCAATCAGGACATACACATGACAGTTTAAGCCTAGTGAAACTGTTCAAGTACATGACAGTAATGTATAAGTGATAAACTTTAATTCTAGTTATACTGTCTAGTCATCCTTTTTTAACCTTGAAGTTCTTTGATATTACTAAATAAAAATTGTTAATGTTAGAGAAGTTCTTTATAATCTTACAAACTTTAAATTAAAGAATCATCATGCATGTCATTATATGTAATTAGCAGGGGAAAAAAAATTGCCTACCTACCTACCCACTTCTCCAGATTAGGGTCGGGAGAGGGGAAACAAAGATTTTTTAAAGATTGCCTGATTAAATTCTGTTATTTTGTTGGTAATTTAACTGTCTTTCAATGGCATTACATCATTCTGTTGAATTCATATGATCATAATAGGAAAATACACTATGTTCTTTCAAGATCTTTTGTTTATTTTGAAACCACAAGGTCTAAGAAGTGTAAGATTGGATAGGCGTATCAAACTGTAATTGGTGAATCTGTAAACAAATTAGCAGATGAAGCTGATTTAATCAAAATCAAATGTTGTTGCTTAATATGTTTACTTTACTTTGGTAGAGTAGGATTTGCTGTTTACCGGGACCCTTTTATTGTGATTCATAATTAGATTCTTTGATTCATCATTAACAAAAATAATAACATAGTTTGGTAATTGCAGTGGGTTTAAACAATGTTTTGTGTTTTTAGCTCATCTGTTCTTCAAAGGAAAAAAAAGTTGAGGTATTGTCATCAATTCGATGTTGTCTTGATTGGTGTTATCATTAGTGTCATCATCGGATTTGTCATTGTAGAGAAAAACTTTAACAATTGGCCATAACCTCTAAACTCTTAAATTTTCTGCCATCAAGCTTCACATACTTGTTCACTATCATAAGGACTACATTCTTATTAACCCTTTCCCTCATAGAGAAAACCATGAAAAGACCTATGCGAACAGCATAAAACCAGATCAGCCTGCGAGTAACTCGCAGGCTGATCAGGTTTTATGCTGTTCGCTGCTCCTCAGTGGTCTGGAAATGAGTATTTTGTAATTAAATTTGGTAAGGTTTAACTGTGGTTTTCTGCAGATCAGGCTTTATGTGATACCTATTGAGGGCGTCAAAAGGAGTATATATGAGGGAAAGGGTTAAGGGCCATAACTCTTAGGTCCATTTTGACCAAATTATTTTTAAATAATAAAATGCAGTGGAAAACTTAAACCTTGGCCATAACTTCTAAACCAAATTTATCTTCCCTTTTAAAAACAAATCAAAACAGACAGGTGATGACAATCCCCATGTGGTGATCTTGTTAACCACTATCTGCTTTGCATGGAATATCCACATCATTTTAATGATGATTACTATGGTTGGTTGTTTACACCAACAAACCTGCATTGTTGCTGAGCATTAACACATGATCATTGCTTAATGATGAACTGCCTCTAAACACAATTGCTTATCACCTGGGGTATTAAATTGTTATCACTTCCACATGTCAGTGCACTAGGATGTCAAGTGCTGACTGTGAAACTATCCTAGGAACAAATAGTTATAGAAGAAGAAATGTTAGTTTTGCAATAAGCCTTTTGCAGCAGAAAATGTAAATGGCACAACATATTTTTGGGGTCCATAAATCAACCACCATTCCTTGGTCAAGGTGAAATAGTGGTCTATTATGAAATGGCGTCACACTGTAATTTAGCTTTTGAAAATATTTTAATCTTAACCGTGAACAGCAGAAAGCAGTTCTGTCTGATCAGTTTCTAGACAGTAACTTTCTCTTTAAAATTATCAATCAGAATTGAATAGTATGTTGGCCTATCGACCTTTGAGTTATTTGCAGGCTAATCTGGTTTAAACTGGTTGCAAACAATCACTTTTGTGTTAACTCTCATGTGGTGGAGAGTCAATCCTTTGCCTCCTTTTTATGTCTTGGCAAATAGAGGAGGCCCAGATATAATTAGGTATAGAAGAAGATGGATTAGTTTTACATTAATTTTCTCCTCTGTTTGCTCATACAATATTATAGTTAAGATGCTTCACAGCCTGCAGAAGAAAGAATAACACATTGTTACATGTTACTATATCATTCATTTAAAGTTCAGTAAATTAATATTCATCAAGTCATAAGATTTGTACATGAAAGGGTTTAATGAAGGGATGATATGAGGCAATATATACCATTACAGATCATTGTGTGGCAGTCAGAACTATTTTAAAATCTATTGTTATAATGGCATGTTATCTACGAATAAAGGAAACATAATATTTTGAACTTCTTAAGTAGATGTGATTGTAAGAGTTTCTTCCTGGTCAATTTAAAAGACACACAGTTTCTGCAAAATTTATTTTATGAATACAGTGTTTTGTGAAAAAAAAGTTGTGAAATTAGGACTGGTGTCTTTTATACAGTTTGCAATTGATATCCGTTATATAAACAAAAGGCTGTTGCTGTAAACAAGGAAGAAGTACCTTATCATTCTTGATCAAAGTACATGATTGTATTGTCTCTTTATAATTACCTGAATGTTACACAGCAATGGGTTTTTGTATTTTAATCTTAATTAGGAGAAATTTTCTCCATATCTGATTGAAGGATATTGTGTAATACTTCGCTAATGCTATGAAAGATGCACAGAGATCATGTTGGGTAAGACAAAAATATTCACGTCTCTGATGTCATTGAATTGGACAATCTATTAAAATGGAACATTTGCATGACTGTGCTGATTTGAAAGCCATGAACTCCTGAGAGAGATTGAGCCTTTGCCACTCAAGTGCTACTGGGAAATTATATATGTGACAAGTATTATATTAGATCTTCATCATTATCATCATTTGTAGCAACAAACACTCTAGATTTTAACCCTTTCCCTCATAGAGGATACCATGAAAAGACCTATGCGAACAGCATAAAACCAGATCAGGTTTTATGCTGTTCGCTGCTCCTCAGTGGTCTGGTAATGAGGATTTTACAATTAAATTTGGTAAGGTTTGAGTTTGGCTTTATGCAGATCAGGCTTTATATGGTACCTATTGAGTGCGTCAAAATGAGTCTATATGAGGGAAAGGGTTAATGTTAATTTGTTATCTGTTTCGACTGTTAACATATTACCATATATTTCAGAATGCATTGCAGAATCTCCAGATCGTTTTCAGTGACAAAATGGCCTTCCTGAATAAGCAGGCAGAAGAACAAGTCAAGTAAGTGAAAGTAAAGATCTATTCATTAAAAGAAAAATCAACAAGTAAAATTATGTATAAAAAGAGAAACCCCAAAATGACCCTTTGTACTAAGAGTCTAAGACCACATTAGTATTGTGAGACCATTTTGACATAATCAACTAGCAGTTAATAAGTAACTCCTTGATCAGGTCTTATACTTGCTTTTTCTCAGATCCTCAGATTTTTAAGAGGTAACACACTTAAAACGTAATCAGAGTAAGAATAACTTTCAGATCTTATTTAACTGTGATATGCCATTGTATTACTGAGTGGTAGGGATGTTAAGACTACAAGACTGGTTCCAGGTTTGCTCTCATCATGATATATCACTGTATGGTGTTGCAGGTATGTGAAGGAGATGAAGCGGGATGACAAGGTCCTTCACGACCTGCAGGAACGGGTATTCTGGAGGGTCAACCGACCACCGGTATGTACCTCAGCCTTAAATCACTCATTGGTCTTTTGAACTGGTCTTGTTTTAGACTCACACTCATGAGTGGAGAAAGTTCATAGTAAAGATTTACTTAATCTAAGAATAAGTCACCCACTTGAAATATATTAATTTATTCAGGAAGTATTTGATGTGTGTATTGATGTAGTGCATTTTGTAAATTAAGGAATTACTTTTGAAGATATTGTCTTTTTCAATTCTTGACTCCTGAATGTGGGTTGTAGATACAGTGCACCTCCATGTTGTATTTGTGACCACCCTATTTTAGACTGCAGTCTAAATAGGTGAAACTGCACCATAGGTGAATTAAACAAATCACAGAATGAAGATTTTGGGTCTAATGTTAGCTTTTGCATTATTATAGAGCATGTTACAATGAATCTAATGAGTGTAGACTCATAAAGTTGATGAATAAGGGTCATTACTACTTAGTACCATGGTTCAGTTGTAGCATAAATGACTTGGGATCCAAAGGTTGTGGGGTCAAGCCATACTGGAAATAAGGGTTTTTATGACCTTCCCAAGTGGAATGTATTGGTCAAACCCATGAACTGTCAAAAGGGATTGAAAAACAATGTGTTTTCCAAACAACTTAAAAATGAATATGTTTAAACTAAACTAGACTTTCGCTTATACACAAATGAAAACTCATTTTGGCAACCTGGCAATACTAATCTCTAAGTAATGCTTAGAATCTTAAGTAAGGTTGAATCCCATTTCCACATCTATTGTTTTACAAAATATTCAGCATATGATGAAGTTGACACACATAGATAAGTTACTGACACACATAATTCATTAGAATTGGAATGTTTAGGTCATTTTATAAGGGAATCAAGAATGAGGAAATATGTTTTTAAGTATGTTTATTTTGCACTAAGTATGGACAGTGGAGTTTTAGCCCGACTAATCAAGGAAAATCCTACAGTCTTGTTTAAACATTTTTTTTCTTTTATTTTCATTATGGGGATAGTGTTGTTGTTATATGTGCATAACTAAAAGACTTTGATCCATCTGTGCAAAACAGAATTAAAGAGCTGCAGTGTCAAATGACAAGCTAGAGAACCAAATGAGAAAATTAAATGCAGGACTTTTTTCTGTCTGTATCAGGGGTTTTCCTCTCTGAAAAAAATCTTTAAATTCATGCTGTTTTCCCTAAAATTTAACCCAGGTTAAATACCCAAACTTGAAAAAATGGTGTTTTTACTTCACAACATATTGAATTAAGGCTCGTTCAATATCATTAGGTAAATAAGGGCCAGAAACTCGTATGTAGATTTAAGAGAACATTGATTTGGATGCCTGGACTAATTTGTTATATATTGTATTTAATAGAATATAAAATAATATTTGAGGTAGATTATGATATTTAAACACAACCATAACACCTAAACAATTAGTTGTTTTTTTTTTCATGTAGGCAGATGAACAAAGATATATCAAAGAAATGTATTAAGAGAAGGGAGATAATTCATTAAAAAATATAAGAAATATTGATTTAATTCTACATTGATTTCTCCCCTCTAATTCATACTTAATATGTTCCTATAGCAGGAATGAATATTCATTGTCAGAGTAGTTATGCTGACAACTCAAATAATGGGTCTTGATAGAGTAGTAGACATTAGGGTAATGGGTACTTGGTAAGTGTAATTATATCTGTATGAAGAAGTGGGTATTAGAGTAATGGTAAATAAATAAGTACAAATTAGAGTAGTGTAAACTTGGTACATTGTAAATATATTTGTATGGAGTAGTTGGCATTAAAGTAACGGGTATTGATAAATAAGTACACATTAGAATAGATACTTGGTAAATTGTAATTATATCTGGATGGATAGAGAAGTAGACATAAGGGTGTTTGAAAGAGTAGTGGGCATGATAGTAGTAGTATTAGTGTTGTGGGCATTCAGTAAGTGTAGTTTTTGCCTTGATAGAGTTGTAGACATTTGTTTAGTGGATATTCCTTATGTATAGTTGTAAATGTGTCTTGAAAGAGTAAAGGACATCAAGATAAGGGTACTCAGTATGTGTAGTTGTGTCTTGATGGAATAGTGGACATTAGAGTAGTGTACTCAGTAGGTTGTGGTTATACCTGATGGATAATTGGACATTAGAGTAGTGTATTCAGTATGTGTAGTTGTGTCTTGATGGAGTAGTGGACATTAGAGTAGTGTACTCGGTAGGTTGTGGTTATACCTGATGGATAATTGGACATTAGAGTAGTGTATTCAGTATGTGTAGTTGTGTCTTGATGGAGTAGTGGACATTAGAGTAGTGTATTCAGTATGTGTAGTTGTGTCTTGATGGAGTAGTGGACATTAGAGTAGTGTATTCAGTATTTGGTAGCCGTGATCTCATTAAAATCATATCCTAATTTGCACTCCTCTACTATCCGCGATTAGGATCTGACAACATAGCATTAGGGGTCACGTCAGATTGACCTTTTAAGTAATTTATATGCATAAACAAGTGCTCGATTTTTAACCAATTAAAAAGTGCGTGTCTAACTTACTTCGGTAAAACTTTTGTCACAGGGTGAGAAAATATGCAGCTTGACCGGGACTTGAACGCAGGGCCTTTTGCTTACAGGGCGAATGAGCTATCGCTCTACAGAATGAGCTTCTCGGCCACTTAGACATCTTACCATATTGTGAGATTGATGCAGTTACTTCCCCCTGATATAACGAACGATTTTGTAGCCGCTGATTTGATTTGCTTATACAAAGGTCAATCTGAGACAACCCTCTATATGATGTGGTCAGATCCATTTAGCATATTGAATCTGATTTTAATGAGATTGGCATTGGAATATTCAGTATGTGTCACATCTTGATAGTGAGGCAAACACTAGAATAGGAGATGTTCAAAATATCTTCATAGAAAATGTTCAGATTGCAAGGTGATATGTAATCAGCGTAGTCAGGATTTCATAGTGATATTGCAAAAGAGTTTTGGAATCTTAGTATCTATTTTTATATATATATTTAGCAATATTGCTTCATACTTATTTAACAAGGGTTTAAGTCAAGTTAGTGCACTTGTGTACTTCTCAACAAGTTAAAAATAGAGGGGAAACTGGATATTAAGGGAGATGCAAAGAATATCTGTAGTTAATGTGACAAAAAAGAGGAAATATTTTTAACTAATAACAAAGTTTTCTTTCAGTTTATTGATATGAACTAATGGGATTATCTTCCTGCTAAAATTACACCTTCATGCCAAAATCAACATTTTACATTAGTTTTGACAGAATTATCTTGATATTTCACAATACCATGGTGATATGCCCTGAGTTAACTTCCTATAAAATCTTGATACAGATTGTGTATAAGCTTCCGACTACATTTTACTGGCTCTCTCTTTCCCTCTTTAAAGTGACCCAGCAAAGTTGTTGAGGTTCAGGAAGCTATGACTTGAGCAACTAGTGTTGAAGCATACTTAAGTTTCCTGTAGTCCATGTCAGTGAAATCTGTCTATGCATAGAGTTGTAGTTGACCGCAAGTAGTGACACAGTGTTAGATTCATGTCAGTATTTCGTTGACAGGAAATGGGGAGTATGGGATATATGCTTATGATGGGATAAAACATTTTGAGCTGTCATTCAAATGTTTATTTGACACAAAGATTATATGATTGTTTAGTAAAAATTAACTACATTACAAGTGCAGTTAATGTTATTGTGAGGTTCATGCCAGTCCGTTAAACATTAATGTGCTAACAACTGGTTCGACAGGATTCTTTTGACTTAAAAAGTAAGGGAGCTGCTTGTGCTTTTCAAAGACTTGTTAAGTATGTCTAGTGTGATTAATGATGTGGAGGCATTCATTTAAATTGAGCAAACTATCATGTCTCGGGTAGATTATTAGAATGATATTTGTGTATATCTGCTCCAAGAGATGTGTGGCTGTGTTGGGGGCAAGCCTGATGCTGTTGTAGACAGTTACTCTCCTGTCAAGGAAGTGGAGGAGAAGGAAAAACCATGGAACCGACAGAGTGTCCAGGTGTACTGCGGTGATCCAAAGAAGAAGCTGGATACTGGCCAGGACAAGCCTCCTGGGGATCCAGAACAGCCTAAAGAAAAGGAAGCTCCTGCTGTGGAACAAAAAGCAGATCAGGATGCTGGAGAAAAAGCTGTCACTGTTGAGACTAAAACAGAAAAAGAAAACAAGAAACATTAGAAGAAAAAAAGGAAATCAAGAAAACTGACAATGATAAAGAAGCAGCTAAAGGCAAAGAAAATGCAAAGGACACAAGTATACCAATCATTGTACAACAGTCTGATGACAAATTGCTACCAGGGAAACTTTTCACACCCCCACACATTGCTCCATTTGATCCAAGCGTGGTTAAGAAGCGACCCAGGAGCCTGGAGGAGAACCCACGTATACCTCACAAGTCAAGACCCCTGAGCTACAGCCCTGGGCTCAGGAAGACGAGGCATCCCCGCAGCCTGCACAGTATTAATGAGATACCCAAGATTGTGGAACGACCTCAGAGCATGGATGTGTCTGCCTTCTTTGAGGAAGGGTTTGACATTCATTCACAGAAATTACGCAGGCTGTTAACCCAGAAAAGTCCCAAGAGATCCCTAGATGAGAGTAGTATACGCAAACACCATAGTCTTGAAAGTGCAGATATACAGGTTAATAAGTTTTGCATGAATTTTCAAAAAATTGATAATGGATGAAAAAGCTTTCAAAACAAACTCTTATTGGTAGGGAAGATAACCAATATTTGAGTATCAAATATCTGCAAATGAAGCATGTTTAGTTGGCTTAAATACTGAAGATCAGAAACAGTTTGATCCAATGAATCTGATGTGACAGAATACTTGTTTAAGAGGTTCTGTTACAAAGTATTTATACTTAACCCTTTACTTCATGAAATTCATGTACATTTTTTTTTCTCAATATTAATTAACTGAACATAAAATGATATATGGTATCATGAGTTCTATTTTGTTGCACAGACTATGTAGAAACTGAGCTACAACATTGTATAAGGAAGAAGAGGAGACCCTGGTCAGACAGCTTCTATAGGAGCTGTCTGGTTTGGGTCTGCTCTGTTTGAAAATGCATCAAAATGAGTGTATATGAAGTAAAGCGTTATTGTGAGGGAGTCTGAGTTAGCAAGTAATGCAGGCATTTCAGTAATTGCTTTGAGTTAACCCAGTTGAATGTAATAAACCTGAGAATTGCTTGCAGAATGATCTTGCTTTACTCTGCAGAACTGAATGATAATTGTTTTAGCGGTATTTAGAGTACATATCAAGGATCATATTTTTACTTTTGGTTGTTTTGATATTTCATGCCTCACATCAACATGTTATCAGAATAATAACTTGAGATCTAACTGAAATTTTAGCTGCAAATTTTATTCAATCATTAATTATTAATACCTTGATTTTAAGGAAAAGTTCTATTGTATACTTTTTGTGAAAATAATTTCAGTGGAACAGACATGTTTTTTGATATGCAAGATAAAATCTTTGATTTAAAATCAAACATGTAAATTATCATCAGAAAATAACAAGTTCCTTATAAAGATCTTGTTGCATCTTGCCCTCCTTGGCTCAGTGAATTAATTGTGTAAGTGGAGAGTGGGTCAAGGTCACTGTTACTATAAATGGTGTATAAAGGTGTTGGGGGGGTTAAGCAGGTAAATATAAATGTCAACTGAAAACAGAACATAATATCTGTTAGGATTGTTTATTTCTTTTTTGGGTTTAATGTCCAGTAGTTCAGTTATTTGGAGACTGTCCTTGTACTGCCACACTGCAGTATTATGCTGTATACTTGTGGCATGATATCAGACCCAGTCATATTATCCTGACACTCGGTCAACCAGTCCTGGAACTACCCTGATATGTTGAGCGCAAGCAAGGGAGTACCAGTTCCATTTTTTATGACTTTGTTCAGTCTCAACAACATTTTTATTCTGGAGTGGACACTCTAACCACTTGGCCACCAGGATCTCAATTGATTTGCAAGTGCAATTAAAGGATTATCAGTTTGTATTGAGGTGTGGTAAATTCAGAAAAGGAAGTAAGTTTGATGTATCTGTTCAAGTGGTATATCAAATTATTGATAATCTTGTGTGAGAAAGACCCATAGGCATTTTCTATATTGTCAATCACTCACAGGATTTTTAGTAATTAATCTTTTATCAAATAAAGCTAAGGCTCTAAGGCAGTATACTGACCAGTTATACATCTAAAGCTAAGTAAGTTATTTATAGTGGAAAACATATTTAGTTGAAACAAATCTTCCATATGGTCCATATAGCTAAATTTAGAGGTGGTGTGGACTTGATCTGCGCTACTTGTTATAGATAATGTCTCATCTTGATGGACATTTACCTACAGATATTAGTTCCTAATATGCTCCTTTTACTAGACAGAAGATTAGCTGTAAAATAAGAGCAGTATGTTCAAAAATGAGAATTTTCAGCACAACTTAAGTAAATTGCAACAATTTAAATGAAGCATTTTCATGGTCCTGGTCTACAAGAATTTAAAACAGTGTAAGCTTCATTAGCTCAGTTCATTGTCACACACTGGTAGTTGTTCCTAACTTGCGATACTTTTCATATAAATAGACTTGGGAGCTGCACTCAGATGTGCAGCAGGTGTTTTTCTTGAAGCCCCAATCCCATCACCACCACTGCCATACAAGCCCAGCTGTGACAAGTGTCACTTCATTAACATCTGCCATTTCTGAATCAAAATGGAGAGATTCAGCTTTTGTAGAGCAAAGCAAAAACTAAATTCTCAATTAAGGTATAAACACAATTTCCACCATTTCTGTTTTATAAAAAACATAACAAAAAAAAACGACTCAAGCACATGGCTAAGTTGACGTAGATTATTACCTTAATAACAAACATTTATATATTCATGATTTTCACACCTAAGTATTTAAGTACATGTATTATTTAGTGATAATACCACAAGTTAAATACTTATTTTGACTTAGTGACATGATAAATGTTCAGATGCAGGAAGATATAAAGATAAGAGAGCACATGTTTATTTTCCTTGACTGATTCATTTGAGGAATACCAGCCTTTGTGTTGGCATTTTCTTCCACTGTCCCCAAATGACTTATATATTGTTCAAGGGATATTAGATATAGAACCAAGCCAACAAACAAATCCACCCCAGTATAATAGGTACCACATAAAGCCTGATCTGCAGAAAACCACAGTTAAACCTTACCAAATTTGATTATAAAATCCTCATTTCCAGACCACTGAGGAGCAGCAAACAGCATAAAACCTGATCAGCCTGTGAGTTACTTGCAGGCTGATCTGGTTTTATGCTGTTTGCATAGGTCTTTTCATTTTGTCCTCTATGAGGGAAAGGGTTAAGGCACTCTTGGTGTCATGTGTTTTTTTGTTTTTTTTGTTTTGTTGTCATTATGTTTTTAAAGATTTTTTTTTGTCACTGCTGATTATTAGTATGATTTTCAACAACAGAAACAACAAAACACTTTTCCTTAACATATTACCATATAAATCATGTAAAATCATGAATTAAATAAAATAGATATGGGTTAATGTCAAGAAATTTGTATAAGATAAAATGGATTCACTCCTAAAAGAATGGTTTATATGAATCATCAAATACTTAAACAAAAAAAAAGCTTCAATATTAGTTTAATTATTAATTTTAATATAGTATTAAAAAAACACAAAAAAACAACAACTGATTATTAATTGTTATGTACAAATTTGTAAACCAAATACTGGAAAAGTGATGTCTTAATACATGTAGGAGGAAGGAAAATGTCATGGTAAACATTCAATTGCCATAGATAAGCAGTTTCATTTCTCTGTTGCACAGATGGTTTCGCTAATGTTTGTCCGCTGCTGCAGCTGTGTTTGGTGACTGCATGACTTGGCTGTGTTTTCTCTATCCAACCTTGTACAGAAATAATCTGATGGTTATTTTTAGAGGCAAATTGAAATCAGAACTTTCCTTTAAATTGTAAAGATTTTGTATTAGTGTCAGATGATAGCGTTTATATTGCTAGGTATAGTTTATGTGTTTATTAGGCTTCACTTGGTTTTAAATTGCTATATATAGAAAATAGATTAGTTAAATAGATATATGATATGTAATGCAAGGTTGTTATACATCAAAACCTTTATTGTGATACTTTGAAACTCATTGGTGCCTAATGTAGTTTAGGATTGTATATTGAAAGTGAAGGGTTAAAGGTCTCTGCCACTTAAAATAAAAAATATGATTTGTTAGACATGTGTCATTAATTAGGACAAAGGGGTGTTTAATCAAATTATCCCATCAGCTCATATACCGGTAGGTATGCTTCGACACCATGACAAAACGATCAGTCCCAAATCAGACAGTACCAACAGGATTGTAGCTAATATTCTAGACAGCAAGGCAAATCTATAGTTGTATATAGCATGTATGTATATATATGTCATGTAATATTCAATAAATTAATTTTTAGCATTTCATAAATTTCATATACTTAAGTGGAGGCTACATATGAATTATGGCACGTCCCATCATGTCATGTCCCATTCTGCACTCACATTACATAAAGTTTGGTAAGTGTTGTTGATAATGCCCTCACTTTGGAATAATGATATATAATGAACAGACCAGTCAGCAGACAAGTGCAACTGTGTCAAGGACTTTGTAAGAATTACAGCACTTCTTCTCTGTCAAAGCGTGGAGAGGGGGGTAGTAATCATCATGACAGTTCTAGTTCCCAGTATTTTTAACAAATTTTGAAACTTTCATCAGACCAAACCTTATCTTATGTATAGCAGGAAAATAAGCAGTGTGATTGGTAATTGCCGGGATACCGTGTGATGGTATAAGACCAGATCTGACTGCAGGTGTGTCAGATTCTGTACTGTTCACTATTCATCAGAATCTTTGATATTTGTAAAAATAACATTTTAAAATTCTGATATAAAGGGTTATTTGTAAAATGATGATTTAAATGACTGACTGTAGATCTAGTCTGGTTTACATTAAAAGATTTTTCTTTTTTTCAGCCTAACCATGCTAAATACCTGGAGGAGGGACCAAGTCGTTACTTCCAGCCCAGTCAGATGATCTCCAGGCGACGGACCAACAGAGATCTGAAACTGAAGGAGGTAGGTGCCTTACTTACTCCTCAAAATATACTTTGTATTTTTAGTGTCTCAAATTGTGATTTTAGTCAGTTCAATGACTTAAAAAATGTAAGATGTACATATGATGCTGTCTGGTGATCTTATATGCATGCTATTATTAGGATGTTCATACAGAAAGTGATTGTAAAAAATGATACTGGTTTAATTCCCTTGTTTGGCACTCAGCATATTAGGATAGGTCCAGGACTGATGGCCTGTGTCAGGATAATGAGGTGTGGTATCAGCCACGTGACTACAGTATGATACTTCAACGTGGCAGCATTGTATTTGTCCCAAGTAGACATCATCTCAAAATGACTGAATTACTGTCAGTGGGACGTCAACCCATTAAATAAACAGAAAATGAATGGTCTTCATAATCAGTTTAGTCATATATGTCAACATTATGGTGATTCAGAATTTGAAGTTACTGAAAAAGGGAAAATTTTAAGTTGAGATGCTTTGTGAAAAGAAGGACACTTATTTAAGTGTGAAAGTGCCTTGTTACTTTCATTGTAGTCACTGTCTGATACCTTTATTATGAGAATACAATTACTTCAGTGTATCCATACATTTGAGTTGGAATATTCCTAGCCTACCATCTTTGTACTTGGGAAAAGAGTATGACTTGATGGTGTCATAACCTTGACCCAGATTCATTTTTTTAATGATCAAATTCACAGGCAGTGGAAGTGTAGATTGCTTGTAATTACCGGTATGTTAAATCTTTACATGTAGTTATTTACTCATGTAAAGTCATAAGTTACAATGGTTTTCATTCTTGTCAGATAGATAACTTTACATTCTAACACTGAAGCTTAGATTGCTTATGACTTGAAGGTCATTTGTGATGGTTAAGGTCAAGGTCACTTTGTAACTCTTTGATATAAGACAGTATTTGGTGCAAAGGTGGTTTTAGATCAGATGTGTTATGACCTTGACCTAAGTTCATTTACTAAAGTTATATCATCTGTAAGAAATCATTGTCTGATATTTAAAACTCAGACTTGACACACCCTGCGTTTGTTGTCCGTCGTACGTCGTCAACAGTTTGCTTTAAACAACATCTCCTCTGAAACCGCTGGACAGAATTTGATTAAACATGCAGGATGATCCTTGGGTGAACCTTCACAAAAGTTGCTAAAATAAACTTGATCCATGTAGAATTGTGGTTGCCATGGCAATAGAAAGAAATGAATTATGAAAACTTTAAAAATAATCTCCTCCAAAGCTACTGGCCAGATTTCAAATGTTTTAGTACAGATGTTCCTTGGGTAACCCTATACTCAAGTAAGCAATTTAGGGCCTCTATGGCCCTCTTGTTTCATTATGTTAATAAACTTCCTTTTAAAATGTCATGTTGCAAGTGCCCAACAGAAACAATGTTGTCATTGTAACGTGACATCACCAATTGTCACCATATTTGCAAAATCATGTCATCGGTGACTTGTATTGTAATACTGTTAGTTTCATTCAATACAATACACGCATTGAAAATATGTATGTAATAAAAAGTCGCGTGTATACATTCCACAGTGACTGTAACATAGAGATAATTTTAATGTTTATCATGTTTTTTTTAATCTATGAAATGCATGTTCAATATGATAAACGATCTGAATGTTTATTTAATAAGTAATAGCAGTAAGTGAGCAACACTCTCATCTAGTATTATAAAGGGTTTTCCCTGACACACAAAGTTTTCCATTTTGACTCACAATTATCTAAATGACCCCCAAATATTTCAAACTTTGCCTTTTTATTGACCTCCATTTGAACAAAAAAAAAAAAAATAATGGAGAGACCATGTACTACATGGAATATATCAAGAAAGTAACCTGTGTTATTATTTAAGGAAGGTCTTCCTGTGGATAATTTTAAGGCTGATCAGGTTTTATATTGTTCCCTAGAAGTTACTTCTCATTGCCTTTCAAACAAGATGGTTACTTTGTATAATTTGTTCAAAGGGAAAATGCATTCAGTCTGATCTAGTTTTATTGTAGTTTATCAAGTGTAAAGCACTGGTATAATGCAGGAACTTTTGAGAGGGATTACTGTTAGTTATGAAAAAAATCTGAAATGATGTGAAAGAAAAAAGATTAAACCTAATTTAAACTAATGGTTTACCATAATGTAAAATGGAGTCCCTGAGGGGTTTTGGATGAAGTACAGCATTTAATTTGGATTATTGATCTCTTTCAGGTTCAGTACTTGAAGAAAGCCATTGGAAGACCTCGAATGAAATTGTCCAAGTCCTTAGAAATGTGAGTACTGTATACACTGTGTTCTTGGTTCAAATGTCACATTTTGTTGGTCTGTGTAGAAAGTATGGGAATGCTTCATTTCAGTGTGATCAGTAACTCTTCATCCCCATTATAAAACGCAACATGACTGAATATATATTGATTTATTTTAATAGATCAACTGAGTTCCTGTTTATTTTGTATTTTCTTTTATCTTACTTTAGTGGAATTTAAAGATATAATAATGTTCAAATTCATCAAGTAATAAAAAAGATGTATATAATTGCATAATCCCTTTCATAAAGTCACCACTCACCTCTCGACATCATGAAAACGATGAGTGTGTACATAATTATACTCTTTATAATTGAAAATATTTCAATGCTCAAGAGCTAAAATATCTGATTTCACACGTAAATCTGTGACCAAGTCAAAACAAACATGATGGTAAAACAAGAAAGCACAAACAATGGCCAAAACTGATTGATTGACAATATCTACTTAAGCTTTTTTGCTTTTTCCTTTTGCACACTTAGACCTTTTGCACAGTCTTGGTATTGTGCTTGAAATAGATGCAGATGCATTGTGTCAAGAATTTCTGTTGCAAAGTGTGTATTCTAAACAGCAAGTAAGATGAAACAAAGGTTTTAAATCTCTCTATTAATAATGATAAGGCCAAAATTATGTTAAAATATATTGTGCACAATGTTTAATTTGAATGCCATGCAGCAAAAGTTGTAAATCCATAGCTATATCCCCCTAGTTATTTATATGGCAATCATAGAAAAGGATTGACTAAGCAATATTGTTGTTACTTTTGTTTTGATTAATGCCATTCAAAGAAATATGTAGTAAAACTTCAATCATTTTTGTTCAGTTTTCCCTTTAACCCTTTCCCTCATAGAGGAAACCATGAAAAGACCTATGCGAACAACATAAAACCAGATCAGGTTTTATGCTGTTCGCTGCTCCTCAGTGGTCTGGAAATGAGGATTTTGTAATTAAATTTGGTAAGGTTTAACTGTATTTTCTGCAGATCAGGCTTTATGTGGTACCTACTGAGTGCGTCAAAATGAGTCTATATGAGGGAAAGGGTTAACAATCAATGGAGCTATTTCTGTGATTCAGAGAGCTAGATCCTTTATTACTCTTTAAGGTTAAAGATTAGCTATTGTCACCTTTCCCATTTTTTGTTTGACTTTTTGAAAGATATGAGAGCTATTGCAATCACCCATATGTTGGCATTGCAGCTACATGAGTTTTGCATGCAGTAGAAAATTTGGTTAAAGTTTTGCATGCTAGGTACGCTTATATCATGCTTATATCTCAGAACTCAGGCATGGGATTGATCCAAAACTTCTTAAACATGTTTAGGGGTAATATATTTACGAGTGTGTTCAGAGGCAGTTGGTTTGAAAGTCCATACAAGGGTTGGTGTTTCAATGACTTTCAGTGATTTTCAGGTAAAATAAATGGAAGGTGTAGGAACCCAGTATATCACTGGTGACAGCTGTTGTAGGGTCACAAAGTCACTGGTATTGACAGGCTCATTAGACTGTAGATCAGGTTGGGTTGCCAATGTTAAATTTTGTCAGAAATAGCTTGAGCCAAAGGGTCACATTTGAAATATTAAATGTGTTTGATATTTATTTGTCATTGTTCACTTCTCTGTCTTTTAATTGCTTGATAGAGTTTGACTTTTGTTTGGAATCATTCTTGCAATGACCTATTCCAAAAAATTCAAACCTCCTTGATCAGTTCATTTCTTAAGCAATATCTACAAACTTTATGATAATATTTATGGCTATAATCTCTCTGTCATGTAAGATTTTGGTTAATAATGGTCATTTGGGGTAGGAGTTATGCCCTTTTTAGCTCACCTGAGCACATGTGCTCAGGATGAACTATTAGGATCGATGAATGTTCGTCTATTGTCCTTCCGTCGTCCACAATTGATTTGTTTGCACTCTAACATCTTCATTTCTTCAGCAATCATCTTCAAACTTTATGACAATGTGTATTACCATAATATCTTGGCCAAGTTCAATTTGGCTGATATCGGCCCATGAGGTCAGGAGTTATGCCCCTTTTAATGTTTAAATTTGCCAGATTTCATTTTGTTTGAACTCTAGCATCTTCATTTCTCAAGAAACCGTCTTCAAACTGTATGACAATGATTATAGCCATATTCTTTTGGCCAGGCTTGATTATGGCTGATATCAGCCAATTAGGTCAGGAGTTATACCCCTTTCAATCTTAAAAAATGCCAGAATTTCTCTTTGTTTGCACTCTAGCGTCTTCCTTTCTTAAGCAATCGTTTTCAAACTTTATGACATTATTTATAGCCATAATCTATAGGCCAAAATTGATTATGGCTAATATCGGCCCATTATGTCAGGAGTTATGTCCCTTATAATGTTAAAAATTGCCAGATTCAACTTTGTTCACTCTAGCATCTTCATTTTTAAGGTTTTGCCCTTTAATTAATAAAAATGCCAGATTTCACTGTTTACACTCTAGCATCTTTGTTTCTTAAGCACTTGTTTTGAAGTTTCATAATTAAAGCCATAATCTCTCAGTCAAGTTTGACTTGAAATTTTGACCACAGGCACTGTTCAGTTCGTGAATTGAAGTGATCTAATGGATTATGTAGTCAGTACTATGCTATGAATTAATAACTTGTACAGGCAGTGAATGCAGTTTTTCTCAGGTGAGCATATTTAGGGCCATTTTGGCCCTCTTGTTTTTATATAAAAAAAAAGCCATATTTCACTTTCTTTACACTCTAGCGTTTACGTTTCTTAAGCAATCATCTTCAAACTTCATGACATTGCTTAAAGCCATAAAATCAAGACTAAGTTTGATTATGTTTGATATCCACTCATTAGGTAAGGAGTTATGCCCCTTTAATGTAAAAAAGAACAAAACCAGATTCCACTTTTTTTTACACTATAGCATCTGCATTTCTTAAGTATTAATCTTCAAATTTCAGGACAATGTTTATGGCCATAAAATCATAGCTAAGTTTGAATATGGCTAATATCAGCTTATTTTGTCAAGAGTTATACCCCTTGATCAAATCATTAATTTGTTAATGAATATTCATGTGGTAAAGGGTTATCCAGTGCAGGCAATGAAGGGAATGTTTCTCAGGTGTGCAACTTTAGGGCCATCTTGGCCTTCTTGTTAAGATATATAGGTATATATATAGGTATGTTTCTGTTCCGGCTTTGAATCAAATTTGTTCAAATAAAAAAAAAGAAAAAAAAAAGAGAAGTTTTATGTATGTTTATGCCTGCTCATTTATGCACATACATACAAACACACATTTCTTTGTAAATAATCTTGCATTCATGTACTTGTGTGGGCGGGTGTTAAGAGAGGCTACAAGAATTTCTAGAGAGAAAGTAATGGTAATGCTATTTAATTGTATATTGTCTTAAACCTCCTCTGAGCTGAATTTCTTTGAATATTTCACCTTTGGGATTACATATCTTGGATTTCTTCCACTTAAGAAATGAAGTTTAGTAGTTCACACTTACATGCTGAGAATATGTGCCAATATGGAATGATAGAAAGATGTGATTCTTTTGTGACCCTCAAGACAGGCTCATGCATTTACCTTTTCCTTGATTTTACAGACCCTAGTAATGTAGTAAAGAAATATTTTTGGGGGTCTTCAGACATTGAGATAAAGTCCAGGCAAATTTTTTTATCATATTACAATATCATGTATGCCGGTATCCCTGTTTCTTACTATTCTCCCACTACTCCCAGGTTTCTATACTGGAATCACTTTGTCCATCCGTCAGTCTCGAAATATTTTTGTTTGAGCCGTAACTTAATAATACCTCTCTGGATTTCCAAATGGTTTAGCACAAATGTTTACCATATTAAGAGGGAGTGTCGCGCGAAAGAACCAGATTGCTAGCTCAAAGGTCAAGGTTATACTTAGAGGTCAACAAAAGAAAATCAATACCAATAATATGCTTGTCTGGGTTGTAACTTGACCTAGGATTGCTGGATTTCCAAATAGCTTGGTACAAATGTAGACCACCTCCATGTTCAGATGGGAATATCATTGTGGCAGCTGCTCATGTAAAGGTTATCTTATAGATCACTGAAAATTATTTGCAGAAAGTGTAAAGATTATTTAAATCTCATACTGAATTCTGATTATACTAGTAATCTGATTATCAGTACCGTAAATGCTCATGTATTGTGCGCACTCATGTATAGTGTGCACCCGCAGTTTGAGGTTTAAAACCTTGGAAAAAATCTATTTCCCTTCTATAATGTGCATCCATTCTTCGTACTTCAAAAAGGCCACCATTTTGTTTAGCTGTGGGTGTTTTGCGGACTTTAGATTGAACTACAGGTAACAAAAGTTCTGCTGCTTCTGCAAGTCAGTCATGCGACGATCATTATTCACAACTCTAGTTTGCATTGTTGCGTTGATGTTCACTATGGCCAATAGTTTGAGTAATAGTCTTGAAATGTTGACACCTTGTTTGTTTTTCACGAGTTGCTTTCAGTTGGTATTTGAAGTACACATTTACATAAACAAAAAAGTTCTGTCCAAAGCAAAACTAACTAGCTAGAATATCATCTGAATGTACTAACAACAATAAACTGATTGTATAATCAGAACATAATGGCAATCATGGTTGGTCTGAGTAATCAGGAGGCTACATCTTATTCAGCTTTATATCGTCAATTAATTATTTTGTAAAGTACAGTACTGTACAAGTTCTGGCGGGTGAATTATATCAATATAAACAAAAATATGAATATTAGAAGAAAGATTTTGTAAGCATTTATTGCACAATATCATGAAAGATATCACAAACAACAATTCTCAGGCAAGTAAATATGCTAAAGCTTTAATATCAATTTTAAAGATGAAATATGCCCATAGACTTTGGCGATATGGCTTTTTAGTGGGTAGGGTAAAATATGGGAAAAATAAAAAAAAAAATGAATTCTCGTGTATTGTGTGCACCCCTTCTCCAAAATAAAAAAAAAGTCGTAGAAATGCGCACTATACATGAAAGTTTATGGTATGCCGTATCGTTTCCATCGTTATGTTTAGCACTAAATTATAAGAAAAAAGTCTTATTTATGGATGATTACTTATTATGTATTGATAGTTGCTCATTTTCTTTCCATCATCTTATTAAAAAGAATTAGAGACCCTCATTATGTTCATTTCATAGAAGAATTATAAACTATTTATAACATACTGGCTTGTGGTTTGCTGTGCTTAAAATTCAGTCTACCTCTAAAATGATCCAATATATGTGACAAAGATTACAGACTTGACTATTTGAGTTTACCGTCGCTTCGACAGTATTTAGCGACATCCAGCTAATTACAGGTGGAGGAAGACCCCGAATGCACTGAGGCATCTGGGTAGAACCACCGACCTCACATGAAAATTCAAATGACCCTGCCGGGATTCGAACCCACATGGTGAGGGGCTGAGTGAGTGAGTCAGCGACTTTACCCATTCGGCCACGGATGCCCCAACAAAGGTTATAGGCTACATTCTTCCTACATGCCAGGACCATATTTTTTCTTTGATGGGTATGTCAGCTTGTAAATAACATATTGTCAACAAATAACAATATGTTATTGATTGACAGATAGTAGGGTATTGGAGGTATTAATCATCTTCAGTGATATTTCTAGTTGATAATGCCTTCCCACTTGGAATAGTGACTTATGATACAACCAATCATAAATAAGTGCAGATAACTATGTCAAGGCTAATGGCTTGAAACTTAGTCTCTGTAGCTGATTGATATTGCAGCCTTGTGAACGCAACTCCTCCTACATTTCTGAATGAATCTTTTCAAAACTTGGTCAATGTTATTACCATAATGGGTAAATGTGCATGAAGTTGCGATTTTCTGGTCCATTGATTTTTACAAGATTTGTGTCCCTTGAAACTAAGTCTCTGTAGCTGATTGATATTGCAGCCTTGTGAACGCAACTCCTCCTACATTTCTGAATGAATCTTTTCAAAACTTGGTCAATGTCATTACTATAATGGGTAGATGTGCATGAAGTGGCGATTTTCTGGTCCATTGATTTTTACAGGATTTGTGTCCCTTGAAACTTAGTCTCTGTAGCTGATTGATATTGCAGCCTTGTGAACGCAACTCCTCCTACGTTTCTTAATGAATCTTTTCAAAACTTGGTCAATGTCATTACTATAATGGGTAGATGTGCATGAAGTGGCAATTTTCTGGTTCATTAATTTTTGCAAGATTTTTGTCCCTTGAAACTTAGTCTCTTTAGCTGATTGATATTTCAGCTTTGTGAATGCAATTTCTTGTATGTTTCTGACCTAATCTTTTCAAAACTTTGGCAATGTCATTACTATACTGGGTAGATATGCACAAACCAAGGATTTTGATGTTCATCAACATTTGCAATAGTTATGCCTTTCTAAACATGGTCTCTTGAAAACACAACTCAAGTTTCTTAACAGGTAAAAGTGCATAAAGCAGGGATTTTCTGGTACATGATTTTTGCAAGAGTTATGCAGAGAAAGAAAAAGGGATTCATATTGATACTGCTATTTGACCTACTGTCATATTGGAAGCATTTTTAGGGTTCTATCTCTGTTCAGCTAAATTAACTGGTCTTACAGACTTCATTATGAGCTTATGCTTACAGAAATGTTAAAAACAATAATTAAAAGACCCCTCTTGGTCTTTATATTTTGTGGCGGCGTATATTGTGGCATCACTGGCACTCTTGTTATTTCCATATATTTTTTTATTTCTTTTTATTTTAAAATATTATGCACCAATTGAATATGTCTTTGACAGTTCAAGTATAACAAATGCATAGATCATACCAGTATATAAAGACAACAAAGTTTTCCGCAACATATTGGAGCCACTTGCATCAAATTTGGCTCCAACTTCTTAAATTTGGCTCTAATTTCTCTCATTTGGCAAATGTGTTGGCGAAAACATTTTTACAGCCAGGGTGAGCCCTGAAATGGGTCAATTTTCACCATGTTATTTGTGAAAATAAGACATAAGCAGACACTTTAGAACAACAGACTTATGACTAAGATCAAAGTTCAGTGAAATGGCCCCATCAGTGCTTATTGATTTGATATTTAACTCATGTCTTCAAGGACATCAAACAAACAAATTAGATCAAATTTATTGCAAAGAACGGCCCATTTTGAGCTTAAAAACTTTGGTTTGATTTCAGTTTTGCATGAATCTAATACTTAGTTGCATGAATCTAATACTTAGTGGAATAGTAAAGGGCTTACAGACCTCTTATGATCAAAACTTTTTGATGTTTATAATCATTGTTTTGAAGCCTACAACACTTGGATTTTCATTGATTACTTGCATTATACATTATTGTCACTCCATGTGCATACCTTCTAGTCATGATCAAGTTAATAGGCCATATTCAGCATAAAGAATGATGTTAAGAATGAAAATTCTGGTTTTTATTATTATTTTTCTTCTTATCTTGACATAAGCATAATTATATATGTTTAAAAGTTTTTAAGGACTATTTAACCCTTTCCCTCATAGAGGACACCATGAAAAGACCTATGCGAACAGCATAAAACCAGATCAGCCTGCGAGTAACTCGCAGGCTGATCAGGTTTTATGCTGTTCGCTGCTCCTCAGTGATCTGGAAATGAGGATTTTGTAATTAAATTTGGTAAGGTTTAACTGTGGTTTTCTGCAGATCAGGCTTTTATACCTATTGAGGGCGTCAAAAGGAGTATATATGAGGGAAAGGGTTAAACAGGAGAAAACTTATGACCTGAGTCATTTGCAACAAAATATTTTCAATAAGGGATAAAAAAAACAAAAAAAAAAAACACAACTTAAAAAAAAACAACTCCAATAAGCTTGATCCTAAATCATTAACACTAATGTGATAGAGGTATGCAACACTTATACCAATTTGATCAGGGTTGTAGCGACCTTGATTTTTTCACAGAGTGGAGAATCAATATATACAGTACTGACATTAATGCTCCAGTTCACAGCTGTCAATTGTTATTTGAGCATAATTAGTTGAGAGCAAGTAAGAATATATCTTTGACCTTTAAGTATTATCTATTTTTATCTCTTTAGCATTGTTTTTTTTTTTTAAAGTCTCTGATAGCAAAAGTAGGGGGGATAGATATAGACGTAATCATATGGGATTACTTTATATGAACTGATACATTTATAAATCAAAATGGGGTCTGTTTTATGAATGTTAACACCACTTCTTCTTTCCCCATCTGTATCAATGGCCATTCATAGCTGTTCTATAAGATTCATGCATTTATCTCCCAAATTGCTGTGTACCCAAGAATTTTTATTTCTCCAAATTCAAGAAAATGATGATTTTTATCCCCCAAATTATGGTAATATAGTCCCTTTCCAATCCTCAGAAATAAAACCTGACCTCTGAATTACAGTATTTTATATCATGTACCATAGAAGAACCAGACCAGCTTGAAGCAGCAACACTGTAATCAGGTTTTACAGTGTCCTTTCATATCTCAGGTACCATGTAGCAAACACTTTAAAACCTTATCAGCTTGTAAATTACTGGCTTTTAGATTTGATGGCAGTATATAGCTCTTATGTGGTAGAGTTAAAATATCTAAATGCCAATTTTGATTTAAAAAAAAATGTAAACTTTTTAAACATTGTCATTTTACCCTTGCCTCATAAAATGATGTGGAGCTATATAGGGACAGTCCTATCTTATAAAAAATTGAGTATCTTTCCATTTTGTTAAGTCAAGGCAGTGAATAAGCAGAGGTGTTTGTCACCATTAGTGGTGTGGTAGCTCTAATTTAAGATAAGTATTTATTCTGTATAAAACGTACATTATATATTTGCATCATCAGTATTTTTACATGTAAAACATACTATCCTCATGTCAAAGATGTGTAAAATGCGAAGTGTCATGGATAAATGTGTGATACTGCTATCAGAAAAGGAGGAAGTAATACAGACTCAGATGTTTGTTGTTACAATCAGTAAATATTGTATGCAGATGTTTTCCACTTGAACAAGCTTATTCACCCTAGAGCACTTTCATGGTGTGGATATATCATTATTCTTGGTATACATTGTGGTCCTATCTCACCAGCCTCCAGTCTTAGCAAGTCTGTAAAACAAGCTGTGCAGAGAGGTATTAAATTATGCCTTGCAAATTTGAAAAAGATTCATTTTGTAGATTTGCCACATGAAAGAAATGCAATATTGTTTTACTTCATTCAATTTATTGGTTTAACCTTGAAGATTAATAGTGGTCCTCAAGAAGCCCAGCATGATATGTCATGGTCATTGCTAACAGGTCATTAATATCGACTTAAGTCAGTATTAGAATACAGTAAAAAAACACCCCAAAAAAACTACTATTAGTTAGGGCTGGGCCGATGGATCGGACTATCGATTAATTGCAATGGTTATGAGGACGATAGTACTGCATCGATAGTGGTTTCTGACCATCGATAATATCGCCGATAGTGTTCCTGACTATCGATAGTTCAGTAATATATACACCTGACCACAAAGTCTATCTGTTAAGCAAAAGAAAAAAACCAGCAAACATTCCCTAACGTTGCAGTTAAAAGAGTAATTCATATCGTGTCGGTTTTTAGGATTTGTTGCCATTCTAATGTACATGTAAGGGATGGATATGGCTAAATCACTGACGAATGACGATAAAACTGACTCATAATTATAGCTTTTGAGTTCGAACAACAAATCAAAACAATCTCAATTTACAAGTCAATAACGTTTTCTTGAACTGTCTATAAAGTATAACACATTTTATTTTCGTATGTTTATATAACATGATTAACATTATAGCTGAAAATAAACATTACGTTTATCGCTGACATGAGCATGCTATGGTTCTGGAATTATACCGTACCTGAAATAAACATCATGGCGACTCGCTCGCGTGACATTCAGTTTCAAATAGTTGAAAACAAAAGTGCAAAATCGGCAGTCTGGAAACATTTTGGGTTTTTACTTTTGAATAAGTTTATTTTTTCTTTACTTGAGATTATATATATATATTTGACAAAGCTGTCAGTTGTGGATTTGAAAATAAAAACAAAGATAAAAATGTTTATAGTAACTGATACATTTATTTCCCTTTTATAAGACATGAGTCAAAGGGTCATTGGTAAAGCAATAGTATCGCAATGCATTGCAATATTAATCCTGCAATAGTTGAACTATTGCAATAGCAACATACTGACTATCGATAGTATCGCAGTAGTCATTTTTGGGGTCAATGGTCAGCCCTACTATTAGTGCATAGAATACGAAATTGATCATTTCATTTATTATATCATTTCTCTTGTGCAAGACTTAATAATGTGGTACTAGTATAGCTCTTTGCATGACATACAGCAATTAAGAATAGTACCAGATTCAGTTCTGTGATATTTAGTGCTCAAGGCAACACTAAATCTGTCTCCAGTATACAAAGTCACTAGATCACTGAAACTAGACTTACAATAAAGGTGATTAATACCTCCAAATACCACCTGATCTTCATGTAATGTGAGTAGTGGTGGGAATCAGTTGGTAGAACTCATAATTAACTATACAAACTGCTCTGATTTCATCAATTACTTTCCAATTTATATTGGTTGATATAAGAACAACAGTTAAATTCTTTCATTAGATGATACTTTGTTCACTTTTCGATGCAAATTTATTATTTTTATGTTGATTTTTTTTTTTTTAAATAGTTTTTTTCCTTACAATTTTAAGATTGTTTGATTTATATCATGAATAAATCACTTTTATACATCAAAGAGGAAAAAAATCACCGAAATATATGATGATAATGGAAATTGTGAACCTAAATTTTTGTTATTTGTTTATTGCCGATGAGTAAATTCACTGACTGATTATCGCTGATGCAGCTGTAATCTGCCCACCACTAGATGTGAGTGCAGGACAGGACATGACATGATGTGACAAGATGCATTAAGTGTTATTTCCATATAGCCCCTACTTCTGTGACGCCGGGGTATAGTATTGTCAATGAGATGTTAAAAGCAAACAATAACAATTTAATCAGGATATCTTCCCTCAATATTTCTCATTTAATAATCCCAAAACAATCAATATTCTTCATGGCTGGAGTTGGTTTTGCCTGTTTAGTTACTTGAACTCCATGCATGAAACTGTTTACATAATCAACCTGATCATTTAAAAAAAAATATTTGTTTTTCTTTCCTTATTTTCTCCCTTGAGATCAGGGAAGGGCATGATATGAAGAAAATAATAGACTCCCTACCTTTGTTTCACCAAATATGGTAACATAGACAGCTGTACAGATACTTGAAATCAAGTACTTAAATAAGGGTATTGATATTTAAAAGCTAAATGTTAATGATTTTGCTTCTTTAAGAATGATGACTCCTGAACACTTGAACTAAAAAATCTAACATTTTTTTGCAAAACACTTGATATACAAATGGCTATCACACTTGATATACAAGTGGGTAATTTTGCAACACACAGCTACCATTGGCAATTTTTTTATGCCACGCCATGAAATGGCAATGGGCATATAGTGTTACACCTGTCCATGTGTGTGTGTGTTTGTGTAAGTATTTGTGTCCCAGCTGTAACATTGTTTAATTTGGCACAAGTGATCCTTAGGACAAGATGATGTGTTGCAAACAAGAACCAGGTTGCTAGCTTGAAGGTCAAGGTCACAGCACTCATTTGACCTTAAAATCTTGTCCGTGCTGTAACTTTGTTATGTATAGTCGTGTTTTAAAATAACTTGGCACAAGTGAAACCCTAGGACAAGACAATGTGTCGCAAAGAAGAACCAGGTCACTAGCTTGAAGGTCAAGCTCACAGCACTCGGTTGACTTTAAAATCATGTCCCGGCTGTATTATAACTTTGTTGTGAATGTTGTGTTTTGAAATAATTTGGCACAAGGAAGCCTAATAGGACAAAACAATGTGTTGTGAGCAAGTACCAGGTTGCTAGCTTGAAGGTCAAAGTCACATCACTTAGTTTAGGTCAGGGCCACAGTGCTCATTTGATCTTAAAATCATTTTCTTTTATATTTCCAGGTTTTCATCATATTTACTGGCAAAATATCAACAAATAAATAAAATGGCAGGTGCATCCATGTTGTATGGACACATGTCTAGTTTATGAAAGTTGTAAACCCGAATTTTAGAAGTAGTGGCCTTATTTACTCAGTTCATTAACCATGGCTTAGACTGGAACAATTTGCATTATTTTTGCTTTAAATATGTGTTAATGTCACAAAAACAAATATAAATCAGTACATGTTTCTTAAAATAAACATAGATGTCTAATTGTGTAATAAAATTCAAGTTTGCATTATTACTGAGCTAGAGACCAGCATTTCCTCTAACAAATTAGGTCTTGTATATTTTGAAGTAAATTAGAGTACACAATTTTGTTTATGTAACTGTATTGCAGCAGGGTAAGAATATAATGAGGGTTTAAATAAAATTAGAGAGGTTTGATCCTCGTTATGGAGAAGGTCTTTCTTCTTTATTGACATTGTGGATATTTACAAAATATTTCTTCATTAGTCCATTTATGTTATATTCTGAAACACAGTTTATTGTAGAATATGGCTTACATATTACCAGTACATCTTAAATAATGAGTGAAGATACTGAATACATAGTGAATGTATAAGGTTTTTGTTTTTAATTGTGTTATGGACTTCAGTTTTCATTTGATACTTTATTTCAAGTATATCACATTAAAATCTTAATTATACAACGAAGTTGTAAGGGGGGTATACTGGATTCAGCTTGTCTGTCCGTTCGTCCATCCGGCCGTCCGTCCGTCCGGCCGTCTGTCTGTCAGTTTCTTTGTCTGGGCCGTAACTCAAAAAGTATAAAAGGCATCAAGATGAAACTTCATATGTGGATAGATCTCATTGAGGGGAAGTGCAGTAACCAAGAACCATAACTCTCTGTCGCGTAATTTTGGAGTTATTGTCCTTTGTAAATTTTCATACTTAATTTTTGTCCAGGCCGTAATTCAAAAAGTATAAAAGATATCAAGATGAAACTTCATATGTGGATAGATCTCATTGAGGGGGCATGCAGTGACCAAGAACAATAACTCTCAGTCGCGTAATTTTGGAGTTATTGTCCTTTGTAAATTTTCATACTTAATTTTTCTCTGGGCCGTAACTCAAAAAGTATAAAAGATATCAAGATTAAACTTCATATATGGATAGATCTCATTTAACAATACAGTGTTATAATGGATCTGAACAGTACAATGTAATGCAGCTGTACAATATAGTGTAATAATGGACCTGAACAGTACAGTGTAATAATCGACCGGAACAGTACAGTGTAATAATGGAGCTGAACAGTACAGTGTAATAATGGAGCTGAACAATACTTAGTGGGCCTTCATCCAAATAAATTAATGTATGTGTTAATATTATTTATTTTCCTTGTTGAGCCAATACGTTTACATGTCTCTGACCTACATCTTATTTGTATTAAAATCCCTGTGACAAAGCGACATGCGCCATTACAATGGCAGTTCTAGTTAGCTCTATTTTTTGACTCTGTGAGTAGCATCTGGATATAACTGATCAGATAAGCTGGGGCAAGATGAGAACACTTTTCAGCCAGTATAGCTCTGCTTAAACCAGCAATACTAGTACATTTAACTGAAGAAAAAAGAAGGAGGAAACTTCTAGTGATTTATGATAGCCACTGAACTATAATGAATACCTGAAAAATATATTACTTATCAGTGGAGTTTTAGCTCACCTTGTTCAAAGGCGAGCTATTGTGACTGACGAATGTCAGACATCCGTCTTAACATTCAATTTAAAATGACTGCTCCTCCTAAACTACCAGGCCAATTTTCATAAAACTTAAGAATAAAAAGACCATTGGGTGGTCCTCTCCCAAAGCCGTTTAAAGAATTAAAATTCATGCAAAAATCTGGTTGTCATGGCATCCAAAAGGGAAAAAAATGTGAAAACTTCGAACTATGTTTTGGAAAGGTTGTAAGGTCTTTTGATTTGCGTCAGACACATCATACAGTATGTGACTTTGATGCACAATTTCAACAAATTTCTCAACAGCAGCCTTGTTGTGTGAGGCTGACAGGCATATGAACATTAAACGAATGATTTCACGCCTTTTTACATGCTTTTTTTTTTGCCACAATAATGGATTGATGTTATTTATAGATTTTGGTTGTGCCTGATTTTTGCCACTGCTGTACTGCTACTGCAAATATAGATTTCCACATTAATGTATTCCAACTTGTTTTCAAGACATAGGTAACTAGACATGAGAGAGCACTAAATAAATCACCTTTGACTTGACAATATTTGTAGTAAGCATAATCTAGGGTGTCTCAGCTTTCCTAGTATTCATCAGTTGTATAGCATCCAGAATCTTAACTGTAAAAAATATCAGATTGGGAATTAATATTAACCCTTTCCCTCATAGAGGAAAAGACCTATGCGAACAGCATAAAACCAGATCAGCCTGCGAGTAACTCGCAGGCTGATCAGGTTTTATGCTGTTCGCTGCTCCTCAGTGGTCTGGAAATGAGGACTTTATAATTAAATTTGGTAAGGTTTAACTGTGGTTTTCTGCAGATCAGGCTTTATGTGGTACCTATTGAGTGCATCAAAATGAGTCTATATGAGGGAAAGGCTTAATGAAAAAACAACAATATTATTATGCCTAAAAAAACAAAAACAAAACTGAAGGCTAGTTCTGTTTAAAACTGATCAGTAGCTTGTAGATGAGATGGTAATATTATAAAACCCATGAAATAATCCTTTCAGTTTGATTTTTTCTTCTAATTTATCTGTTAATGTTTTACAAATCGAGGGGTCAGAGCGAAACTAGGCTAAGTGCTTATATAAATATATACACTTAGCCAATAAATATATGCACTTAGCCTAGTTTCGCTCTCACCCCTTGAAATGATGTAAATTCAATGCATATATGACATGATTTTAAAACATTCTCAGTGTACACAGGCTAAGCACTGTTACTTCTAGATCAAAGGAAAAGTCAAACAAATTAGAAGTGTGGAATTTGAATCTTGTTTCATACTGGTTGCCTAGATCAGTCTGTGGGTTTATCAGTTGAATGAAGTTTAGTCTACTGCATGATATGTGAGAATGACATGGGCAGCCTCTGAGGTATGGTGGAGACACATGTGGTTGGACCAGTATATTGATTCTAGAAAGTATATGATATAAATGTCTCAGGAGTGTACATTATTTATTCCTTTTTGTTGCACAGGGGAGTAGTGCAAAGTGAATATCACTCTAAAGTGATTCAGTGCTCAGTAATCACTTTTGAATTTCCGTAAAAGTTTGCCTGGCTTTAGCTTTTCTTATTGTATGTTTATTAAAAAGAAGGACAACAAAAATTACAAACAACTGTTAATAACAATATCTTCTGTTTATAAATTTATTTTTTTTATATACGCCCATCAAAGACGGGACATATTATGGATTCACCTGGGGCAAATGGGTGGCTGGGTGGGCGGCGTCCAGTGATGTTGTCCGCTCTCTAACTCAAACAAACATGAATCGATCTTTAACTCAAACAAATGTGAACAAATGACCACTGAAGTGAACATAATGACAAAACAACTGCATATAAAGAAACGTGGACCTAATATATAGCAAAATCAACTGAATATAATAACAAAATGACTGCATATATTGTTATCTGCACTGCATATAAAGTCAAATGTACCGCAGATAACTACATATCTACTGAACGTAACGGTTTTACCACTACATATAATGTGTTAACCCCTGCACATAAAGGCATATGTACCAAACATAAAGACAGGTGCACATCATAAGACAGTCATGGCGTTCCATACAGACCTGTTATCATGCATGTTATAGAGAATCATTCAATCAAATCACTCCTGTCCCGCTTGTATACCAGTGAACAAGACCAGTCACTACCTGTATCATCTCCTGGTGTATCCAATGATAATGATCTGCTGTTTCTCTGTATCAAAAGACGTCACGACTCTTCAGTTATTTTATAACACATGTGCTGCAAAAAATGACCATTATTATTGTTTGATGTAAGTATATGTGTTAAAACTTCATCAAGTGATGTCAGCTTATAGAGGAACCCAACATAAAATTGATGCCAATTATTTTTGACAGTGATAAAAACAATATTTTGATATTTTTCTTAACTGTGATTCATACGCCTGATTTATGGGGAAAAACTGAGTACATGTATATACCATTCATTCCATTGAAATTTTGCCCAAAGATGTGTAAATCATGATTAAAGATTGTAAATTATAAATAAAACATGGTTATTGAGATTCTTTTTTTCGTAATTTATATTTATAATAAGTCACTGAATAATTTTTTTTCTTCATTTGTTTAAAAAAAAAGTAATATTGCTGTGAAGATTAGTAATTGAATACTTCTTTTCATCCGGGAAAGACTTCAAAAATAGCTGTAATCTTACTTCTAAGCAACAATTACATGTACAGTATATTTTTAACAGTATCTCATCACCTGAAATCAGGCAAAATAAACACACTATTAGTTTAAAGGAAAGTTCCATGAACAATTTGCATAATTGTGTACCGGTAATTCAGCGATTGTTATTTAAATATTTTTGTTTAAATGCAATGCATATCTTAATGACTGACTAGCCTGCTAATCCGCTAATTGCTCGACCACACTCTCATCTGCACCATCATTAACACAGACCTGTTTTTACATTTTGTTTGTCAATAGAGAGTAATAAAATAAGAAAGAAAATTGATTTTCTTCACTTCCTTTTCTCGTGCAGCATGATGAAATTGTACCCCGCTGACAGTGTGTCATGGATGAATGATTCCAGTTCACCTATAAGCACAAATTGATATCTTGAACAACTTGAATTATAAAAGTTATGTTTAAGAAGTGTGATTAAGTGTAGATCAGGCACAATAGTCAGAGTGAATATAGTATGAGTGTGTTGGGGGTTGGTTTAATTGGTGTTGTAGGAATGTGTGTAAAAATGTAATTAATGAGACCTTGCAATGATTTTATGCCAAGCATTTGAAAAAAAATAAAACAGGCAATGAATAAAAAAAAGACAGTAGGAATGAAGTATTATCTATTTTTAATCATTATTATACTGGAAATTGTATTCTGAAATACCACCTTGGTATGCTATGACATGTATTGTGTATATGGGCTGGAAGGCTTACATTGAACCAATGTTTTCATCTATGGAATTTTCGTTATAAACATACTTCTTTTTGGCACTTCTATTTTATCATATTTTGTTCAGAAATGGTCTTTGTGGGAAATACAAATATATTTAAAAAAAAAAAAGAAAGATTATATTTGTCCCATTTCCCAGCAACCCCTATAACCAATTTTTTGTGCTGTAGGTGTTCTTTTTAAACTTGAAAGGTATATAGCTTGGAAACACAATCACTATATACCTTCTTACCCCATTCCATCCTATACTCACCTGAAGACAAGGTGGGATGTTGGGATATTGATCACTGTTAGTGATAGATCTAGTCGTTGTTTTAATTCATACCAGATTTATTCATTTTTAGCTCGACTATTCGTAGAATATGAGAGCTATTGTAGTCACCCTGGCGTCGGCGTTGGCGTTGCAGCTTTTGGTTAAAGTTTTGCGTGCAAGTTACTATCAACCTTATATCTCAATAACCATTTATGGTATTGACCTGAAAGTTTATAAATATGTTCAGGGGCATCAGACCACCAAGGTAGATAACTCTTGACTGAATTTAATATGAATTATGGCCCCTTTTTAACTTAGAAATTTTGGTTAAAGTTTTGCATGCAATAGAAAATTTGGTTAAAGTTTTGCGTGCAAGCTACTTTCTAGTTTGTATCTCAATAACCATTCATGGTATTGACTTGAAAGTTTACAAATATGTTCAGGGGCATCAGACAACCAAGGTAGATAACTCTTGATGGAATATGTTACAAATTATTGCCCCTTTTTAACTTAGAAATTTTGGTTAAAGTTTTGCATGCAAGGTACTTTCATGCTAATATCTCAGTATCCAGGCATGGGATTGATTTGAGATATCTTTAATACATTTATGGGTATCATACTTTTATGGTAGATAACTCTTAATGGAATATGTTACAAATTATTGCCCTTTTTAACTTAGAAATTTTGGTAAAAGTTTTGCATGCAAGTTACTTTCATGCTTATATCTCAGTATCCAGGCATGGGATTGATTTAAATTAGGGTTTTAGGTAGATAACTCTTAATGGAATATGTTACAAATTATTGCCCTTTTTAACTTAGAAATTTTGGTAAAAGTTTTGCATGCAAGTTCTTTCATGCTTATATCTCAGAGTCCAGGCATGGAATTGATTTGAAATATCTTTAATATGTTTAGGGGTATCATACTATAAAGGAAGATAACACTTGATGGAATAAATTAAAAATTATGACCCCCTTTTAACTTAGAATTATGGTTAAATTTTGCATTCAAGCTACTATCCAGCTTATATCTCAGAAATTGCTTGTGGAATTGACTAGAAAGTTAAGGTGTATCTTCAAGGGCATCAGAAAACAGGAGGATAACTTTTGGACTGATGCAAATAATGGCCCTTATCTAACATGGATTTTTGGTTTAAGTTTTGCATGCACAGTGTTATTGTGCTTATGTCTCAGTAACTAGGCATGGGATTGATTTTAGACATCATAAATATATTAAGGGGTATCAGACTATCAAGGTATATCATTTTTTACTATTACTATGAAGGGCAAGAATTTAAATAGATTTCATTTGATTTACCAACAAGCATTTTGAATAGTCGAGCGTACTGTCCTCTGACAGCTCTTGTTTTATTCCACTGTCTGTAATATTTACCACTTATGTTATTAGTCGTGCCAAGAAAACTTTCATTGTGAGAGAAATTACACTAAAAATATTATATTGATGGTTTCCTTATTTAGTTTAATGTCTTATCCGAGCCCTTCTGTGATCTATATGCTCTGTCTGGAACAAACACAATATTGTGCTGCCTTGTGCTACTTATACAATATTTATCCATACTGATATGGTATTGATCATGAATGCTTCTATTTATAAAACTGAAGTCATTTCTATCTTGCACTAATGTGTAGCAAAAATAATTTGTTGAGAAAACCTTTGATATTTTAGCTTTAAGTACAAAATAATTATCTGTGAATATGTCAAGTAAAGAAAAGATGCTATTTGCCATTTGAAAAGGATAAGTCCTACATACAGTGGTGACTTAAATGGGTTTCAGAGTAGATGAGCTTGAATCAGTTGATAAAGTCATAGATACTCTGTGGAATAAGAAAATAACTGAATGTCAACATGGGGCTAACGTCTGGTAGACACTGTCACATTTAAAACCAGCTCAATGCTGAACAAAAGGTGGTACTAATACAATGTATTGTCTCTTGTCTCTTGTATGTGAGTGGGTACTGTGACAGCCTGTCCAGACATATGGGTTTCTTCTAGGTGTATGTAGTTTTGTCACAGTTTGACCATGTGCTGTGGGTTTTCCCTTCCTCCCATTATGATGACAACACATGGTGCCTTATTTGATCAATGTACAAATTATAGAAAAATCAACTTGTTTTAAATATCAATAACTGAAAACAAACTAAGGTTTCTTTCAGCCAAATTATCTGAAAGTGCAAACCATGCTTTAGTTTGGTGCCTAATATCAGAATAAACTTACTTGAACAAATTTCTTACAATTAATACTAATGCTTCTCAGTCGTTGGACCAGTACTTCACTCATAAGAAGGTCATAAATGATTCATGTCCCCACCAGGGTTGAAACCCCAACTCTTAAGATTGGTAGACAGGTACATTACAACTTGACTTGGGCATTTGATATTAATTGTCTCTACTTTTTATGTTTCAGATTTTTCCAGCGTAACGAGCAGTATTGGGAATATGACCCATTCCTGGACACGCGGGCAGTACAACCAAGTAACCCTTGGATCAGTGACGATGAGACTTTGTGGAATATCAACAGAAGCTTGTGAGTAATCTTGTCTCTACAACCCTCTCCCTCTACCACCTGGAAGAAAATGGCCTGTGTGACCAGTATAAAACCAGATCAACCTGCACATAACTCACAGGCCTATTAAGTTTTGTACCGTATACTACTCATCACTTGAGATGAGAGACTGTACAACTTGTCAGTCCTATCAGGATGTTCAGTGGTCTGTCATGGTGTAATAAGTGAGTCTCTGAGGAATGGTGTCTCAAGCAGACACTTCTAAGCATAATGTGCGTGGTTATCTCTATGTATGCTTGACTTCTGATTTGAATGAAGACAATCTCAGGGGGAATAATTGATGCTGCCAAGACATTGACAGTGAAGTATCCATGTTGCTTTCTTGTGATATACATATACCTTGTTACCATAGAACATACAGCAAAATATTTAGCCAATATTATAGTAAGTATGTTACCAACTTGGGAGTCATTCTGTTGTCTTGATATGAAGATTTGATGTCTCAAGACATGAGGCAGATATTTTGTATGTCATTGTTAGTTTGCGGTCTCTGGTTGTGAAATCAAAGAAGATGCTGCAGGGATGTAGTGAATTGTTAAGACATTCCCCTGTCATTTTCAAGAATAGGTTTATACCCAGTTTATGAGCATTTGAATGGCTTATGCTTTATGACATTATATTCTGTTGAATATGAAGTGTTATGAAGACTTATAAAAGCAAAAATGCAATGTCTTACAGTAGAATTTCCCTGATTTTCATCACAATTTAAAAGGCCTGTGAATTTACTTAAGTTTAGACTTCACATTTAAATCATGTCTTTTTTCATTATGACAAGTAAAAAGCTTTGATTATCAGATAATGCACAAGCAAATACCATATTAATACTTTTTTAGGTCACCTGCACATGAAGTATTTGTATGCACATGGTGAACTGTTATATCTGCTGTCTGTCCTTAGTCTATTTGTCATGGCTCCTCTTCACAGGGGCTATATAGGAGTCATGCTCATCATGGCATGTCCCATCACATCCTGGCCCATTAGGAACTAGAATAGAACTGGAATGTGTAGTGTAACCTAGAAAAAACAGTATGGAAAGGGTATTTATCACCTTCCTTGATGGCTGTAGTAGGGGTCAGTTTAGATATATTTATACCTACTTCAGTGAATTGAGGCTATATAGGAATCTCACACTGTCCTGTCACATGACAAAAAGTCTATAGTGTTGAGTCAAGATGATGTAGAGGGGTATTCATCATCTTAATTGATAGCTCAAGCTTATTCATGTAATAAACAGTATGTAAAATAAACAACTACAAAAATCCTTGACTAGACTGAAAGCTAATTTAAGACTTACTCAAACCCTTTATGATGTTTGGATTTATACATATAAGAAGTTCCCTTCACCCCTGGCATGTCACTAATTAGAAATATAGATATTTAAGAAATACATGTGTAAGGTGTAATGTTCCAGTATTGATGTGCCAACGATTACAAGGATCAAGAAGTGGGGGCTGAGTTTTGAGGACCTACTTAAGGATGAGACTGGTCGCCGAGAGTTTGAGATGTTCCTGAAGAAGGAGTACAGTCAGGAGAACATCCGCTTCTACAAGGCTTGCAAGGAGCTCATCATTGCTCCAAACTCTCAAGTCAGTAAATGGAAGGTTGATATTGAGCGGTTAGTATGATATGTACAGTAGGAAATGGATCTTATAGTCAATCCATTATTTGTATGGCTTTGTAATACTAATTGGGAAAAAATAAACACTCTTAAATTTAAAGATACTGTCTTACGTTGTAGATTTAACAATAACATTTAAATGTTTAAAATAAATAGAA
Source organism: Solen grandis (assembly GCA_021229015.1). NCBI lineage: Eukaryota > Metazoa > Mollusca > Bivalvia > Adapedonta > Solenidae > Solen > Solen grandis. The sequence continues at coordinate 43,074,897 of CM037785.1, forward strand.
ACAGAGGTATTTTAAGGAAAGGATTTAATGTAAGACATAAATATAGAGCAGATTCATTCATATGCACTCTTTTTAGCTCACCTGAGCACAAGGTGCTCATGTTGAGCTATTGTGATCTCCTTTTGTTCAGCGTATGTGCATGTGTGCGTCCGTGCATCTGATGTTAACAGTTTTCTTTAAACAACATCTCCTTCTAAACCACTTGGCCAAACTTAATGAAAATTGCCTTGGATGTTCCTTGCATTAAACTCTACCAAAGTTGTTCAAATGGTTCCGGTCAGTTACATATCTGGGTCACAGGAGCTAAAAATAGGTTTTTAAAGTGCAATCTTTAAAAATCCTCTCCTCTGAAACCGCAAGGCCTAGAACTTAGATATTTGGTGTGTGTCATTGTCTTATGGACCATTACCAAGTTTGTTCAAATCATGCCCCTGGGGTCGAAATTGGCTCCGTCCCGGGGCTCGCCTGATTTTACACAAACTTATTTAAGAAAAACTAGAAGAATCTTCTTGGTAGAAACCACAAGGCCTGGAGCTTAGATATTTGGTATGTGGCATTGTCTTATGGACCATTACCATGTTTATTCAAATCATGACCCTGGGGTCGAAATTGGCTCCGTCCTGGGGCTCGCCTGATTTTACATAGATTTATATTAGAAAAACTAAAAAAATTGTCTTGTCAGAAACCACAAGGCCTGGAGTTTAGATATTTGGTGTGTAACATGGCCTTTTTATCAGAGAACATCTACTAATTTTGATCAAGTCATGGTCCATGGGTCAAAATTGGCCCCGTCCTAGGGGTCACTTGATTTTATATAGACTTATTAGGGCTTATAATGACCTTCAAAGTTTGGATGGCAGGTACATTTTTTTGTGTTGAATTTAGATGATCTTGCTGTACTTCTGCGTGATTATGTATTCACTATGACTTGTAATACAATAATTGGTATTGGGGGCAGTGTGAGCAAATCAGGGCCATCATGTCCCTCTTGTTAATGCAAATGCCAATACATATAATATGATTTAAGCCAAGGACCACCTGTCTTTAATTTATTTGTTATACATATACAATGCAGCTGGATATAAATTACAACGCAGTATTAAGGTTGAGAACCTAAATGCAACACTATATACCTGTCTCAAGATTGTGAGATGTTAAGTTCCAGTATAATTTTAGCCTGTATTTATTTACAGGAACTTCCTGACCCCAGGGGCGGTGTGTGAGGTGAACATTGACTGTAAGACCATGGACATTGTGATGCAGAGATTGAAGGCTGATAACAACAATCTCAATACCAGGTACACACTTTCACCGTCCATGTGAATTGGCAGTTCTTATATGCGTTATTTGTGTGGGTGTAGAAGAACTATAGTACCTAATTTACTTATAAACCTGAAGACATGCAGTGCAGATACATGACAGTGCAAACCACTGTAATGTGAATGCCAAGTTAAAGGGGTTCTAATCATAGGCCCCTTAGTCTTATTTGTTCATTGTTGTCATTTAGTTACTTTATATTATTGCAGGCTGAATGTTGTGGGTTGGGACCCCATACTGGTCAAGAACATTTCATGCCTTTCCCAGATGCAAAGCACTGGTCCAATCCAGGAAGCATGAGACAATGGCCCAGGGTAGTCCTGATTAATAATAAATTTAGACCTACCTTGTAGTAACTTACCCTGTTGTATGTGTAACAGTGGTGATTATTTGTGTTCCAGTCGGTACATATTCCAGCCGGCTATGGACCATGTCTATGCACTGATGAAGAAGGACAGTTACTCACGCTTCCTGCGGTCCGAGCAGTACAAGACTCTGCTTGATACGGCACAGAATCACTACCCCAAGA
>CM037785.1:43076842-43126842 GCA_021229015.1 Solen grandis
ACAAGCCAACACTGACACGTCACACACCTCCCCCTTTCTCCTGCATCACAGCCGCCTTTGCAGGAACAGTCAGTTCGGACACATTTGCAAATCTTCGACCAATTACCAAGTTTTTTGAGCTGAGACAGCCCATTTCTTAAAGATAGTTCTATTTGCAAACCTGGGTGTTGTGGACAGTCCCCTTAAACGTTGTGTATACATGTCATCATACGCAGTTTCCAAAAATCAACATTCCAGTTCCATTAGAACAGTTGTAAAAATAGTTCAACCAAAATACACAGGTAGCAGATATTTTAAATGTAAATAAGAATAAATTGGCTTAAACCTGACAACACTGTGTTTTGATAGAGTTAATCCATGAAATTGCTTTTCATTCAATTATTCCAGGAAACCATCTTTAGTATAATTTTCATATCCAAACAAAACATTTAAAATCTGAATTATTAATTCATAGATGAGGCTGTTGCTTCTTATATATTTTACATGGTGGAGAATATTCTCAAAAGACTTTTATTGATATGACAGGGCTGTAAAATTCTTTTATTTTATGTAATTTTGTTAACTGATGAAATACTGTATTCCATCAGTCAAACAAAATTCATAATCTACAGTGTAATATAGATTCGCTGGAACTACTTTTTTCTTATAAAGGGCGTGTAACAGCCGTTAGCATAAAGTAGAAAAGAAAAAAGTTTCTTTGGGGTGAATCTGGAATATTTCTCATCTCAAAGTGATACAATTTTCACATGTTTCCTGTGCTACGTGCTCGTGAAGGTATTAAAATTGTATCACTTCTCGATGAGATATATTCCATATTCAGTAAAAACTGTCATCTAATGTTCAGCTTTATTTCAGCTGAAGGAGAATTTTTCTACATCATTTTTTTTTTCTGTCTCATCACATAATCAATGTTTTATGATATTTTTCATTGACCTCACCTTTTGAAGGTCACACTTTGCCAGGGCTAATATAAACCACATGTACCGGTATTCAAGCTTTGAATGTTTCCATCTGACATTTGGCCGTAAGTTCTTGAAAATACAGAAAAATGATCTCGTCTCAAACTCAGATATTATGCTATGATATACTTTGAATGTGAGGCCATATTTTGAGTTTTAGCATGTAAATCATAATAAAGTACAGTCCCTATTTTCATATATGTAGCCTGATCCTTGTTATACCCTTACTAAGAAATTTTAAGTAATTCAAGTTTCAAAACCTTACGTATATGCATGATATGATTATATGTCATTAGTTCTGTAGTTAAAATTGAGTGATAAAAAAGTAAAAATCACATGTAAAACATATATTTACAGGTAGATGTAGTATTATTTTTGTCCAAAGAATTGAATATATTAAATTTCAGTTAATACATTGTACATGTACTTTGAAATTGCCTTTACTGATACAAAGGTTTACATAATTATATAACAAATTTGTTTCAAATTATTTTTGTTATTTAAAGTCAAATAAATTCAAGTTAAAATTCAATTTCCATTTAGAAATTCACTCTAGGTATACAGGTAAATAATAGAGTCATATTTATCCTATGCTTCTTTTGCTATGAACTGTAAAATTTTGATGCAATTTAAATTATTGTATTTAGTAGTAAACAGTGAAATAAAAAAATGTTTGGTTGCGATACTTAAAAAGATGACACATGTCATGTGTTCAATGTTTGTTTCATTTGGAGTGCATCATATTTTTTTATACTCAATCTTAAAACCTTCTTTGATTTAAGTATTTGAATACCAATTTCCTTTTTTTTATTTTGTGTTCGTAGCTTATCTTCTTTTTTTCTTTTTTTTTTAATGTTCCTATCAAATAAAAAGTTTACATTTTGTCATCAATTATTTGATGAGACCTTATATATCAATCATGTAAACAGGATGTTGGTAGGATTTTGACTGTTCAGGATCAACTTGTACCTAAGTATTTATGTAAGACTAGGTTTTAATTCCCAGAAATTTTAAGGTATAAAAATCATATGTAACCCTTTTTTCTAATCTAGTCCCTAAGCAGTGATTACCATGATGCATTTAATTTTTTTCATAATGTCTACCTCTTAGAGTATTTTAACTGCAATGAGGGCAAATAAGATGCATTTTGATAATGCTTTAAAGTAACTGTACAATCTTATGTTTTTAATTCTTGCTATTTGATTACAGACATTTTCATGAGTTTCCTTTTCCATAAGGGAGATAATACTACTAAAGATTGTAGATGAATGTTATTTAGGCTACATCAGAACCATGCTTGGCACACTATAGATATGCCAGAGAGTTAACTTTACTTTACAATATGAAGGCTTACAATATCCAGCTTCTGTGACCTTTTATGTGTCTCCTGCTGTTAGCAGAGGTGAAACACAGGGATCACTTTTCCATCATCTGTCTGTCTGTCCCTCACACTTTTTCCATCACACTTTAGCAGGTGACACACGTGTTACAAAGATAACTTGCTTCTTTAACTCAGTATAATTGCAATATTGCCCTGTTATATCTTTAACTGAAGAAATGTGTGAAAGGAATAATTCTGGGGGAAAAAAAAAATGAAAATCAAAAAAAAAGATACACAATCCATGCAGATATTCATGTAACCAAATCTTCATACTCAGAACATCATGAAAACCAAATGTAAATTTAAGACCAGTATGAACCACAGACCAGTATTGTTTCGTAATATTAATACATGTATATGCATGCAGAATAATACAGTGAACTGCACGTCACATCTTCCAGAATGAATACCTGGTTGGTACCTTGTTGGTCCACTCCTCCCAGTCCTTGTCTGGGTTATCCCCTAATATCTACTGACTGGATTTCAGTGATACCCCGCATTTCAGAAGAAGATACACTGCCCAAAAAAGATAAATACATAAGCAATATGTTTCAGATGGATGTTTTTTTATAGAGCTTTGACTGTTTTTATTCCAAATGCATGTTCAAATCCGAGTTTTATAGGTACTACTGGCTTTAAAATGTGAAAAAATCATGGGATGCTAACCACTTTATTTGTAACAACAATCACTGCTTTATCTGCCAGTTTGTCCACAAATTGTTACATTTGGTCGACATAAATATTTTGTGCGGAAGGTGAGCTGTTGTGATCACCCTGCGTCTGTCGTTTTATGTTGTCAACAATTTAATTAAAAGACATCTCCTCTGAAACCGACTGGGTAAAATTGATGAAACTTGGCATGAATAATACTTGGGTGGATCTTCACAAAAGTTGCTATAAAAATCTTGATCCATGTAGAACTCTGGTTTCCATGGCAACCAACACCATTTAAAAAAAAAAAAAAAATTAAAATAATCTCCTCTGAAACCAATGGTCAAAATTTAATTTCCTTTGACATAAATGATCACCTCATAGTTCTCTACCATAATTGCTAAAATGAAATTGATGGCCCCCTTATATACTCTTTATAGGAAATTTAAAAATCATCTTTTCTGAAACCAATGGTAGGAATTTTATTTCATTTGGCAAAGGTCATCTTATTTTTCTCTACCATATTTGCTAAAATGATGTTAATCCCTTGAAAAAATAAGGCCCTGATGGCATTCATACGCTAAAAATAGAATATTGATGATCTACCTTAATTAAATATACATGTATATTTATATAGTTGTTGTAAATATCATGGAATTGTTTCAAAGTGTTTGATTTAATTCATATATTTTTCTTTAAATACATTGTAAATCATAGCTAAACTAGCAGTGTTATTTTAATTCTTTTTAACTTTAAACCAGGTTTAAGGATTTTAAATATATAGACTTCTTTGTTGAGTGCTGGGTCTATATTGCCTGTGTTTTGAAATAACTTGTACAATAACTGACATAATATTCATTTCTTCTCAAAGCAATGCACAAAATGGAATTTTGTTTTGTATGATAAATATATGGTTCTTTATTGTCATTACATTGTTTTCATCCCCTAAAAAATAAGTCCTGCAAATGGTTGGCTTGTTTTTATGCTTCCTGAAGGAAGAGCATATAGTTGCTGCTTTGTCCGTTCATCCCGTCTGTTTGTCTGTCTGTTCGTTTGTCCATCTGTCTGTCATAATTTTTTTTCGGAGCATGTCATAAAAACTATGAGGTATCAACATGAAACTTTATAGCTAAATACATCTAAATGAAGAGAAGTGTAGTGTACAAGACCATAACTCTGTTTTGTATAATTTAGGAGTTATTGCCCTTTGTTTTTTCATAATTAGATTTTGTCCGGAGTATAACACAAAAATTATAAGAGGTATCAACATGAAACTTCATAGGTAGATACATCTCAGTGAGGAGTAGTGCATTGTACAAGAACTATAACTCTGTTTTGCATAATTTATTGCGCTTTGTTATTTTTCATACTTAAATTTTGTCCGGAGCTAACATAGTATATTTAAGTACCCATCAAGGAACAAAGTGCAGTTTGGGGAGTATCGGCCAGTTCTACCAACACTTGTCCTATTTAGTCTATATAGAAACCTTGAAATTGTTTTTATCTGAAATTTTAATCAAAGTTAAACTGAATTGTTTAATTAAGCTGATGGTACTCTGGTGAGCATTCTAGGGCAAAGATGGCCCTCTTGTTTCATTCCTTATTTATCTGTAAGTATTACAACTATTTTGTTTCTCTGTTGATATGTCTATTTTTTTGTTTTTATTTAGTGAAGAAAAGCATGACTGATGTTGTTTTTATGTCATTGATGTTAAGTGTCAAATGAATATCTAACCTTACTTGATAATGTTTTAATGTCTGTCTTTTAACATGTAAACAAAAACTTGCACCAAAAGTATTGTTTTATTTTATTTTTTAAAAATGTTTTAATTACAGAATAAAAATTAAACTAGAACACCTTGTTGAATATTTTCCCCCTTTTGTTGTGAGGACTTAAAAGCCTCAGTGCGTTTTAGCTGGGAAAAATATATTTTTCAAAATTTCTAATCTCTTAATTTTTAATTAAGCACACATAAAGAAATATTCACCCGGAAGCCTTAGTTGTTCAGACAGGGCAAAATAGTAAGGAAAATGGGCGGGGATTGTTCTGAAACACACTGTTCAGTAAAACCACGGATGTCACGGTGTACATGGGGTATTTCAGAAGTTCACGGACTTTTGCTATAGACTGAATAAATCTTGATACATGGTAGTAGAGGAGATAGGAAGAAAATCCACAAACTTCTGAAAGAAAAAAAACACAAAAAAACTTGTGTGTTAATTTTATGCTGTCATGGTTTTGAGCTAAATATATAAATATATTGTATGTATATTTGTTGTGTGGATTGTATGTATGTTTGTTGTGTGGACTGTATGTATGTTTTTTGTGTGGACTGTATGTATGTTTTTTGTGTGGACTGTATGTATGTTTTTTGTGTGGACTGTATGTATGTTTGTTGTGTGGATTGTATGTGTTTTTTGTGTGGACTGTATGTATGTTTGTTGTGTGGACTGTATGTATGTTTGTTGTGTGGACTGTATGTATGTTTGTTGTGTGGACTGTATGTATATTTGTTGTGTGGACTGTATGTATGTTTTTTGTGTGGACTGTATGTATGTTTTTGTGTGGACTGTATGTATGTTTGTTGTGTGGACTGTATGTATATTTGTTGTGTGGACTGTATGTATGTTTGTTGTGTGGACTGTATGTATATTTGTTGTGTGGACTGTATGTATGTTTGTTGTGTGGACTGTATGTATATTTGTTGTGTGGACTGTATGTATATTTGTTGTGTGGATGGTAGGTGACTAATAAATAGACACAAATATTTTTGCATTTTATCAGTAGGACATGTTGTTTCATTATGTGGCCTTGACCAATACAGCTGAAACTTGCACTTGATCTGCACTTCATCGCAGTATGGTTGCCATTTCTGGCAAATAGTTTTAATTTGCTTAAGTGATTCAAGAGACGCAGAGCAGACACAAAATATTCTATCATTATAACAATATGACATGTGACTTTCAAGTGTGAATTTGAACTTGAACAAGACAAACCTATGCTCTGCACATCCTCTAAGTATGGTTGACATTCTGTCAAATAATTTCAATTTCCTTCCAGCGGTTCTAAAGATACAGAGTGTACAAATAATTGCTAACAACCTACAAGTGTGACCTTGACCTGAACCAAGACATCTAAAATCTACACTCTGCACATCATCTTTGTATGGTTGACATTTCTGTCAAAATATTATTTCCTTCCAGCAGTGCTAAAGATTCAGAGCAGACACAAAATATTCTAACATTATGATAATAGGACATGTGACCTTCAAATGTGACCTTGACCTTTAACTAAGATATTGAAACCTATGCTCTGCACATCCTCTCAGAATAATTGACATTTCTGTCAAATAATTTCAATTTCCTTCTTGTGGCTCTTAAGATTCAGTGTGGAACAAAATAATCTAACGTTATAAAAGTTTGACATGTGACCTTCAAGTGTAACCTTGAACAAAGACATTCGAAAACTATGCTCTGCACATTCTCTCTGTATGCTTACATTTCTGTCAAGTAATTTCAATTTCCTTCCAGTAATTCTAAGATACAGAGCAGACACAAAATACTCTAACATTATAATAGTATGTGACCTTTGAGTGTGACCTTGACCTTGAACCAAGACATCTGAAAACTATGCTCTGCACATCCTCTCAGTATGGTTGACATTTCTGACAATTTCAATTTCCTTCCAGTGGTTCCAATGATACAGAGTAAAACAAGAAATTGTTCACAACCTTCAAGTGTGACCTTGACCTTGATCCAAGACATCTGAAATCTACACTCTGCACATCCTCTTTGTATGGTTGACATTTCTGTCAAATAATAATTATTTCCTTCCAGTGGTTCTTAAGATACAGAGCGGACACAAAATATTTTAACATTATGAGAGTAGGACATGTGACCTTCAAGTGTGACCTTGACCTTGAACCAAGACATCCAAAACCTACACTCTTGCATTATCTCAGTATAGTTGACATTTCTGTCAAATAATTTAATTTTACTTCCAGTCAGATACAAAGCAGACACAAAAGATTCTAACATTATGATAGTAGGACATGTGACCTTCAAGTGTGACCTTGATCTTGAACCAAAACATCCGAAAACTATGCTCTGCACATCCTCTCAGTAGGATTGACATTTTTGTTTTGACATTTTTGTTAAAAATTTCAATTTCCTTCCACTGGTTTTTAAGTTACAGAGCAGATACAATATTGCTAACGGACAGACGACCAGTGGCATAACATAATACTGCCCTTTGGGCGATATAAAAATGGTACTTGTATAGCTCCCTTGCTTGGCACTTAGCATATAAGGGTAGTTCCAAGATTGATTGGCCCAGTGTCAAGATATTGTGACTGGGTGTAGTATCATGCCAAGTCTATGAGGTGATACTGAGGTGTGGCAGCACTATATGTCTTAAGTAGACAAAGTCTCAAAATTACTGAAACACTGTCGGACGTTAAACCTAACAAACAACATCAAAGCAGTTAGGGATATATAGGATTTACACTTGTCAATCCAGTAACACTCACGTTATATGAAGACAAGGTAGAATGCAGTGGAGTGGGGTAATCAATTATTTATCACCTTAAGTGATAATTGTTGTTTCTTTTGGGACTGATGTGGAACTATATGGAACTGTTTTGGGACTTGGTAATTGTCTCTTAAGACTTCAAAATTTTAGGATGACATTTTTTTCCCCTAAACAATCAACCACACCATGTTATGAGCCATCTTGTACTAGTACTTTATATGTGGCCTTAAAAATACTTTCATTTATTGCTAAGCTACCCCATGAAAATATTTTCATATAACCATTCATGAATACATTAAAATCTAACTATAATGACCTTTGTTAGCAGGTAATTATATTGAGGTGACGGATTAACCCATGTTAGACAAAGTTAACACAAGGATGATTAATAATACTGAAATATTTACAATATATTTTATTACACTGATTGGATACATGCATTCTGCATGCTGTAGAATATACAAATGTCTTATTTTTGCAATGTGAATGATAAATCAGGTAAGATTCATTCACCTGAGTACCAAATACCTATTTCCTATGTAGGTAACATATAAGAAAACAAGCTGACACCCAGGGATTCATTTTTAAACAGATCAACATTTCATGTATCTAAGCAGTTATTGTAATGAGATGGTCATCAAAACTTAAAACAAAATAAAGTTCTATATAATTATGAAGGACTTTGAAACTGATCAAGGGAGACAACTTATATTAGCTCAAATCAAGCACATGAGCTGTAAAACAGTGATCAGATAATGTAAACACATGTAACGACTAAGTATACACAATCATATGTGGATTCTTCATTTGTAAATTGGTATGGGTATATGGAATTTGTTAAATTTTGCCTGGGCTTCTATTTTTTTGACCCATGGAAGTCTGAACTTTCAAGACTTTACCCCTTTGATGAGTAGACTGATGACAAAGTAACCACAAGGATATGAAATAATAACCAATATTGAAATAGTAAAAACATTTTATTACACTCAGCAATTAATTTAAAGTATACAAATTCTGAAACACTGTAGATTAATCTATGTCTGGTCTAAAAAACATCAAATATGTATTAAAATATATGTGTACAAAATTGTTTTACATTTTATCTTAGATTCAAGATCAACAAAAACAATAATTAACAAATATAAAATACACCATATAACATTTTTCATATGAAATAAAACAAGAGGCCCATGATGGCCCTAAATCGCTCACCTGAGATAAATAGGTTGACCCAAGGAACATCTGTACCAATTTATTTTAAAATCTGGCCAGTAGTTTTGAAGAAGATGATTTTTAAAGTTTTCATTTTTTTTTCTTTTTGTTGCCATGGCAACCAGAGTTCTACATGGATCAAGTTTATTTTAGCAACTTTTGTGAAGGTTGACCCAAGGATCATCCCTGCCAAGTTTAATCAAATTCTGTCCAGTGGTTTCAGAGGAAATGTTGATTAAAGGTTTCTCTATATACATATAAGGCAAATAAGCCCCGCCCCTGGCGGCCATGTTTTTTTACGGATCGGAATAATTTTAGCAACTTTGGTAGAGGTTGACCCAAGGAACATCTGTACCAATTTATTTTAAAATCTGGCCAGCAGTTTTGAAGAAGATGATTTTTAAAGTTTTCATTTTTTTTCTTTTTGTTGCCGTGGCAACCAGAGTTCTACATGGATCAAGTTTATTTTAGCAACTTTTGTGAAGGTTGACCCAAGGATCATCCCTGTCAAGTTTAATCAAATTCTGTCCAGTGGTTTCAGAGGAGATGTTGTTTAAAGGTTTCTCTATATACATATAAGGCAAATAAGCCCCGCCCCTGGCGGCCATGTTTTTTTACGGATCGGAATAATTTTAGCAACTTTGGTAGAGGTTGACCCAAGGAACATCTGTACCAATTTATTTTAAAATCTGGCCTGTAGTTTTGAAGAAGATGATTTTTAAAGTTTTCATATTTTTTTTCTTTTTGTTGCCATGGCAACCAGAGTTCTACATGGATCAAGTTTATTTTAGCAACTTTTGTGAAGGTTGACCCAAGGATCATTCCTGCCAAGTTTAATCAAATTCTGTCCAGTGGTTTCAGAGGAGATGTTGTTTAAAGGTTTCTCTATATACATATAAAGCAAATAAGCCCCGCCCCTGGCGGCCATGTTTTTTTACGGATCAGAATAATTTTAGCAACTTTGGTAGAGGTTGACCCAAGGAACATCTGTAACAAATAATTTTAAAATCTGGCCAGTAGTTTTGAAGGAGATGATTTTTAAAGTTTTCAAATTATTTTTCTTTTTGTAGCCATGGCAACCAGAGTTCTTCATGGATCAAGTTTATTTTAGCAACTTTTGTAGAGCCTCACCCAAGGAACATTCCTGCAAAGTTTCATTAAATTCTGTCCAGCGGTTTCAGAGGAGATGTCGTTTAAAGCAAATTGTTGACGCCGGACGACGCACGACTAACGACGCACGACGACGGACGCCGGACGAAGGGCGATCACAAAAGCTCACCTTGAGCACTTTGTGCTCAGGTGAGCTAAAAAAAATTGTACTACTGTATAAAAGTGAAAATGAATAGAACATGACAATTTAAACTGCCAAAATACTATGAAAAAAACAAACATGAAATGGTGTTAAAGTGCCAAATATATGATCTGTTTAAATCAAAAGAAACATAAGTAATCAAAAGCTGCCCTTAAACAATGTCAAAATAAAATAATACTATAATCATAATACTATTTATATGTGAAAATATCTCTGCACTACCGGTATATGTAAATCAGATCAAATATCACAGACAGAAGTATAGCAGTTTACACTATTTTGGATTAAAATAATTATCTTATAAACAGATATCACAGTAAGGAAAGAGCAATATCACAGTTCAAACATCTCAATATCACAACCAGTCAAATATATTAATATATTATTAAAAACTAAATAAGTTCTTCAATATCACCCTGCAAATTTTAAAATGAGTTTGTATTACTGGTTATTATAACTAGAACATTATCAATATCTTATATGATCAAAGTCATCAACAAAACAAACATATAGTGATCGCAAGACATATATTACAAAGGATGACAAATAAAAATGTGATTGGTATAATTTGTTATCAACATGTAAGTAATGAGATTAAGGAAACAAAAGGACCAAACCATATATTGATCATGTTCAACTTTCTGCTTTAATATCAATGTCAAACTTATATTTACATACAAATATAAATAATAAATTAAGAAAAAATAAAGATACAAAAATATATATATAAACATGATACTTCAGGCACAAAGGTACCCATGTCCTTTAAGACAATCTAAAGTATATTATGGATCCTACCTCCAGGCCTAATTGCACAATAACAGCAATAGGTTATTAAAACTCCAATATACCATACACATAGTCTCCACGAACTGTTTGATGGCAAAGGATGCAAAAGAAATGCAGGTGCTAGAGTTTCTAAACAAGATCTGTTCAAAGACAGCATGCTCCACTTTTCTGTGTGCTGAATAGTATATTAGCTGTTACTGTTGGTAGTATTAACATTAAAAAAATGTGACATACGGTATTAAGCCTGAAAATATATGGGATGTTTCAACCCCTAGCTTAAGTACTTACTGTGAAAAGAAACTGGAAAACATTGACCTAAGATATTCCATTTAAAATGAATAGTATAGAAGTTGAAAAGGGGCATTACTGTACATAAATGAATTTTTGAGTTACATGCCCTTTAGAAATCTTTTCCAACCTTGAAGTAAATATGTCGGACAATTTTTGAGGAAATGACTTTGACTGATAGAAATTTTAAGTTTAAAAAGGGGTTTATCTGTGCAAAAAATTATTTAAGGGTTACCTGCCCTTTTGAAATGGGTTCCTTTTGTGATAGTGGACAGGTAAACCAAAATTGAATTAATCATATTTGATGGTTATAAAGAAATTGACCTTATCAAAAGCTTAGCCAATCCAGAAAATATTAAGTCAGAAAAGAAGCATTATAACCTTGCCAAAATGAACTTTAGGGTTACCTACCTTTTGAAATGGGTTCCCTTATACATAGTTAACAACTTTTCCAAGTTTAACGGGAAATGTTGCTATTTAACCATTACAGAAAATTCTAGTTGAAAAATGGACAGAACTGTTCCAAAATTTTATGGTTACCTTCTCTTTTGAAATTGATTCTTATTTGATAGTGAACATGTAATCTGTTTGAAGGGAATATGACAGTTTTGGAGAAATTGACCTTAACAAAAAATTATCAAATATGTATTAAAATATATGTGTACAAAATTGTTTTACATTTTATCTTAGATTCAAGATCAACAACAACAATAATTAACAAATATAAAATACACCATAATTAAACCATGAACATTTTAATTCAAAAAAGGGCCATAACTTTGCCAAAATTATTTATAGTTACCTGCCCTTTTGAAATGTGTTCCTTTTTTTTGAAAGTGAACAAGTTTACCGAATTCGAAGTGATTATGTGAAAGAAAACCTTAACCGATGCTGATGAGGATCATGACAAATGCTCCACTTTTTTTCTTCGAAAAATGGAGCTAAAAATAAATGCTATTTTTTTTTTTTTTTAATTCAAGGACATTTATGCCAATTCTGCAAGTGTGATAAATATAATTGAACAGGCAGAATCAATTGCAACAAGATCAAATATGTTACTTATTTTTCCTAAAATGTTTCTTTCATAGCAAATGCTCCTCTTCCAGAATGAAGGACACCTCTATGCCACTGAGCAAATACTACCTACCAAGGAATAGTACAATCAAATACTATCTAGATAAGCACAATAGGTAGAACTAAAGAGAAGTACACATTACTTATGGAGACGGTATATAGATATTACCATTTAAGTATATTGTTCTTGGGAAATTACAGCAATATGTTTTTTTTTATTTTAGATGTCATTTTACCAAGAGAGAGGCAAAACAATGTATGCACGATTCCATATCCCCTTAATACTTCTAATAATGTAGGAAAAAGCGTGGAAAACCTCCATCATTGAGAAATGTCAAACGTGAATTTAACATAAGAACTATCCAACATCTATTAACTATAGAACTGTCACAGAGGTAACCTATACCCCTGCATACTGCTTTGTCAAAGACTGAAAGTTTTGTTCTAAATATCAAAACACGACCAATCTTGAAATACATTACAATGTATATCGATGACTTCCTGACAGTTAAAACATTTAAATGATATGCTTTTGCTTGAATAGCAATATTTAAAATAACAAACCCAGGTTTTCAGATGCAGATTTATATAAGGTTTGGAAAGGCTAAAATCATTCTGATTGATTCAATTAAGGATAATTCAAAACAAAGCTGCCACCTTTGCTCAATAATTTCTTCACGGCATTGTCCCTTACATCCAATTTCATCAAATAAGTAATTGTTACTTGAACTTTGTACAAACTACAACTCATACTTTTCCTTCAACTATGTGCTTCTTTGATGTATGTCAATGTTACCAGTATAAGGTCCTAAAACCTTTTACAATATTTTCTCATTCACTTCATCCAAATTATATTTTCACAGGACAGGTCAGTGTGCTCAGTTATCACTTCTAAGACATAAACTAAGTCTATACAGTACTTTGTAATCAGTATGTACTGTTATTTTCCCTTTAAGATTTATATTTCAGGTACTGGTCTCTAACATCAGACTCAGCTTTCCTCTTGGACACCAGGTTCTTCTTGGTGTCACTGGAACTTCCATGGTACATGTTGCTGGACACCTGGGCCATGTTTGAAAATACATTGCTTCTTGCATCTGATCGAGTTGCTATATCCTGAGAAAAACACAACTTGAAATGAAATCTTCATAATGTGAATAATAGTGGGACTTGGCCATAATTAAGCATGGTCAATGGTCAACAAGCATCGATTAATCAAAATTAATTAATACATATGGATACCCTTACAAAGTAAAATCAAGGACCTTACTCCTGACCTTATAGAGAAATACTAGTCATAATTTAACAGCCATGAGATTATTGCAATAAAAATTACCTCTAATATTTTAATGAATTTGCTTAATAAACCAATGCTGATGCTAACAAGATTTCTTGAGAAATGAGGCTGCAAGAGTATAAACAAATATATGTTACAATGGACATCCAACAATCCCAAAAAGGTGAGCTAAATAAATCATGAAAAATGTCTTCTTCTGCTTATCTTTTTGTTCCATTTTCAAATGAAATAGTAACTGCAAGCAAAGAAAAAGATCAAAGGTTAAGTACTATGAAGGAATAGCTCAAGAAAAGGAGAAAACTCTCACATCATGATCTACAGCTTTCCTCAGCTCCATCCTGAACTTCTCAGACTCTGCCTTGAAGGCTAATTTCTCTTCCATTTGTTGAGAGGTTAGCGCTCCTCTATGTAGAAGTTTCCTGTTGGTTCGCCTAGTGAAAAGAAACACCAGAAACAATTGAATTAAAATGTTCTTCTTTTTCTTTTTAACAAAATGCAAGATTTTTTTCTTAAGGGACACTTTAATTTGTTATGTCATATGGACTCAATGGGTCAGGAGACATTCCAATGGGCTTTACAATCATGCAGAATAATTGATTCAATTGGTTAATTGCAATCATTTTTAGCTTGACTATTCGAAGAATATGAGAGCTATTGTAGTCGCCCCTTGCGTTGGCGTCAGCGTTTGCGTTGCAGCTCTTGGTTAAAGTTCTGCATGCAAGTTACTATCAACCTTATACCTCAATAACCATTTATGGTATTGACTTGAAAGTTTATGAATATGTTCAGGGGCATCAGACAACCAAGGTGGATAACTCTTGACTGAATTTGATATGAATTATGGCCCCTTTTTAACTAAGGAATTTTGGTTAAAGTTTTGCATGCAATAGAAAATTTTGTTAAGTTATGCATGCAAGCTACTATCAGCCTTACATCTCAATAATCATTCATGGTATTGACTTGAAAGTTTATGAATATATTTAGGGGCATCTGAAAACCAAGGTAGATAACTCTTGATGGAAAATAGGTCCCTTTTTTAACTTAGAAATTTTGGTCAAAGTTTTACATGCAAGGAACTTTCATGCTTATATCTCAGTATCCAGGTATGCAATAGACTTAAAACATCTTTAATACATTAAGGGGTATCATACTATCAAGGTAGATAACTCTTGATGTAATATATTTCAAGTTATGGCCCTTTTCTTACTTAGAAATTTTGGTTAAAGATTTACATGCAAGGTACTTTCATGCTTATATCTCAGAGTTCAGGCATGGGTTTGATTTGAATTTTCTTTAATATGTTTAATGGTATCATACTATAGTGGCAGATAGTTTTTGACTGAATATAATGCAGATTAGGGCCACTTTTTGACTTAAGACTTTTTGGTTAAAGTTTTGCATGCAAGCTACTATCCAGCTTATATCTCAGAATTAGTTTATGGTATTGACTAGAAAGTATAGAAGTGTTATCAAGAGCATCAGAACACCAAGAGGATAACTCTTGGATTGAATTTTATACAAATTATGGCCCTTTTCTAGTTTGGATACTTGGTCAAAGTTTTGCACGTTATTATGCTTATGTCTCAGTAACTATGCATGGGATTGATTTTAGACTTCATAAACCTATTTTGAGATATCAGACTATCAAGGTATATCATATTTGACTATTATGATATACAGGGTATATGAAGGGCAAGAATATAAATAGATTTTATTTTATTTACCAGCAAGCATTTTGAATAGTCAAGCGTGCTGTCCTCTGACAGCTCTTGTTAAAGAATGCATTGTCTTAAATTACATTGATAGTCTCCAAGAATGAAATTTATCTATCTATATATTGTTTTCCTGTGTAACTAGTTTATTTTCTGAATAATGAGAATTCATATTTCAATAAACCTAGAGTATTAAAATATTGCTCCAATTTTCTGTTATGCTTTATACTATGCAAATTAACAGATTGTGAGTACATGTATCATGTTTTATAGTAATACTGTTCATATGAGGGTTTGTATCCAAAAACTATATGTTTCATGAAACGAAGATTGTTATTTACACCATTCTTCTTTGCAAAGTTCAAGAAATAATCCAAATCTGAGGCACTCAACAGATATATTCATGCAAGTAAGTTCTCTGACATTATGTATGTTACAATTAAGAGATGAGAGCAATTTCCATACAAATCGGACATGTGAATTCTGTATATTTTATATTGGTGTGTAGAAATGCAGAATGAAAATAAATTAGAACTATAAGCCAAAGGCTAACCAATACCCCAAACACAACCCATTTCCCACCACCAAAACAAGGCTCCATGCTTGTGAGCAAGTCAGTACAAATGCTTACATGGTATTAGGAAAATCCACCAAAAACAATGGATGAGTTAGACATGAAAGATTTATTCCCTATATATTCTATATAGGAAGAAAATTCAAAGGATATAATTCCTGTAATAAGTGATTAATCATAATGAATAGTTCCAATAGTAGAAAGGATCCCAATCCAGTTTCAGCAAAATTAGTGAAAAACAGCATAAAAAGAAGTGCATTACTGATCAGCTCAAAGGGCTGTAACCCAGGTTTAAAATGCTAACAGCAAAATCCAAAAACCACATCTTCACATGAAGGTTGTACATCTGTGAAAGTTTTGAGGTAAATCGAAACAATAGTGTAGGAGGAGTTAACCACACAAGAATTATTTCATATATTTTCTATATAAAAAGGAAATTCAAATTGGCATAACTTCTGTAATAATTGATAAGTCATAGGTAAACATGTTCAATTAAAAGATCATATTTATTGTAAACATCTCTCATCTATAAACGTTAAAAAGGGGTCAACTCACATTAATTCCTGGGCTTTCTTTGTGTCTCCCATACATGCCAGGTTGGCAGACTTCTGAACCACTGCAGTCCCAACTACTGCCACATTCAAGGCCTTGAAAGTAAGACAAATACAGTGATACACTGAACACATGGCCAAAATGGGAAATTCAGTATTCAGTGAACATTATTCCTATATTCAGATCTCATTAATTTGAAAAACAAAAAGGTTTTAAAAGCTTGCAATGCTTTATTATTATCCTCATCATATTGTATGATATCCATTCATTTCTCTTCAAAATATTCTGATACTAAATTTCCTCATCATATATCTCTCCACAATATTTACCTCTTCCATCTGTTTCCTGTCTTTGGCAACCTCGTGAGATTTACTGAGCACCCTTAAACACCTCATACCATTCTTCAGAGTATAAGATATCTGGACCTGAATACAAAATAAATTACACATATAATTATAAAAAGTACGCAAAAGGAATATAAACTCTTTCAAACGTCACATAATTATTTAATCTATCTATCCTGTCTTCCACAAACCGTTTTTGCAAGTATAACAGCAATTAATCCCTAACGTTCCGTTAAGCATACACTGGAACAGTAAAAGGAAAAAGTGTGGCTTGTAATTTGGAACCATTTTTATTGATTTCCCTCATCAAATGGATCTTGTAGTTGTAAGGGTTAAACAACATAATTTTATTTATCATATTCGTATTAGATTAACCAAGCCAGAAGTTTGTGAACTGCTGCACTTCAATGGCTTATGTCATACAAATTCATTCATAGTATTTTCATTGTTAATATTTTCTGCCTACGCAAACAGGTGCAAATATATCTTGCCTGCTAGAGGACAATGAATTTGTATATCCATTATTGTCATTTTCGCAGTTGGTTCATGAATGAAATAAATTCATTAATATAACAATTGATATTTGTTTGAAAAAAAGCATCAACAACTGACTTTTTAATGAAAAGAATAAAAGTCATAACACTTAAATTATTAAAGGAAATCAGATTTAAGAAAGAAAACAAGATGTATGCCTTTTATGGTTTTAAAAATAAAAAGAAAATGCTCACTTGGAATGGAAAAGAGTCTCTCTCTATTTTCTTTTTAGCATCTCTAGCCTTGTAGCGGAATGTCAAGTCTGTGTCTTTGGCAGCATTTCCAATTTCCTTGACAAGCCTGTAACTCTGTGTATAATGTTATCATCATCATTATTATGATCACCATCACATTAGGATATATAACAATGGATACCATAGTGTAAAACAAGTATATGTATAACCAAGTAAAGTCCTACAGCCCCTATCTGGAGTTGGACTCGAGACCTTTGTGCTTGACCATGTCATAACAAAAGCTAGCCAGTAAAATTGCCATGCTTTATCTCCACTATATATACCGGCTTCTCTCCTCAGATTTTTGAAGTAAAGTGGACTTTTGAGACTTTTTTTAAGTGTGCCATACCCCTAAAACTGTAAGGTTATTCATGTTTGGCACCAAATGTAACCAAGTATAACCCTACTGTCAAAGGAGGAATTAAATAATTTGGTCTGCAAGTTAAACACTTCCACGTCACCAAAAAAGCAAGTACATGTGCAAGGAAGTACAGTGAAGCATTATACCTCAACTACAATAGTACATTGTACATGCAATATCTCCGTATTCTCCTACTGACAACAGAAGTCAAGAGACTACATTGATTACATTATCAACTTCTTAACCCTTTCCCTCATAGAGGAAACCATGAAAAGACCTATGCGAACAGCAGAAAACCAGTTACTCATAGGCTGATCAGGTTTTATGCTGTTCGCTGCTCCTCAGTGGTCTGGAAATGAGGATTTTGTAATTAAATTTGGTAAGGTTTAACTGTGGTTTTCTGCAGATCAGGCTTTATGTGGTACCTATTGAGTGCGTCAAAATGAGTCTATATGAGGGAAAGGGTTATTGTCATCGTCAGTGGCAATACATGAAGCAGTTTCCATCTGTGCATAATATTTACCTCCAGGTAATTAGGTTCATCAAACACCAGGTCCTGGTGTAGAATGACCGCCACATCCACCGCAGTGGCCACCGTGTAGTTTTGGGCGATCAACCTCAGCTGCCTCATCAATTCAAGTGGGTTCAGCACGTTGATTGTGCCCCCAGAAACAATGGCACACTGCTGCACATCATGCAGTGAAGTGCTGGTTCCCTCAAAAGCCAGCACAGACAGACGCGTGTTGTTTTCTTTGGCAAACTCTCCTATCTAAATAAACATATTTCAGAAAATTATCAAACATATAAATTGAATTCATGAAAAAATTGGTACAGATAGATCAGTACATCGGATTGACTTCAACTACAAAAAAGTATGTATCACTAAATTTAATGTGATAATTAAGTGCCACACATTACACACTGTACAGTGTAACTTCTGATTCCAGACCTTCTAAAATCCGGAAACTTCTGAAATATGGATGATTTTCTGGGTCCCTAAATTTCTCTGTTTTTTTATGTAAATCACACCTCTGAATTCCAAACTTCAAAAGTCTGAAATCTGGACGGTATTTGATCAATGCAATTTTACTTCCAAAATCCAGAAAGTGCATTATTTATCACAGATAAGATTGTAAATCCTGCTGTTAATTTCATTGTTTTCTGGTACCAATCAACAGAAATATTCAGTGATCATTTGCATTTGTTGCACTACAAAAACTTGAGTGTTCAACAGTTTTATGATGCAGTTAAGCTTGCATGTTTACAAGTTCTTATTACATTTCAAATTCAATTTCAAAATTTATTTATTCCAAGTCTCATGTCACATATATGAAAAAAATGAGAATACAGAAGCAAAAAAAAACATTTTTTTTAAAGTAATGAACGAGACAGATATAAACTAGAACTGCCATTGTAATGGCGCAAATACCCCCCGCATGTTGCTTTGTCACAAGGATTTTAATACAAATAACATGTAGGTCAGAGACATGTAAATGTATTGGCTCAACAAGGAAAACAAGTAACTGGTGTTGTATGCAACACATAAAGTCCCCTACCGGCTCCACCTTGACTCAATATGGTAATCAATCCCATTTTTTGCCATATTTTCACTATTTCCGTTACCATAGCAACCACAATTTTAGTCGAAGAACAAAAATAAAATGACGTGCATAATCTACACATTGCCATCTAGTCATATACCAAGCTCCACCTTGACTCAATATGGTAATCAATCCCATTTTTTGCCATATTTTTACTATTTCCGTTACCATAGCAACCACAATTTTAGTCGAAGAACAAAAATAAAATGACGTACATAATCTACACATTGCCATCTAGTCATATAGCAAGTTTCATCAAGTTAGCTTGCTTAGTTATCGCGGGATCCCATTTTTTGCCATATTTTTCACTATTTCCGTTACCATAGCAACCACAATTTTAGTTGAAGAACAAAAATAAAATGACGTGCATAATCTACACATTGCCATCTAGTCATATACCAAGTTTCATCAAGTTAGCTTGCTTAGTTATCGCGGGATCCCATTTTTGCCATATTTTCACTATTTCCGTTACCATAGCAACCACAATTTTAGTCGAAGAACAAAAATAAAATGACGTGCATAATCTACACATTGCAATCTAGTCATATACCAAGTTTCATCAAGTTAGCTTGCTTAGTTATTAAGTTATCGCGGGATCCAGATTTGAGTGGACAGACGGACGGACAGACGGACGGACGGACGGACAGACGGAGGGCAAACCTATAGTCCCCTCCGGTGTGAACACCGGTAGGGGACTAATAAATAACATTGACACATACATTAATTTATTCGGATGAAGGCCCACTAAGTATTGTTCAGCTCCATTATTACACTGTGCTGTTCAGCTCCATTATTACGCTGTACTGTACCGGTCGATTATTACACTGTACTGTTCAGATCCATTATTACACTATATTGTACAGCTGCATTACATTGTACTGTTCAGATCCATTATAACACTGTATTGTTCAGCTCCATTATTACACTGTACTGTTCAGACCCATTATTACACTGTACTGTTCAGCTCCATTATTACACTGTACTGTTCAGCTCCATTATTACACTGTATTGTACAGCTGCATTACATTGTACTGTTCAGATCCATTATTACACTGTACTGTTCAGCTCCATTATTACACTGTACTGTTCAGCTCCATTATTACACTGTACTGTTCAGCTCCATTATTACACTGTACTGTTCAGCTCCATTATTACACTGTATTGTACAGCTGCATTATTACACTGTATTGTACAGCTGCATTACATTGTACTGTTCAGATCCATTATTACACTGTACTGTTCAGCTCCATTATTACACTGTACTGTTCAGCTCCATTATTACACTGTACTGTTCAGCTCCATTATTACACTGTATTGTACAGCTGCATTACATTGTACTGTTCAGATCCATTATTACACTGTACTGTTCAGCTCCATTATTACACTGTATTGTACAGCTGCATTACATTGTACTGTTCAGATCCATTATTACACTGTACTGTTCAGCTCCATTATTACACTGTATTGTACAGCTGCATTATTACATTGTACTGTTCAGATCCATTATTACACTGTACTGTTCAGCTCCATTATTACACTGTACTGTTCAGCTCCATTATTACACTGTACTGTTCAGGTCCATTATTACACTATATTGTACAGCTGCATTACATTGTACTGTTCAGATCCATTATAACACTGTATTGTTCAGGTCCGTTATTACACTGTACTGTTCAGGTCCATTATTACACTGTACTGTTCAGATCCATTATAACACTGTACTGTTCAGGTCCGTTATTACACTGTACTGTTCAGGTCCATTATTACACTGTACTGTGCAGCTTCATTATTACACTTTGCTGATATCTTTTATACTTTTTGAGTTACGGCCCGGACAAAAAATAAGTATGAAAATTTACAAAGGACAATAACTCAAAAATTACGCGACAGAGAGTTATGGTTCTTGGTCACTGCACACACCCTCAATGAGATCTATCCACATATGAAGTTTCACCTTGATATCTTTTATACTTTTTGAGTTACAGCCTGGACAAAAATTAAGTATGAAAATTTACAAAGGGCAATAACTCCAAAATTACGCAACAGAGAGTTATGGTTCTTAGTCACTGCAGTCCCCCTCAATGAGATCTATCCACATATGCAGTTTCATCTTGATGTCTTTTATACTTTTTGAGTTACGGCCCGGACAAAAATTAAGTATGAAAATTTACAAAGGGCAAATAACTCCAAAATTACGCAACAGAGAGTTATGGTTCTTAGTCACTGCAGTCCCCCTCAATGAGATCTATCCACATATGCAGTTTCATCTTGATGTCTTTTATACTTTTTGAGTTATGGCCCGGACAAAGAAATCGACAGACGGACGGACGGCAAGCCAGACAGACAAGCTGAATCCAGTATTATACCCAGGGGGGGTATAATGACAGTGTTGTAAATAAACCGACGGCAGTGTTGTAAATAAACTGATACAGTATACATGTTATAATGAGTTATAAGAAGAAAGGAGGAAAGGAGGAGGCATACTACTGTTGACTTAACTTTGAAAGAATGTGTTTAACAAATTGACACAATTTGCAATATTTTATTTCAATAACTGGATTACAATTCATCAAATCTTTAAAATGTAATACATTTGGAAATCTATAAAATACTTGGCTTATGTGACGTTTTCTGTCACTTAAAAGCCAATTGCATTCTAATAATTGATGGAACTCATCTCCACTTTTGTTGCTATCACAAAGACTGCATAAGCGGTCATTTCAATCAATGATATACCATGAACCAACTTCCTACAGGAAGATTTGAGTTTCTGGTTCTAAATTTCACCATGAATTTTAACAGATTTGTTGGTGTTTTAACAAGATAATATTCAAATCAAAAAGTTTCCTTGAACAATCTGTAGTCAGTACATTTTCTTGAATTACTTATTGATGAAAACCATTCATTCAAAAATAGAGCAGTAATTTTTGAAAAAACACTTTTTTGTAGCCATCGAATGTTTAAAAATTCTTGAAATTCCCATACATCAATTAGTCCACATTTTATGAGAATATATTTCATATGTTTTATCCATTTAAAGTCTGTAATTCTAACATTTTTGATATAATAAAGTTGCTTTACAATATAATACAGATGGGAACTGTTAACTTTGAATTAGACGGAATAACAAGTTAAGACCAAAAATTTAACATATGTGAATCTATATCTATTTGTAGTGGTTTAAGTGTTTCTCCGTATAGAAGTTTAGTAATCAGCAGTGTTTTTGCCATTTAAGACATTTTAAAAATTTCAATTGAACTTTATCTAAGATATTGTTATTTCCATGTCCCCTTATTTCACAGCCATATAATAAAATTGGTTTCATAGTTTTTTCAAACAGATCAATCTGTAAATCAATACTTAAACATAAATGTTTGGCTCTCTTTAACAGACAAAACATAGCTTTGGTGGCCTGTTTAGCAATGTAATCCTTGGCTTTAAAATAATTTCCAGTTTTACAAAAGAAAACGCCAAGATATTTGTATTTGTTTACAATGTCTAATTTATCGTTACATAAGAAAAATTCATGATTTGTCACCCTAACTTTGGAAAGTATTAAGACTTTAGTTTTTGATGTATTAATGGTAAGTTTCCATATTTTGCAAAAATGTTTGTACAAATTTAATGCGATTTGTAGATCCTTTGCTGATTCAGACAAGATTACAGTATCATCTGCATATAGTAGTAAAAACATTTTTAAAAGTTTGAATAAGTCTTGTATCATCAGAATGTTTGGAAAGGGATGTTGAACAATAGTATTGCTTTTGAATATATTATGTAAATCATTAACAAAGAAAGAAAAGAGTAATGGAGACAGGCTTTCACTTTGTCTAACACCGATAGAACACTTGAAATAGTCGGAATTAATACCATTTACTCGTACACAACTTTTTGCATTTTCATAAATACTTCTGACGACATAAAAAAATTAACTGTTTATATGATATTTGTGGCGTTTAAACCATAATATGTTTCTGTTTATTGTGTCAAAGGCAATTTTTTAAATCAATAAATGCACAATAAAGTTTTTGTCAACTATAATGTAGGAGTTCAATTAGCGTCTTAAGTATGAACATATTATCTATAGTCAAACAGCCAGGTCTAAATCCTGCCTGAAATTTACTTTATATCATATCATTTTTTTCAACAAACTTTAAGAGATGATTATTTAGGATTGTTGTAAAAAGTTTCCCAAAACAGCTCAGAAGGGTCATTGGACGATAGTTTTCTGGATTAGACACATCACCTTTCTTCTTATAGATTGGGTTTATTACCCCAGTAACCCAGTTTTCTGGAATAATTGCCTTGTTAAATACAATATTAAAAAGTTTATGATATACATGTTGATATACATGTTTTAAAAGATGATATGAATTTTTTATATATTCATTTAACACATTATCTTCACCAGAAGCTTTGTTATTTTTTAGATTTTTAATGGCATGCTCTTTTTCTTCTACAGCAATTTCATCATTTAGTATAGTGTTGTCCACTGTTGTATAATCATCTCCGACATAATTAGCATTATAGTTAGCATCAGGAGCTTCTGATTCGTCACAATTTACATGTTTTAATATTCATACATTTCAGTTAATGATGCATTACAACTAGTTGTTTTGCTGCCTTTAAAATATTTCCAAAACTCCTTAGGATTTGTTTTTTAGATTTCTGCATTATATTTTTGGTATCTTTTAAAATTGTTATATCACTTTTTTTTATAACATATCTTATTAATTTAATACGGCATTAATTTTTTCTACATCAATGTTATTTATGAACTTGTCTTTGTTTTTAGTCCCATAATTTAGCATTTTGACTGCTTGACTTTACTTTTATTGGTTTTGTGCCTTTATTTTGAAAACAGCACTTACTGGGTTATGCACATCCTAATATAATTCACAAAAGTCATCTACATTTAAGATTTACAATTTTTTAGAACAATGCTGGACTACAGACAAAATAATGTACAGAAACATTAACGCTTCAAAGTTACTTTCTCTAAGTAAACACCGTTCAGGCCTGAACACTTACCCAAATATTCTTTCATATATGAACTGACATTAGTAAGTTTATACCTGTATATTTAAGTCAAAGTCAAAAACAGTTTATTTCTCTCAAATTCATGTACAACATGAAAATATGGAGGTACAACTGAGTAATACTTATGAGAGGCTCATTTTAGTTGATAATAAATCAGATACTGCATATTATGCAAGTCTACTTGTATCTTAATCCTGGCGGCTACCATATTGAATTGGTTATCGGCTTTTGTGATAATTACAATATGACATTGGGGAACCAGCAATTATGGTAGCTGTCAGTCATAACAAAATGCAACAGTGGAATGAGGGCGGAATGCATCGATACTAGCGACTTCTGGAGAAAAGCATAACTTGTGAGA
This sequence comes from Solen grandis, assembly GCA_021229015.1. NCBI lineage: Eukaryota > Metazoa > Mollusca > Bivalvia > Adapedonta > Solenidae > Solen > Solen grandis. The sequence continues at coordinate 43,101,649 of CM037785.1, forward strand.
ATTAAATAAATACATAATTCATTGATTAATATGGGTATTTGTTGGAAATATTGTATTTCTGTGAAGTTGACGTTGAAAAAAGCATTGACTGTGATATGCATTGCTTCGGTCACATCGTGTCCGAGTACAGTTTCCATTGAGTTTCGTAACTCGTATTGTCTTTGTAGTTTATCTAAGATAGAAAATCAACTCGGCAACGAAAAGGCCTATTGTTTCTGCATTGAACAAGCCCGGCATATTTGAATTGTGTCAGATACGAAGCTCAGAATACAACCATGTCAGTTTTCCTGTAGATTTTGAACGGAGAGTTACATACCTTTTCTTATTTTATGATATCAATATTTTCTTTTCTAGAATTGTGAAATTTTGTTATAAAATGTATTTTAAACTGTTGTTTTTTTTATCATTGGGGGGTCCCACACCGGTAGCCTGTGGTTAGGTCATGTTTGAAATAAAGTCAAATTATGGGTAAATTCAATCCAACATCTTAAAGTGATTACAATTATAGTAATAAATAATGTCAAATTAATTTGATTATGATAAATTAATATATTTATATGTTTAAAGTAATATGCATGATTTATAAAACTAGTAGTTAGGGCATGGTTGAAATGAGGTCAATTTATAAATACAAATAAATTAAGAATGTTGTTGTTCTTTTTTTTAATTTATTGAGTATGTTTTTTATTTTATTTTTTATTCTAATTATTTTATTTCACAAGATATACATGTTCACACCTAAATCTTTTTAACAATCACACCTTTCCTCTTGAAACACCTTTTTTATTTTATCATAAACAGCCTCATTGCTTTGATAGTCTATATTTCACACATTTCTTCTTTAACCAAAATGAAGTTTTGCTCAATTTGACTTTAATTTTGTCATAACATGTTACAAATGAATAAATAAATAACATGTAATATAAATTTAATTATTATTATAATTATTATTAATATTAGATTTTGCCACTTTTTGGATTTCCTTTTTTTCTTTGAAGATCGTGTGATCAATACATCAAAGTATGCATACAGTTAAACTGATTTTTTTCCAGTTTGATTTTGTTATGTACCAATTTTGCAATATATATATTTTACCTAACAGTTATAATTAACTTCTTTTCTCATATTTTTGGTTCTTCCTTGCTATTAACTTATGCTAAAATACATAATTGCTGTCAACATCAAACTACTATCAAGAGAGAGGGGCAAAGGTGGAGAGGGGGGAGAGGGAGAATGTTTACTAAATTTGAAAGAGAGAGAGAGAGAATATTTACTAAGTTTGAAAGAGAGAGATGAAGAGAGAAAGAGAGAATATTTACTAAGTTTGATAGATATATTTGAGAGAGAATATATTTCACATATTTTTATATTTCCTTGCTATTAACTTATGTTAAAATACTTAATTGCTATCAACATCAACATACTAAGCACACATGCACAATAAGAGAAAGAGAGAGAGAAAGTATTTACTAAATTTATTTGATAGAGAGAAAGAGACGAATATTTACTAAATTTGACTTAATGACATTAAAGATATGCTCCTAATTGATAACAAACAGGAGATGAATTGATGCAATAAAAAGTTAAGTCCTAACAAAGCCAAAATTTCATAAACATGGTAAAAATGAAAAAGATACACTGTATTGATTTAATTGATATGTTAAAATTGCATTTAGTACTTAAATTCTTTATTTAAATGCAAAATTATTTTTAACAGTGGGCTTTTGTCCTGGTGGGCTTTTGTCCAAGTGGGCTTTTGTCTGATGGGCTTATGTCCTAGTGGGCTTTTGTCCTACACTCAGCCAATTTTGACCCAAAGACCATGATTTCAACAAAATTGGTAGAGTCACTTGGCCATGTTACACACCATATTTTAACTCCAGGCCTTGCTGATTTGAACAAACTTGTAGAGTCCACTAGAAAATGCCACACAATAAATACTTAACCTTGCGGTTTCGGAGAAGAAAATTTCTCTAGTTTTTCCTATATACTCTATATTAAATCAAGTGACCCCTGGGGCAGAGCCATTTTTGACCCAAGGGCTATGATTTGAACAAATCTGGTAAAGGTCCGCTAGACTATGCCACATACTAAATATCTTAGTTCCAAGCCTTGCAGTTTTAGAGAAGATTTTTAAAGATTTCCCTTTCAAAATCTTTTTTTAGCTCAATTGACCTAGATATGCAATGGACCGGAACCATTTGAACAATGCTGGTAGAGCTTCATGCAAGGAACATCACACAGGCAAGTTTCATCAAAATTGGCCCATTGGTTTCAAAGGAGATGTTGCTTAAAACAATTGTGGATGACGGATACCAACATTCTGATGACAGACAACCATTGATTCTAAAAGCTCACATAAGCATAACGTGCTTAGGTGAGCTAAAAAACATATATGGTCTGATTCTTACAAACTTTTTTTCACATAGAAATACATTACTTACAAATTAAGCAAAATGAAATTATCCTTTTGTGTGCTCAATCAAAGTAAGTCTCAGAAGAATGGAAAAAAAGGTAAAACTTTATTTATTTTACATCAATTACAAAACAAGTTATCAAAACATATATTAATCCCTCTCACTGGCCTTGGTTGCAGCCTATGTAGTTATTATTGTGGGAGGAAACCGGAGAGCCTGGAGAAAACCCACGTCTGGATGGGCGACTACTGTACCCTCTTGCGTATGTGACATGAAACAAAACCAGGGGCTCAATTGTGAGAAGTGAGGTGTGTTATCATTACGCTATCCAGGCATGGAATAAGTTAATAAAAGTGTAAGACATAAAATGATAAAATGAAAATAAAACTGAAGATTTGGTCTTACCTTTTTGTAAAAGGCCTTTCCATTTTCTAAATCAATGTCCCCAACACCACAGTTTGGATCCCCATCTGTGCAGAGGATGACCTCTGATATAGGGCAGCTGGCTATTATTCCTGCACTGATGGCAAGAGCTGGGCCCAAGAGATGTACTTCCTTCTATTCTCAAGTTCTCTATCTTGCTGTCAAGGTCACTGTAAGTTAACAAAGGGAAGAAAATTATTAAATGTTTAGTTTATTGTAAAGAAAAGTATTTGTAAGCTTATTTAGCAAACAAGACGGCAATGATGGCCCTGAATCGCTCACCTGATAAACATTGCCCTCAATGACAATTATTGTATTACGAGTCATAGTGAATACATAATCTATGCAGAAGGACAGCAAGATAATCTAAATTCATCACAAAACTGTACCTGCCATCCAAACTTTGAAGGTCATTGCTCTAATAAGTCTATATAAAATCAAGTGACCCCTTGGACGAAGCCAATTTTGACGCCAAGGCCATGATTTGATCAAAACTGTTCACTAGGCCATGTTACTCACCAAATATCTAAACTCCAGGCCTTGTGGTTTCTGACATGAAGATTTTACTAGTTTTTTTCTGAAATAATTCTATGTAAAATCAAGTGTTCCCTAGGGTGTGGCAAATTTTGACCCCAGGGCCATGGTTTGAACAAACTTGATTGAGGTCTACTAGGCCATGTTACACACCAAATACAGTACACACGGTCAGATTAGGCGCAGCTACGTATAAGGCACATCCTAACTTTCAGGGTAACTTATTTGAAACAAGAGGGCCAAGATGGCCCTAGATCGCTCACCTGAGAAAGGTATCATTCATTGCCTATACAAAACAGATTGCTTTAGAATTAAGATGATGAGGTGAAACAATGTTCAGGAATTTTCTGACCCCATCCACAAAAGATATCATCATAACAAACATTCTGCCAAAGTTTGACGATGATTGGACCAAAAATGTTGCCCTCAGAGTATAAACAAGATTTTTCTAAGATTTGACCTACTGACCTACATTTCTATCCAACCCCACCCATTTTCAAACTGGTTCGAGATATCATCATGACAAACAATCTGACCAAGTTTGAGGAAGATTGCATCAAAACTGTGGCCTTTAGTGTGTAAACAAGATTTTTCTAAGATTTGACCTATTGACCTACTTTTCAGTCCGGCCCTGCCCATTTTCGAAAGGGTTCAAGATATCATCAAGACAAACATTCTGACCAAGTTTGAGGAAGATTGGATTATAATTGTAGCCTCTAGTGTGTAAACAAGATTTTTTTAAGATTTGACCTATGACCTACTTTTATCCCCTGCCCATTTTCGAAAGGGTTCAAGATATCATCAAGACAAACAATCTGACCAAGTTTGAGGAAGATTGGATCAAAATTGTGGCCTCTAGTGTGTAAACAAGATTTTTCTAAGATCTGACCTACTGACCTACTTTTTGATCCACCCTGACCCATTTTCGAAAGGGTTCAAGATATCATCAAGACAAACATTCTGACCAAGTTTGAGGAAGATTGGATCAAAATTGTGGCCTCTAGTGTGTAAACAAGATTTTTCTAAGATTTGACCTATTGACCTACTTTTTGATCCAACCTGACACATTTTCAAAAGGGTTCAAGATATCATCAAGACAAACATTCTGACCAAGTTTGAGGAAGATTGGATCAGAATTGTGGCCTCTAGTGTGTAAACAAGATTTTTCTAAGATTTGACCTACTGACCTACTTTTTGATTCAACCTGACCCATTTTCGAAAGGGTTCAAGATATCATCAAGACAAACATTCTGACCAAGTTTAAGGAAGATTGGATCAAAATTGTGGCCTCTAGTGTGTAAACAAGATTTTTCTAAGATTTGACCTACTGACCTACTTTTTAATCCAACCTGACCCATTTTCGAAAGGGTTCAAGATATCATCAAGACAAACATTCTGACCAAGTTTGAGGAAGATTGGATCAAAATTGTGGCCTCTAGTGTGTAAACAAGATTTTTCTAAGATTTGACCTATTGACCTACTTTTTGATCCAACCTGACCCATTTTCAAAAGGGTTCAAGATATCATCAAGACAAACATTCTGACCAAGTTTGAGGAAGATTGGATCAAAATTGTGGCCTCTAGTGTGTAAACAAGATTTTTCTAAGATTTGACCTACTGACCTACTTTTTGATTCAACCCGACCCATTTTCGAAAGGGTTCAAAATATCATCAAGACAAACATTCTGACCAAGTTTAAGGAAGATTGGATCAAAATTGTGGCCTCTAGTGTGTAAACAAGATTTTTCTAAGATTTGACCTACTGACCTACTTTTTAATCCAACCTGACCCATTTTCGAAAGGGTTCAAGATATCATCAAGACAAACATTCTGACCAAGTTTGAGGAAGATTGGATCAAAATTGTGGCCTCTAGTGTGTAAACATCAAAATTGTTGACGGACGACAATATTTTTCTAAGATTTGACCTACTGACCTACTTTTTGATCCAACCTGACCCATTTTCGAAAGGGTTCAAGATATCATCAAGACAAACATTCTGACCAAGTTTGAGGAAGATTGGATCAAAATTGTGGCCTCTAGTGTGTAAACATCAAATTGTTGACGGACGACGGACGACGGCAGATCAAGTATCCCAAAAGCTCACCCTGAGCATGCTCAGGTGAGCTAAAAAAAAATCACTTATCGTATCGTTTGCGGCGAAATCTTGTTTTGAAATTTCGGCCTGTCGTACATTTTGACAGACTGAAAGCTATCCGTATGTCACCGGGCTAATCATATGGTGAACCATTTTATTTACACATGGCATAAGATTACTGTTAGACCGTTACATAAACGACGGGTAGGATAAAGGTGACACATTTTCATAACATGACATTACTCAACCGTGTCCCTGCATTCTATGACCTAACAATTGCCACCTGTCAAGTTTTTCCTATACATCATGAGGTCCCGTAAACTTATTTGTTTATATTGAAAATGGCTTCCATCAAGTTGATACAGTTTCTCACAATCATTTTATCATGAAATATACCAGTAGGATAACTAATAAGAACAAAAGCAATAATCTGGTATTGTTTATCATGGTTTCGTATAGACTTTATGGCATATTAACATATTCATTGGCTTTCAGTATATCCATTTTCTGAGATCATATACCGGTAAATTTCACTCCTCGGTGATTGAAAAATGAAACCTGAAAAGCTGTATATCATCATATAAGGCGTACCCCCTCTATAAACTTGAATTATCTGGGAAAAATGTGCACCTAATCTGCCTGTGTATACGGTATCTAAACTCCAGGCCTTATGGTTTCTGAGAAGATTTTTCTAGTTTTTCTTATATAAGACTATGTAATCATGTGACCCCTGTTGTGGGGCCAATTTTGACCCATGGGTCATGATGTGAACAAAATCGATAATGATCCATAAGACAATGTCACACACCAAATATCTAAACTCCAGGGCTTGTGGTTTCTGACAAGAAGATTTTTCTAGTTTTTCTTATATAAGTCTAAGTGACCCCTTGGGCGGGGCCAATTTCAACCCAAGGGTCATGATTTAAACAAACTTGGTAATGGCCCATAAAGACCATGCCATACACCAAATATCTTAACTCCAGGCATTGTGGTTTCTGACAAGAAGATTTTTCTAGTTTTTCTTATATAAGTCTATGTAAAATCAAGTGACCTCTGGGGCAGGGCCAATTTTGACCCCACGGTCAAGACTGGAACAAACTTGGTAATCCATAAGACAAGCCACACACCAAATATCTAACTCTAGGCCTTGTGGTTTCTGACAAGAAGATTTTTCTAGTTTTCCTTATATAAGTCTATGTAAAATCAAGTGACCCCTGAGGCGGGGCCAATTTCAACCCCAGGGTCATAATTTGAACAAACTTGGTAATGGCCCATAAGACAATGCCACACACCAAATATCTAAGCTCTAGGCTTTGCGGTTTTGGAGAAGAAGATTTTTAAAGATTTCACTTTAAAAAATCTATTTTTAACTCCTGTGACCCAGATATGTAATGGACCGGAACCATTTGAACAACTTTGGTAGAGCTTCATGCAAGGAACATCCCAGGCAATTTTCATCAAATTTGGCCCAGTGGTTTCGAAAGAGATGTCGTTTGAAAGAAGTGTGGACCATGGACACCGGACAACCATTGATCCTAAAAGCTCACATGAGCACTACGTGCTCAGGTGAGCTAAAAACCATGTGCATTTCTCTTCATATCTTGCATACAGGTTGACTCTCTGTAGTTACATAAGAAATCCTAAATCACATACACATCTCATTGATGTTTTTATTGTATTTAAGTATTAAAAGCATATCTCTTTTTTTCCCCAGACAATTTCATCATCATATAATTCAAGAGTAAAGAGTGTAACAAAGTCTTAACAGCCTCCCTCAGGAAATACCTGTTTGTTTTACATTCACCTCAATTCAGGAAACAACAATTTATCTGAAAAGGAGCTTACTTGAAGGTATTTTCAAGACACCCTGGTGTCATTGTTTCAGCGTAAGTCCGACCTGCCTGTATCAACTGGTCATAATCATCCAGGATCTGTCCACTGTATGAAGAGGGCGTGGCCTGGGTACCATCTCCCCAGACATACACAGTCGTCCCAAAGGTCACCAAGACAACCTTCTTGTTTGGGTTTTCAATCTTCAGACGCTCGAGCTGCCTGAAATTTATTTGTCTTTAGACAAACTGGATGTAGAATCTTTAAGCACATAAGGGTAGAACTAGTATTTTAAACCTTAAAAAAGTGTTTAATCACTTTTCATTGCATTTGGAATGTGGATTCCTTTTGACTCAATATTTGTTGTATTGACATGCTGAAAGTGTTTTGATACAAGCTGAAATTTGAAAATAAAATTATCAATGTTGTTGAAAAAGGTGAAAACTCAAGGGGCATAAAATTATTTTGAAATAAATAGTCCTAAACAGTAACCTACAAAATTATATAATCAAATTACTGATTGCACTGAAAGAACATGGCTTTTAATGTGATGAAGCTGCTTTCTTTTGCTTATCAAAGTAAATTCAATCAACAATGATGAAATTTTCAAGTGAATCCTATAAACCTAATGCTATAAACCTGCTTTAACCTTGCATGAACACGGTCGTTTAGAAAAAAAAATGAACACATCATTTGTATAAATGGACTGCTAACAATAAGCATATCACAAGTCTTACTCTTCCTTTTTCTTTTGCCTACAGTTTATAAGAATGTGGTTTCTACAGTGTTAACAAGGTTTTTATACGCCGCCGGAGGCGGTCGTATATTGGCGTCATCTTCTCCGTCTGTCCGTCCGTCCGTACGTCCATATCTTGTGAACGCAACTCCTCCTACGTTTCTGAATGAATCTTTTCAAAACTTTGTCAATGTCATTACTATAATGGATAGATGTGCATGAAGTGGCGATTTTCCGGTTCATTGATTTTTACAAGATTTGTGTCCCTTTGAAACTTAGTCTCTGTAGCTGAATGATATTGCAGCCTTGTGAACGCAACTCCTCCTACATTTCTGAATGAATCTTTTCAAAACTTGGTCAGTGTCATTACTATAATGGGTAGATGTGCATGAAGTGGCGATTTTCCGGTTCATTGATTTTTACATGATTTGTGTCCCTTTGAAACTTAGTCTCTGTAGTTGAATGATATTGCAGCCTTGTGAATGCAACTCCTCCTACATTTCTGAATGAATCTTTTCAAAACTTTGTCAATATCATTACTATAATGGGTAGATGTGCATGAAGTGGTGATTTTATGGTTCATTGATTTTTACATGATTTGTGTCCCTTGAAACTTAGTCTCTGTAGCTGTTTGATATTGCAGCCTTGTGAACATAACTCCTCCTACATTTCTGAATGAATCTTTTCAAAACTTGGTCAATATCATTACTATAATGGGTAGATGTGCATGAAGTGGTGATTTTCCGGTTCATTGATTTTTACAAGGTTTGTGTCCCTTGAAACTTAGTCTCTGTAGCTGAATGATATTGCAGCCTTGTGAACGCAACTCCTCCTACATTTCTGAATGAATCTTTTTATAACTTGGTCAATATCATTACTATAATGGGTAGATGTGCATGAAGTGGTGATTTTCCGGTACATTAATTTTTGCAAGATTTGTGTCCCCTGAAACTTAGTTTTTTTAGCTGATTGATATTTCAGCTTTGGGAATGCAATTTCTTGTATGTTTCTGACCTAATCTTTTCAAAACTTGGGCAATGTCATTACTATACTGGGTAGATATGCACAAAGCAGGGGCTTTGATGTTCATCAATATTTGCAATAGTTATGCCTTTCTAAACATGGTCTCTTTAAAACACAACTCAAGTTTCTAAACAGGTAAAAGTGCATAAGGCAAGGATTTTCTGGTACAGTGATTTTTGCAAGAGTTATGGGGAGAAAGAAAAAAGGATTCAAATTGATACTGCTATTTGACCTACTGTCATATTGGAAGCATTTTTAGGGTTCTATCTCTGTTCAGCTAAATTAATTGGTCTTACAGACTTCATTATGAGGTTATGCTTACAGAAATGTTAAAAGCAATAATTAAAAGACCCCTCTTGGTCTTTATATTTTGTGGTGGCGTATATTGTGGCATCACTGGCACTCTTGTTCTAAGATTTGACCTCGTGACCTACTTTTTGACCCAACATGACCCAAATTCAAACAAGTTTTATGAAAGTATTGCTTAGGCAATACTAAGTCCCCTACCGGCAAATGGAAAACTAAGACCCCCCCAACACACACACAAACACAACCTGTCTGGAAAACTGCTAAGAAATTTTCTAAATCCAAGGGCCGTAATTCCGTCAAAAATCAATGGACCGGAACGAAACTCAAACTTGATCTGTAACTCATGGTAATAGACTCACACACAAAAAATTAGATGAATATCTGCAAGCGTTTAGAAAAAAAATCCAGAAAACTGCTATTTTAACGAAATTTTCTAATTCCAAGGGCCGTAATTCCGTCAAAAATCAATGGACCGGAACGAAACTCAAACTTGATCTGTAACTCATGGTAATAGACTCACACACAAAAAATTAGATGAATATCTGCAAGCGTTTAGAAAAAAAGTCCGGAAAACTGCTATTTTAACGAAGTTTTCTAATTCCAAGGGCCGTAATTCTGTCAAAAATCAGTGGACCGGAACCAAACTCAAACTTGATCTGTAAGTCATGGTGGTAGACTCACACACAAAAAATTAGATGAATATCTGCAAGCGTTTAGAAAAAAAGTCCGGAAAACTGCTATTTTAACGAAATTTTCTAATTCCAAGGGCCGTAATTCCGTCAAAAATCAGTGGACCGGAACGAAACTCAAACTTGATCTGTAAGTCATGGTGGTAGACTCACACACAAAAAATTAGATGAATATCTGCAAGCATTTAGAAAAAAAGTCTGGAAAACATGTGTGTGACTGACGGACCGACGGACCGACGGACTGATGGACCGACGGACTGACGGACGGACGGAGTGCAAACCTATAGTCCCCTTCGGTGAAGTGGGTAGGGGACTAACTAGTCCAAGATTTCATGGAGACAAACATTCTGACCACTTTTCATGAAGATTGGGCCAAAGATATGGCCTCTAGAGTGGTAAAAAGCAAAATTATTGATGACGCACGCCGGACGAAGGGCGATCACAAAAAAAAGGGGGGGAATTGATGTATAGAAATTAAATATAGCCCCGAAACGTACGATGCAGAAATGTGTGCTACCATAGAAAAGTTGCAAGCAACCCTGTTCAAAAACTGCAGATTCATTTCATTTCTGATTCATGGGGATCAGTCCTAGTTACCAGGTTATATTCAAATGCAATTTGTACTTATTACTTGTATTACAACAACATTAACAAAATCATGATTTTGTTTTCCATGTAATGAACCTTGTTAAATTAGCAAATAAATCATAATGAAGCATGTGGAAAGGGATCAACACTGTATTTAACTCACTGATGGAAAATAACCCCTTTCCTTAAAATATCAATCATTCAGCTAAATGTATTGAATAAATCATTTTTTTCTGTAATATTTAAACTAACATTAATATGTTGAGTACAGCTGATGATTTTATAAGGACTACAAGTAAATAAAGTGTAGAATCTTAAAGCTAGAAAGCAAGTCTGAAAATGAAAAACAACACCTTAAGATATAAGTTTCAATGTCCATACCTCCTTGCAGCATCCTTAATTGCCTTTAGACGTGAAATGGTATTATCATTCCGCCGAGTCCGATCTCTTGCATTCCTCCATTCAGCTGCAAGGATGAATGAAAATGGATAACAATTTATCTCAGGAATGAAGACAAAACAATTTATCTACATGATGACTTTCACCCATGAAGGCTATGTGACCAGAATAAAATTAGATCAGCCTGCAACTTACTTACTTTTTTGGATCTACTTTGACTCTGACAGTGTTCCCACTAACATTTTTTTCACCCTTGGGTGGAAAGTCTGGGAGTAAATTTTATTTTAAAAGGGTATGAAAATTCAAAGGCCTAGCCTTGTATTCTGAATCAATGTATCTTCCTCTTTTCAATGTTAAATTAATGTCAAACTATGTATGTTCTGACAGCCATTTGATGCCTTAAGTAAAATATTGTATACCTAGTCTATGCAATCAAAGCATGTTTATTATTTATGTTAATTTCCCAGATATATTTTTGGCCTATGACAGAAAAGTTTTTTGTCGCTGGAGTTTTTATATGCATTATCTCACATAAGAAAGATAAAACTTGCGTGAAAAAGAATTTGTGTATGTGAATTACATAACATTTTACGTGATTGGGAACACTATCTGATTCAAAATTATAAATCTTCCGTGCTTATTTCCAAATCAATGAAATAGAAGTTATACAAAAAATATTTCTAAAATAAAACCAAACTACAGAATTTGGTTACAGAATCAGTCCTACCTTGCAGTCGGGGCAATCTTAATCTGATGTCCATAGAGACACTGATGTCCATGCAGTAAACAATCATCCCTTTACTGTCTTCTTCCTTTTCTGGAATGGTCTCCCCTGTTGCTCCCTCTTCACCAGCCTCCTCAGTTTGTGCTTCCTCTCTGGCAGGGGTCAACATAAAATCAAAACTGTCACCCTTCGGGATCTCTTCTGGATCCATGTCTATCTCCTCATTCTTGTGATCACAATATTCACTGAAATTGGTGAGTACTAGATCATTTATAAATGCTATTAAATCCATAATACTACTAAAAAACACATCTTGCAGATGTCAACAAAAAGGGTAATTCTTATTCATACACCTAAAAGACTAACTGTGCATTTTTAGTTGAGCCTATAATTATGTACTAATCTTTCAAAAACATTTTTTTGCACTTAAAACGTGATACAAATTTTTGTCTAGGATTACAAGTCAAATAAGATTTTACTTTCGCAGATTAAAGTCTGAAGCTTTCTGTTGCTGGTTGTAGTACCTTTATATGAGCCTAGTCCCATTTTATATTAACACATATTATAATGGTGATGTGTAGAAAACAGAGATAGGCATTTTATAAGTCAACATTGGAGAAATTGATCATGATAATAGGGATTTGTTTAACACATTTTCTTTGCTTTTGTGTGCAATTTAAAGTGCTTTAAGTTATATTTTCAATTATAAATATTATTATAACTTCAACAAGATCACCGCATGCAGATGCCAATACTAGTCTGTTGGCATGTTTGTTTTTTTAAAGGGGAAATAAATTTGGTCAAAATTGACCTAAGAGTTATGGCCCATGGTGAGAATGTAAGCCCTTGTGATAGAGAACAAGTATGTGAAGTTTGATGACAAATGTTTATTAGATTAGAAGTTATAGCCATGGTTAAAGTTTTTCACTGTACTTTTTTTAAAAGGGAAATAAATTTTGTCAAAATGGACCTGAGAGTTATTTCCCTTTATGAAAATGTCAGGGTGGTGACAACTACTCAGCTTTTTTTCTTTGAAAAACAGACAAGCTAATAATTACAAAGCAGACAAACACAAAACAACAATTTAATTGACATGTCTGAGATTTCTAATGGCTTTCCTCGTTTCTTTTTTGTCTACTTTCTTTAATTTAAAAATGTTTCATAACATGTGTAAATGTAAATGAGGCAAAAGAAGGTAGAGCAACATGAGTTGGCATAAGCCAATCTTTTATATATGGATCCACATAAATGAAACAAGAACTATCACTGAAGATTATGATTACCCCAGATACTGCTTTGTAAAAGTTACTGTCACAATCATGTCAGACTGTCTTGACACAGTTGAAGGATGAAGATAAAAACACACAAAAAACAGGTATGGCTCTGATACACTAATTGCATACACTAATGTACACTAATAACATGTATCGCAATCGCATACACTAATATACACATGTAATTACTTGTATCGCAGACAAAATATATTTAATAATATAACTGAAACATAATCAAACTGATCATGATGTTCCTTGGATATGAATGAATAGGATTTGTCCAAAGGTAGCCAAGAAATAGTGCAGACAAAATATAAACAAGAGGGCCAAGATGGCCCTAGATCGCTCACCTGAGAAAAGTATCATCCATTGCCTGTACAAAACAGATTGCTTAAGAATAAAGATGATGAGGTGAAACAATGTTCAGGAATTTTCTGACCCCATCCACAAAAGATATCATCATGACAAACATTCTGCCAAAGTTTGAGGATGATTGGACCAAAAATGTTGCCCTCAGAGTATAAACAAGATTTTTCTAAGATTTGACTTTTTTCACCCATTTTCAAAGGTTCAGATATCATCAGACAAACATCTGACCAAGTTTGAGGAAGATTGGATCAAAATTGTGGCCTCTAGTGTGTAAACATCAAAATTGTTGATGGACGACGGACAATCAAGTATCCCAAAAGCTCACCCTGAGCTATGCTCAGGTGAGCTAAACAAGAGGGCCAAGATGGCCCTAGATCGCTCACCTGAGAAAAGTATCATTCATTGCCTGTACAAAACAGATTGCTTTAGAATTAAGATGATGAGGTGAAACAATGTTCAGGAATTTTCTGACCCCATCCACAGAAGATATCATCATGACAAAAATTCTGCCAAAGTTTGAGGCCCTCAGAGTATAAACAAGATTTTTCTAAGATTTGACCTACTGACCTACATTTCTATCCAGCCCAACCCATTTTCAAACTGGTTCGAGATATCATCATGACAAACAATCTGACCAAGTTTGAGGAAGATGGCATCAAAATTGTGGCCTCTAGTGTGTAAACAAGATTTTTCTAAGATTTGACCTACTGACCTACTTTTTGATCCAACCTGACCCATTTTCGAAAGGGTTCAAGATATCATCAAGACAAACATTCTGACCAAGTTTGAGGAAGATTGTCAAAATTGTGGCCTCTAGTGTGTAAACACAAAATTTTAGGACAAGATTTTTCTAAGATTTGACCTACTGACCTACTTTTTGATCCAACCTGACCCATTTTCGAAAGGGTTCAAGATATCATCAAGACAAACATTCTGACCAAGTTTGAGGAAGATTGGATCAAAATTGTGGCCTCTAGTGTGTAAACATCAAATTGTTGACGGACGACGGCCGACGGCCGACGGACAATCAAGTCTCCCAAAAGCTCACCCTGAGCTATGCTCAGGTGAGCTAAAAATATCACATATGGCCATAACTCCTTTAAAGTTAAGCTCATTATGATGTACCATTGATATGCACAATTAGGCTTGGTACTTACCAGCCTAGTAAAGTTTAATCAAAATCCAACCAAAGGTAGCTGAGATATAGGGCCGACAAATTTCTTCTAAAAATGGATCAACAGATTTGACTCCAATAAAGCCCCCATAATACTTCAAATCTGAAGAATTAAACTTGTCAATTTTTATTTAGAAGCCAATTTTCATAAATTTTCATAGGTATCCTTATCATCAATCATACCCAGGACAGTACAAGTTTATTTTGCGGCAGCACCCTGAATGATGGCTCAAGAAAGTTTTCACACTTTTTTTGAGGTTGGATTCGTCCCACTGGAAATTGTTGATTATTGCTAGTCAATGTCTGACTGGTTGCATGATATGCACATGTCAGCAGATAAACCCAAGCGTCAGATTTTGAGTACATTCCATATCACTGCGTTTGTCTATGGCATGCAACACTTAACCTCAAGACATTATTATATCACTCACTATGATGTTGACATGTTTGAAGGATTGTGTTTAACAGAAGCACCTCAGTAGAGCATGTAAAATCAAATTGTTTTCTGTAACTTACAAAATAATAGTATATACACATACATAGGAGAATGGAGACAATGTGGGTGATATTCACTGTATGCACCAGTAATGAAAACACAGACATGAATGCACACAAACCGAAATTTCCATCAGATTTTTAATCAGAACAAGGGTCAGGACTGACACAAAAACCAGATTTTTCATGATTAATGTTCAGTTAGATAAACATGCAATTAATTATGAAGACAAAGAGGAATATTGGATGGGTAGCAAAAAGCATGCTGATATGATGATTATCATACCAGAAGGAATACAGAAACATACACACACACAATGGCATACATGCCATATCTCCCGGCGGGAGATTAAATCTCCCGGGATTTCGACTTGTCTCCCGATCTCCCGCCGGGAGGTGAAAATCTCCCGGTCTGACTTAAATCAAACAGGTTTCCCTTTGAACTCAGTATAATCCATTCTATTACCAAACTATGATACAGCATCAGGAAGCTTACGTAAGAACATGTGTTAGTATCAATTCTGACCAGTGTGCTGTACACAGCCACAGGCAATGTGTGATTGTCCTTATCCAATCAAATTGCGTGATTCAGACAGGTAGCAAATTCGCCAGTCTATCAGTTGAAACAATTATCGTTGGGTCATTAGCAGCTATCAAGGCAATACTAAAGCTAGAATGAGTAAGGTTAGAATGCATTTGGTACATCGTAATAAAGACGTAAATGATTGCTTTAGTTTATCTTACCAGGGATAAAAAGGTCCCGGAGAATAGCTTATCCTTACTTACCGGAAGTGTAAACAATAAATGATAATTAGATCAGCTGTTTACCAATTATTTAAATCTTAACAAAACTCGTCATATGGACACATCATATAAAGTACACCTCAGCTAGCGGTAAATAGCAAATGAAGTGCAATTTTCACACCGACGCTGATTTGATTAACAACGGATATCGTCTGCTGAATAATTTACTATAATGAGATGTGCTGATCGGAAGAGTTGGATAACCACTTCATATCACCATACCGTACACGATAAATATTTTCAGCTAAATAATATTTTGGCAAAAAGAAAACACAGACAGAAGGTGAAAATATTATTAAATATGATCTGACTCTTTATCTTTATTCATCCCCATTAATTAAAACCATATGATCAGAAATCATTCCATAAATCAAAGATACTGTATCAATTTAAATGTGTTTGATGTAAATGGCATGATCTCTGATCTGTTACAAGGTAGTGTTGCATTTAATGTGAAACGGTGCTTGTGGAAAGTTAAGTTTCTATTTGAATAAGATATCTATTAATAATTTTTTAGATTTTTTTAGATATAATTTTTAAAGGTATTTTCATTAATGCAATACACAGTATATAATATAAACTGTTAATGAATTTAATGAATGGTAATCAAATGTGTATTTTTCTTTATTTTTTTTTTTCATTAATAACGTCTCTTTGATATATGTCGTAAAATCTCCCTGGCTGGACCCCAAATCTCCCTGTGAAAATTTCAAAACCTCCCTGGGAGACATACTGAAAATATGGCATGTATGCAATGGCAAGATGCAAGCATAGACCTACTGATATAGCAGAGACAGAGCTTAACCCATTACCTGATACCAACATATTATGACATACTGTAAAATCATTATATTTTATGGGGGATTGATTTTCATTGATTTTGTGGACGCCGCTATTCACGAATTTATGTCCCCATGAAAAGTTTTCAATTATAATGTCAAACAGCTCACCGATAATGATGACCTTCTCCCATACCCCAACAGACTCTTGAGTAAATTGAGTTCAATATAATATATATAAAATTTAGTTAGTTGTGTTACTAATTGTGTTAAATGCACAAATGCAACTAATTTTGAGTTGAGTTTCCTCCATAATTTACTGTACTCCACCCACTTTTGTTTATACTGCGGTCGCTGTACTAGTCATTTTTTTATGGTACATAACTTTATAATATATACATGAAATATGTACATTTATATATATTATTAGTCTTATCCTTTCATTTGTGAAGCTTTGCTTCATTACAAAATGTGTCATAGTTTTTGTGAGAACACGAGTGTCTTTCCTGCATGGGTAGGAGAGATCCACTCTACATTATGGCCAATATAACAAAGTGATTTGTCGTCATCAAGACGACTGATTGGACACCTGCTGTGCCCCCATTGTCCACTTGCCCCCAGGCACTACATGACAACCTGTCTAGCCCCAGTTGATGACGAGTGGGTCCGGGATATCATGCTGTGCCACAACTGTGGTGACCTCATTTTTTGTTTCCTAAGCACTACATGGCCGATATGATTATATAGCCACAAGCTTAGATTTATTTACACTTTCTTTGGTCTGATTAATCTTCCCTAAAAGTAAGTACTAAAAACAGATCTAAACGCTATGTCAGTAAAATAAATAGAATCTTCTATCATATTTTTAAGTCTTCAAATCAAATTGAAGAAGCAAATGCTCCATTTTCCATAATGTTTTCAAAAGTATTCAAAATTAATATTTTAAATTTTGAAAAAATCACAAATTTGAATTAAAAATAGAAATTGATATCGTGATCAAGGTACTGGGTTAAGCCAACTGTATATAAAGTTTGGCATTGCTATGTCATCTCTGACTCAAGTTATCATCTGGAAATGAAAGTTTTTTCCTGTATTTTCTATTTTTAGACACAGTGACCTTGACCTTGACCCAGCTGACTTCAAATGCAATACCAAGCAAGCTCTTAATATAAGCTAGCTGTACATAAAGTTTGGTATTGATATGTAATCTCTGACTCAAGTTATCATCCAGAAACTTTTTTTCACAGTGACCTTGACCTTGACCGCTGACAAAGTGACCTTGACCTTGACCCAGCTGACTTCAAATGCAATACCAAGCAAGCCCTTAATATAAACTAGCTGTACGTAAAGGTTGGTAAAGATATGTCATTTCTGATGCAAGTTATCATCTGGAAACTTATTTTCTATTTTTAGTCACAATGACAATGACCTTGACCCGACTGACTTGAAATACAATACCAAGCAAGCTCTTCATATTAGCTACCTGTAAAAAAAGTTTGGTATTGATATGTTGTATATGACTCAAGTTATCATCCGGAAATGAAAGTTTGACGCTGCACACCCACCCGCCCATACAATGACATTCGCCAATCTAATAACCAGAATTTTTCTTTGGAAAATCTGGTTAATAATTCCAGGTAGTTAATATGAAGCTTTTATGCTTGGTCCCACGGACTTTGATTTAACGAGGTTGTACTGTACATGAATATGTATAAAGAAACATAATCAAAAGTAAGAAAACCAGTCTGACAACTTACCAGACCCATTTTGATTTCTCTTCTCCCTTTTCCAGAACAGATATGCCAGACAATATGGCATCACACTGTTTACAGTGTACAGCGTCTCCAGTCACAACATTAGGTTCGTCCTCCAGAATGTCCATCTTTAACAGTAGCACATTGGCATCCGCTTTTCTTACTTTCCTTCTCTCAACCACTGGAAATGTTAAATACATACAGGTTGGGAAAAGACCTTAAAATATAATAAAGATTTGATCCCTCCACTAGACTTTATTAATACAGGGTCGAATTCCACCAACAATTCTTAGCCCTAAGAGATATTTAAATACTTAAAGGTAAATTTCATTAACCTTGTTAATACCCAAAGTTTTCATTTCTTAACAATTATTTTTAGTTATTAAGGGAATAATTCAGTTCAGCTTAGCCATGTACTTGAATATTTCATAGAACAGGTATAGTGGAATGTGTATATACTAGTTTAAGAATTTAAGTATTACTGGTAAGTACTGTTGGTGGAATTTGAGTCAGGTATTTTAAAATTTTAAGAAAACTTTAATTCATAAAGCCATTGAATGTATCCAATACAAGTGACAGAAAAAGTATGACAAACAAAGACGAGACAGACAGATGACAAGTAATTGATGTTTGTTTCACCTCTGCTTACAGCAGGTGACACAAAAACACTGCTACAATATTTCAGACATTGTTCACAACATGTAACAAGAAGTGCAGCAAGAACATGACTTGAACTGCTAATCATTTAAGTATTTTTTTTGTAAAGAATTACTAATCGGCCACTCTGGCTATGGTATTTAGGTAAGCATATGCAGGGGTAAAGATAAGGTGCGTATTTGCGTAATTACGCAAATAAAATAGATAAAAACCCAATTCTTTTAAAATTCTAGCGTATCAAAAAGTAATTAAAAATTAGATTACTCAAATTTCCAAAATATTAAAGCGTACTGGTACGCAACATTTTGAAACCGAGTGATGTTTACAAATACTCGTATATGTTTGACTGGTTACTTGCGAATCCGCAAAATAGACTTCAAACGATTTCCGATAATTTCCTACTTTGGGTTCCATTCAAGTAAAACATAAATCCAGTCTGTCTTATTTGTTCATCTGACGCTTTGCTATTTGTTTGCTCTTTTCTATTTGTTTGCTTCAAATATGGTTAAATAAGGCAGGAAGAAACGGGTAAACGTTTAAAAAAACACTGAGTAGATACCTAGCACTGCAAACCAAACATCAGGCATTTGTGTCGCAATAATTGACGATCTGGAGTTGAGATAGAGTCGGTAGCATCCAATTCCATGTTAACCAGTAAATAATTTGTTTTAATTCAATAGTTAAAAGTGCTAAATCTTTGGATCAGGAAGATCAAATATGACTGAATGTTGTTTTTTTATTTAATTGTTGAGGTGCTAATGATAAATCCTGCATATGATAATTGTTAAATTGACATTGTTGCATACAAGGACAGCAGGCACATATACCAGTAAGAACATGTACTGTTATTTCAGATCCAAAATTAAGTTGATGAAAAAAAAGCAATTGACTTAATTTTGATGGAGTAACCATATTTTCATTACTCACTTAAAATTGTGAAAACCCAATTCCTTGAAAAATTGATGAGTAATACCCAACTGACCTCTAACTTTATCTGTAGCCCTGCATATGACTCATTTGCAGGCTGCTCAACTTTTACATTTACTCTTCATCAGTTCCTTTGAAAAGAAAAGGTATAAAGCTGTAGAAACTGCTCAGAAATACTTTCAGACTCTTTAGCTTTATGATAGTATGTCTGTTGGAGAGCATGGTTGGATATCCAAGCCATATCCCAGTTAGAGACTGATAAGGGCCAGGTTGACAATAAGCTTACCTGAACGATACCTTGGTTCCCCATCTGAATCAGACACATCACTATCATAGTCTTCATCAGAAACATCACTGTAATAGACTTCATCATCATCATCAGAGAAACTACTGGAATCAGTACCACTATAGACAGGACTTCTTGTCCTCCTTTTTTTCTTTCCTCTTGAAGCTTGCTTCGGACTATCACTATCAACATTTTCTTCACCACTTTGCTCACGACTGCGCAGACGTTTTGGTCCTGAGGAAAGAATGGAAAAAACACAAATTAACAAGAGAACTGGTAGAAACGAATGATGCTTCATGAATATAAGTACTTGTTCTAAAAGAGCTAATTTTTGTGTCACCTGCATAGCATGGCAGACACATAGGGATCACTTTGTCCATTATCTGTGTATGTGTCGATAATGGATACATTATGAAGTGTAGAAGGGCAGTGCATAAGAAATGTAACTCATGCTCTTGAATGATCCCCCTCTTTGATTTTATTAAAAACGATTGTCTGGGTCTTGACTTCAACTCCATTGCACAGATTCACTTCAAACATGAAACACAGATATGAGGTGTAAAGTGTAGCTAGTATACAAGAAAAATCACACTAACTCTAGCTGCTTTAATTCTTGAATTAAACCCTAAGTTAACTTTTATAGAAAAAAAATGTCTGGAGCTACACTACATGATAGATTCACTCTAAACCTTTGAACATGAATACATTACGAGATGTAAAAGTGTAGTTCTCAGGAAATGAAACTCTATTTTATATAATTCTTGAATTATCCCACTTAGTCCGAATACATAATCCATGCAGAAGTAAAACAAGATAATCCTAATTCCACACAAAAACTGTGCCTGTTGTCCAAATTTTGAAGGTCATAACTATAAAATCAAGTGACCCCTAGAATGGGACCAATTTTGGCCCCAGGGCCATGATTTTTTACAACCTGGGTTCAGGTCTTCAAGGCCATTAGATCAATCAATTAATATTCATCAAATCATAAATTTGCACATGAATATTCATGAGGTAAAGAGTTAAAGAGTTAAAGAAGTAACATAATTATGTACTCACTGTATTTTCTCTTCCTCCTGACTCTTCTCCTTGGCTTTGGTTCATCCATCATATCGTCTGGGATTCCTTTTATCTCGACATATTTCCGATATGAATCTTCTATAGTGGGGTCATAGTCCTCCACAAACGTGTTGTTAACGTATTGTATGGTGATACTCGACTTTCCTACTCCACCAGACCCTAACACAACCACCTGAAAATAGAAGTTGGAAAATTACAGCCCAGATAATATAGTGTACATGCATCCTAAATTTTAGTGTGGGGAATTGGTCTGAAAAAAATGTTGATTACTCAGCCCATCTTTTCTATTGAATAATGATGAATCAGTGACTCAGTTTATACTTGCACACTGTTATTTTACATACAATCAAAGGTAGTATATCTTATGAAAGATATCAAAATGCAACAATGGAATAATTAATGTCTTTGCTAGAATTTGATCTAATTGACCATTTCCACAGTTTACAAGTCAAAAGATTATAGTGGCAATGTAGTGCACAATGGCAGCATAAAACACAGCATTAATCTGAAATAAACTTGCAGTTATTACAAACTTTGTCAAAAATCACAATTGTTTAACAAGAGGGCTATGTTGGCCCTGAATCACTCACCTGATTAATATTGCCTTCATTGCCTTTTATTAAACAGTCATACTGAAGACAAAATCCATGCTGAAGTACAGCAAAATAATCATAACTGCACACAAAAACTGTACCCGTGGTCCAAATTTTGATGGTCATAGCTATAAAATCAAATGACCCCTAGGGCGGGATCAATTTACACCCAAGAGCCATGATTTGAACACTTGGTTCTGGTCCACAAGGCCATGTTACATATCAATATCTAAACTCATGATTTTGTGGTTTCTGACAAGATCTTTCAAAGACTCTTCTATATAAGTCTGTGTAAAATAAAGTGACCCCTGGGGGTGGGGGCAATTTTTATTCCAGGTTTAGAGATTTTTCTAGATTTTTCTGTATAAGCCTATGTAAAATCAAGTAACCCTGGGTCAGGGCCAATTTTGACCCCAGGGCCATAATGTGAACAACGTTGATAGATGTCCACAAGTCCATATTACATACAAAATATCTAAACTCCAGGCCTTTTAGTTTCTAACAAGTAGATTTTTCTAGATTTCCTATTTAAGTCTATGTAAAATAAAGTGGCCCCTGGGGGGGGCAAATTTTGACCCAAGGGCCATGATTTGAACAAACTTGGTTAATGTCTATAAGGCAATTTTACATACCAAATATCTTAACTCCTGCCTTGTGGTTACACCTGACAAGAAGATTTTTCTAGATTTTCCCATTTATGCCTGAAAAATAAAGTGACTCCTGGGGCGGGGCCAATTTTGACCCAAGGGTCATGATTTGAACAATCTTTGTAGATGTCTATAAGACCATGTTACACATCAAATATCTTAACTCCAGGCCTTGTGGTTTCTGACAAGAAGATTTTTTCTAGATTTTCTTGTATAAGCCTATGTAAAATAAGGTGACCCCTGGGGCAGGGCCAATTATGACCCCTGGGCCATGATTTGAACAAACTTGGTAGAGGTCCACTAGACAATGCTACACACCAAATATCTAAACTCCAGGCCTTGTGGTTTCTGACAAGGAGATTTTTCTAGATTTTCCAATGTAAGTGTATGTAAAATCAAATGACCCCTGGGGCGGGGCCAATTTTGACCCGAGGGTCATGATTTGAACAAACTTGGTAAAGGTTCATAAGACAATACCACACACCAAATATCTAAGCTCTAGGCCTTGCAATTTCGTAGAAGAAAATTTCATTTTAAAAATCTAGTTTTAGCTCCTGTGACCCAGATATGCAATGGACTGGAACTAAACTGAACAACTTCGGTAGAGCTTCATGCAAGGATCACCACAGCTAATTTTCATCAAATTTGGCCCAGTAGTTAAGGGGGATATGTTGTTTAAAGAAAATTGTTGACGCCGGACACATGAGACGCACAGATGCCGGACAAAATGTGATCACAATAGCTAACCATGAGCACGTTGTGCTCAAGCGAGATAATAAAAAATCATCACTGATTGAAAATCAGCATGGTCTTCCTCAATGATGCATTGACAAACTGATTAATCAGTAAAAAAATACTGAATTCGTTAATGTGCTTATGTAGATTTATTATGTGATGGAGCATGTGCAAAATAAAGAAAAACAAGTTTTTGCCTGATAGTAACCACACTGTTTTAAGAAGTAAATATTTTGTATCATCTTCTTTGAGAATCAGTGAATGAATAGCTGTGCCAAAACATTTTTAAATCTGGCCAGTGGTTGGAAAACATTTTCTTAAAAGTTTTCAAAAATCTGACCTGGCCCAAGAAGCCATGTTTTTAATGGATTGGAAAGTTAGAACAGATCTGGTAGAGGGTTACCCATGGAACATCTTTGCCAGTCTGTTTTAGAATCTGGTCATAAGTTTTGGAGAGAGTTTTTAAACTTTTCACAATATACATATATAAGGAAAACTAGCCCTGTCCTAGCTGTCATATTTATATGAACTGTAAGAATTAGAACAATCTTGGAAGAGGATTATCCAAAGAAATTCTGGGCCAAAACATTTTGAAATCTAGCCATTAGTTTTGCATAGAAATGAGTTTTGGCAAAAATATATATTTTATGCAATCTCTTAAGTAGCCCCGCAATGTTATTTACAAATACAAAAAGTTTGAACAATCATGGTAGAGGGTCTGATAGAGAGTCACCCAAGGATTATCTGTTCCAAAATATTTTGAAATCCAACCAATATTTTTGAAGAAAAATTTAATTTTTTTGTTATACATTATATAAATAAAGGACTCAAAAGGGCCATGACCATGGCCTAGAATGCTCACTAGGGAGCCATTAGCCTAATCAGAGCAATTCAGGCTACTTGATTTTATCTCGTTACCTTTAGCATCAACCATAGTCAAGTTTCAGATACAAAGAATTCTTTACTACAATGTATAAAGGTAAAAGGTAATCTAGCTGTACCCCTGGAAGCCTCATTCTTTCAAGGGATCCACTTTATTTTAGCAATTATGGTAGAGGGCTATGAGGTGACTATATATGCCCAATGAAATTAATTTCTGACCAATGGTTTCATAGGCAAAGATTTTTGAATTTTTTATATAAAGTATATTAGGAATTTGCTGACAACCTACAGGCCTCTTTTACTAGGGAACAACTTCAATTAGGCAATTATGGTAGAGGGCCATGAGGTGACCATTAGTGCCAAATGAATTAAGATTTTAATAATTGGTTTCAGAGAAGAAGATTTTTAAAGTTTTCAAAAATAAAATTATGTTCTGAATGAATCATATTTATTTGAGCATTATTAGTACAGGCCCACAAAAGGATTATTCATTCATATTATCAACAATTTCTACCAAGTAGTTTCCAAGGAGATGTCTTTTAAAGCACATTAATGAGGTCTTATGATGGACAACAGACACTGGGTGATCAGAATAGCTCACCTTGAGCATGTTGTGCTGTTGTGAGCTAAAAATAGCCCCGCTCAAAGTGATTATGTTTTTTTTATGAATATAGATCAGAGGGTCACCTAAGGAACAAATTAGCCAGTAGTTTTTGACAAGAAGATTTTTAATTTTTTTCCCTTTGGTTGCCATAGCAACCAGAGATGCTTGAAAGGGGACCAACCAAGGAACAAACCTGTTTGTCAAACTTGCTCAAGCAGCTTCGTAGTAGGACTGGTGTGTTTCAAAATATGATAATGAATAATTGACAAAGCTCAGGTGAGCTGAAACACACACACAAACACACCAAAAAAAACAAAACAGCCATATTTCATAAATCAAAGTTATATATAATTCTGATCTCCAGAT
>CM037785.1:43126942-43176942 GCA_021229015.1 Solen grandis
AACACATTTTTTTTATTATTCATTTACTTTTATTTCATTTTTTATTACTTATTAACTAATTACTTACAGCATGTAAAAATGTTTGCGCCAACACATTCGCCAAATGAGAAAAATTAGAGCCAAATTTAAGAAGTTGGAGCCAAATTTAAAGCAAGTGGCTCCAATATGTTTTCAGAATACTTTATTGTCTTTATGTTCTGGTATGATATATGTATTTGTTATACTTGGACTGTCAAAGTTAATTATAAATAAATTATCAAATAAATATTTCATTCAATTGTCAAAAAAAAAATTTCATTAAAAAAAATAAAATAAATCAATTATAAAGAATTTTTTATGAGAATAGGTATATTAATATTTTGATACATTAATAACCAAACATCAACAAAAGACCAAAAAAAAATGTGTTCATACAAAATAAATATTAACCTGACTAAAAATATTATATGAAAATATCAAGTGAAAAAAAAAAAAAAAAAAAAAAAGATACTTGGGTACGTTAAATATTGGGTACGTTTTGGTTTGGATAGGTTTTGACTCGCTCCATTAGCGATTAGCATCGAGTCATTTATATACATCGGTACATCTATGCTATTTACCAGTTGGAATCTAGCTAGGTTAACCAATTAATCAATTTAAATGTTTTAAAAGAAACGGTAGTAAACATTGCTGATGTTTTTCGCAAATGGCCGCCATTGTGATGATTGCGCAATTTCATAACAGTTCCAAATGCAGGTATAACAAAAGTCAGTAGAGGGTGTGACAAATGTAAACAAGTTATAAGCTGCCAATACTATCCGAGTATTCCACATCTTTGCATAATTAGGAAGCCTTAAAATGCGTGTTGATTGGATAATCCCACAGCAGGTGCTGGTTACTTTAAGTAGTATATACAGTGTAGAGCGACCTGTATTTTTGTGCATTACGGAACTTAAACAACCGCGGTACTAATTTACTGATTTCTTCTTCGTATGCGCCAAACAAAGTTGATAAGCGGTATATTGGGGGCCTTGAGATCAAAGGCGGTAGATTTCTGGTGTTGGTCGGTAGACCGGGAGATGCAAGCAATTATCGGTAGCTCCCGCTCAAAATCGGGAGAGTTCACAGGTCTGCTTATCTTAATCTCTACTGAGATCCGCTCCGGTTATTTTTTTCGTTCTGGCCTCAGCTGGATCTCTACCCAGGCCTTACATAAATGCTTCGGGAAATTTACACCGATACCCCTAACTCGTTTCGGCCGTTCAAATCGATTGTTTTAGGATGCACACCTAAAAATCCACGCATGCCTAGTAAGAAGACATATTCTTCTTTTCCCGAAGCTTTTATATAAGGCCTGGGTAGAGATCCAGCGGAGGCCAGAACGAAAAAAATAACTGGAGCGGATCTCAGTAGAGATTACAGCTTATCTATGCCAGCAATCTTCAGAACTTTTAAATGTTTTTGCTCTTCGATTTAGATATTAGTATTTCCTTCAGTCTTTTTTGATAAGCCCAGCCATTTATAATCCCTAAATTGGCTTATACTGAAATTGTTTACGAAAAGTACATTGATTTTATTTTTCAGAGTTATGTCCCAGAATGTTTAGTCGACTTGGAAAGCGTGAAACAAGAGTTTATTCCATTTTTCTTGAACTATTTGCGTGACCATACGCTTCATTTAATTCAAAGTTCAAAGTCAGCAACCCCATCTCCTGCAAAGACTCCCTCCTTGAAAAAGTTATGCAAGTCTGTTAAGAGAAGGAAAGATGATGGAAAAAAGAGACAGCAGCTATTTGGTGCCAGTCCTGCAGGTGATGTTGATGAACTTCGCACTTTACCCTCATCAGTGTTTTCACCGAATAATTCACTAGACTCACCTAGTGGTATTTATCATAAAACGGAAAGGAGTTACTCAAAAGGGAATGCAAGATCAAACTATGGAAACCAGAGGGGGTCTCCACAATGTGGAAGTCAAAGACAGCAAACCCCTGATCAGCAGCGATCTAAACAAAAATTCAGCCTCGGGGAGTTCTTTCACACTCCAGATCAAGGTAGCTCTTGGAAGAAGAAATCACCACATTCTGGTGGACGCAGAGATATGTCACTAGATAACTCTCCCTCACCTGTGGTCTCTCATGGTCGCAAATCTGGTGGAAAGAGAAGACAAAGTAATAGCCCATTAGTTCAAAATGTGCCTGCTAAATCATTTCAAGAAAACTCCTCTCCACCTGTCTTTAGTCTTGCTAGTACTTATGATTTCCCCCCAATGGGGTGTGATGCTTCCATAAGAAAGAGTCTGGGATCAGTTGATATAAATATTGTCAAGGAGAAAAATAAAAATTGTGATGCAAAGATTTCTCGTGTGATAAATTTTTCAAATCCAGACGTTAATCCTGTTTCTCAGTTTACTAACAACAGACTTCAAGAAGTGAAGAGGATTTCACCAATGCCAGTAAATACCAGCACTCCTTCATCAAGAAGGATAACACCAACTCTAGTCAAGGCAGATAACTCTGTATCCCAGAACTCAGTGTTTTTGGTTCCAATAGAGGAGCAAGGACAGGGGCCTGGATGTTTCTCAGAAGCTGCTGTTATCGAAAGTAAAAGCACAGATAGCCTATTGGATGAACGGGAACTGCTAAGGTAAGTTAAGCACTTAACTATCTAAATCTCTTGACAGTCCTTTAAGGCTTTATCTAGATATTTTGTTAACACACATTTTTTTCCACAAATACAAATTCAGTGTACTTAGGAATTTATCCCAGAACAATTCTAATTCTGTATTTTATTTGTTAGGAACAAGAATTTTTGGTAAGACTAAAAGAGGTGTTACATTTGAAAATCTGCATGACTTAATCTTTATTTTTTTTTCAATACGGGAATGGGTAAATTTTTCAACATCAGCATCAACCAGGTTTTAAAAATTTGAATCTCTCCTATGATCATGGATCTTTGGTTTTTCATCTTCAAAATGTTTCACCAATGCAGATTAGAGTATTTGGTCAACTTTGCTCTATTAGCATGAGCAAATTGTCACATACTTGCATATCAGCACATGAAACATCATACAACACATCACAATCTGTTAAATCATCATATCATTGTAGAACAATTCTTGACTGCTTTATTTTCATAAAAAAAATTAAAATCCACCACCTATTTTAATTTAACATTCAGAAATTTACCAAGGGCAAACACGTTTAATCAGTATTTGAATAAGACTTTCTTTTGAAGGCCATATCGAGAGCTACAGATAATTTTTAAGTCTAAATGATATTTACCCCCTCTATATTTTTGTAATGCTGAAAACTCAAATATTTTTACACCCCCCATCATAAAACTAAATGGCACTTATGCCTCTTACTTGGATATACCATGATAAAAAAGTCTCAGCAATCTCTATACCTTGCAGCTTAGTGACAACATTTCAGAAGTTCTATATTAAGAGCTATGTACAACACTCCTCGCGTTATTTTCCAACTGAGATGATAATATTATTACAAACTGTCAAAAACTTTCAACTATAGTTGCTTCTCCGACCATAACTTTACAGTTTCATCGGAAACAGAATCACCGGCATGTTTCTTAGAAGCATTTTCAGTCATAATAACGTTGTCATATATTATTTCTTCAAATATTTGCTTGATTGAGATCCGTCAATTCATTTTCATTTTTGACAAAAATGAGAACACTAGGATTGTCTACATTGCTTAATATTTTCTCTTTAATCGCTCCGGTTTGCTTCTACCTACTATTTTAGCGTCTACACGATACCCATGGTACCCGAATACCGATAACGATAACTTAGAAAAGGGAACCAACATCATGATTCCCAACTATCAAGAACGTTAACTACTACAGTACACAATAGAACCGGGAACCAATGTTAAAACCAAGACTAGTTCGATACCATAAAATCATTCTACAATGTAGAGGTGACGTCACGCTCCTCGTTTATTTTGCGGGCACAATGCCATAAAATTGATTTGGAATAAGAATACCGAAATATGCGTAATGTTGAGTAACAATGCTGATCGGACATTTCAAATGCGTTTTTTCACCTTTCAGTTTTGTTTTCAATGCGTTTTTACCAAAAAATAATGCTTAAAAACGCAAAAACGCGTCTTATCTGTAGCTCTGCATATTGTACACCCTTGGAACTGATTAAGAATTGCCCATCTTTGAAGAAAGACCTTTTTTTCCCCCCCATCTTTCAAAATTCCAGGTGTTGATATATTTTGTTTGTTCTGTCATCTGTGATCATGTTTTCTTACTTGATCAATTAAAGTTTCCTTAAAATAAACCTTTATCATGCTGAAAACTTTGCACTTTTGTGACAACAAACTAACTGCAATTTGGTCTGTATCAATTACCTGCATGTGGCGCATTCCCATATATATGCCAAATGATAGAATTTGGTGTCAATTGTGTACATAATAAATTTTGTCATTCCTAATCTATTAAATGTAAATAATTTTGCTTACATGGATTAGGCACAGTCCTTGCCTTGATTATAGAGAGGTTTACATGTTGTTAAAGGCGAGAGAAGATGAAGTACCAGAACCATGTGACAGAGAGTGGACCCAGTCTCCCAGTTGTCACGCCAACCAAGCCTGCACTGGAACACAGCAGCAGCATGGTTGAACCAGTAGAGGCAAGTCTGTCGGAGGTCACAAACCAGGAGAAGATCGACACACTTGCGCTGCTCTATTCCAGGTGCCTCATAGGTAAATGTCACTCAGGGACTTGAGCATGTATATCATTGAAGGTTGCGATTTTGAAATAATTAGCATGCTAAAGTAAGCTTGGATGCTGAATGGCTTTAAAATATAAAATATATACCGGTCTACATATACTTGTATATGGAAGTATTTAGCATTCATTTATGATCATGAACAGATGATATTGAAGTATTATAAACATGCAAAGAAGAAAATCATTAAATGTACAGAGAGTTTGCAGCTGAGAAAATGCAGGGCTTTTTTTCCTTCCATATTAGAGGCCGATCTTCGGTGACTTCCCAAAAAAGGCTATATTTTTTCCAATTTTGGCCAAAAGAATTCCCAAAATCTAATGATAAAATTCCCAATACGTTCCAACTATTTTTCTCCTTAAACCTATAAGCGAATATTCATTAATACAGAGAAAAAAAACAACAGTAATGCAGTTGTTTCCGTAATGCACAAAATTATACGTCACTCTACACTGCATACTACTTAAAGTAAAGCACCTGCTGTTCGATGACCCAATTAACACGCATTCTAAGGCTCAATGTGGAATACTCGGATTTTATTGGACGACTATCATTTGTCACACCTTCTACCGACTATTGTTTTACCTTCATTTAGAGAGCTGTTATGAAGTTGCGCAATCATCTCAGTCAATGGCGGCTGTTTGCGAAGATACATTAGCATTTATATTGCTTGTTTAACTTTTTAAAACATTCAGATCAGTTGTTCGGTTCACCAAGTAAGTTTTCAATACATAAACACATCAGTTATTTACCTTGATGTATAAATAACCAATTCCTTATTGCTAAGGAAAAAGTCAAAAACGTAGCCAAAATGAAACGTCCCCCAAACAGAACATACTCAATTTTTTTTTTTTTTTTTTAAATTTCACTTTTGATTTATTATTAGTCTTTTATACATGTAATATTTAAACATATTGATATTAATTTTTTTAAAAATATTTTATATAATAATTATATTAATTTCATTAATCTAATTTTCAATTGAAATATTGTGAAAGAAAGTTGTAAGGTCTTTATTTCAATAATAATGTACATGTTTATTATTTCTATTTATTTTTAAATATAATGTACCAAATGAATGTGCATTTGACATTTCAACTAAAGCATATATAAACACAAAACTATATTGGAGCCACTTGTTAAAAAATCTGCCTCCAGCTTAAGAGATTTGGCTCTATCTGGTGAATGCCAAACATTTTTGCAGCTAGTGCTAGTCTTGGTGTTGACACCAAGGAGAAAGATTGTTTATGGACATTAGTACCATTTTAAATAGTGCAGCGATTTGAACCAAAGACAGCTCTGTTTTATGTCTAGTTGTTATATCAATTCGTTTTGATTCTTTAAGATTCATAAGACTGTTAGAATATTACTGTGTATACATGTGAATTGAGTCTACCCTTTTCCCAAAACGCCCCGAAATCGCGTTTCAATTTCCCAAAATAGAAGGCTAAGGCCCCTTTCCAAATTTCGGAAAAAAAGCCCTGAAATGTTGATATAGACATGAATTTTCAAAATCTAAAATCTACAAGTCATTGCACCTAATGTCCTATTGTTTCCCTACAGAGAACCTGCTGCCTAACATAGTAGTGGAGCTGTACTTCTTGGTACAACTGGTGACAGCTCGTGGAGGGGGAACTGATGAGGATACATTCATGTATGGAGAAGGTTAGTACTTTACTTCACTTATATTCAGTTGGCGAGTCTCTAAAGTTAATATTTTCACCTTATAGTAAGAAATAATTGTAAGAAAGGACATGTTTTATTTATGGGTAATCTGCTATAATTCTATGTGCTTCATTGGATTTCTACGATATTTGGATAGCCTAAGTGAATGGATCTTTTCATTATGAATTGAACTTAACCTTTGACCTACTTTTGATGAAAAAAAGCACCGGCAACTTTATACAGGCCATGTCTCAGAGGCCGCTCAAACTATCTTTACAAAAATTCACACACTAAAAGTCCTCAATGAGTAGTGGGGCCTCACTGATTTTTGGAAATGGAGGGTCCCTGGGGGTCAGGCCCCGCCCACTCAAAGATGGATTTTTGCATAAAAAAATGTATTTTGGTTAAATATTTCAAATTTCAATCCCTGAATCATATATTTTTTGTTCCTAAAAATGAGAAGATTGAATAGTACTACTTTAGTGTCCCCGGAGGTCACCCAGGGACAGGCCTACCCCCTCAAATTTACTTATGGTCTTATATCTCAATTCAGATCCCCACCCCTAAACCATATATATTCTTGTTCCTCATGGTGAGACAGATTGATGCTAGTTCTTTAAATTCACATGGATAAACTTGAAACTTGCAAATTTGATTTAACGTCTATTTTCTACATATAAAATACATATTCAATGGCATTGTACAATGAAAATGATAAAAGATGATGAGATAAACACACATACATAAAACAATAAGGAACAGTCAATGATGCCGTTAGCATCACTTAAAACAGTGCAAAATAGTCCTTGAAGTAAAATGACTTCAGTTGTGTTTTGAAGATTTCCACAGATTCACATTGTCTCAGACTAAGAGGTAATTCATTCCACAGTTTTGGACCAATCGTACTAAAACTTCTGTCAGAGGAAGTCTTTTTCTTATTAAAAGCAACAACATAACAACCATCAGAGGATTCAGATGATCTTAAGGTTGGCTTTGACACTTGAGGAGACAAAAGCTCGGTTAAATACGATGGTGTGTTTCCTACCAAACAGTTAAACATGTATATTAATATCTTGAAACTGATTGGTGCTTTCATCGGAAGCCAGTGAATATCAAATAATGCCTGTTTTGAACTGTCGTACTTGGAACAATTTAACACGAGTTTCGCACACATATTTTGAATACGTTGAAGTTTGGATAATTCATTTTGAGATATCCCATAACGAATTATGTTGCAGTAATCTAAATGGGATATTACTAAAGATAAAACAAGTGTTTCAGCGGCTTCATTTAACAGATGCTTTCGAATGCTCTTAATCTTGAAATAATTAATCATAGCAGTTTTACACATTCTTTTAATATGATCTTTGAAATTTAGGGACTCATCCAAAAAAGCACCAAGATGCCTTATTCAGTTTTGTGATTCAATAACATCACCACATATATTGATTTCTTTGATGTTACACTTATTTAGCTATGATCGACTTCCAAAAAGAATAAACTCTGTCTTTGAATTGTTCATTTTTAACTTGTTATTGTTCATCCAATCATTGATAAGAACTGCACAGTCCTGGCGGTCTTGAATAGCGCTTGCCTCTTCGGTTGATGATGGTTTAAAACGTTTATTTGCCTTGTGGTTGTCGACAAATCCGTACACAGAAATAAAGGGTGGCACAATGACAAAGATAGTATCTGCGTACGTCAAGTAGAGCCAAGGGCCTAAACAGCTTCTCAGGGGGACACCGCAATCAAGTTCCCATTCTGTCGACATATTTTAGTTAACACTCACCCGACAGCTATGCGGCTTCAAGTATGAATCCATCCATTTCAGCGCAGATCCACAGACACCATACTGACTTTCAAGAATATTGGATCACCAAGGGGCAGGCCTCGCCCCCTCAAATTTACTTAATACCTTATATCTCAAAAACTGTTCAGTTCCCCACCCCTAAAGCATTTATATTCTTGTTCCTCATGATGAGACAGATTGAATGGTACTTCTTTAGTGTCCCCAGGGGTCTGGCCCCACTCTGTCCATTTAACTTTGACCTTTATTTCAAAAACAATTGAGATCCCCACCCATAAACCATATATATTCTTGATCCTCATGATCAGATGGATTGAATGGTACTTTCTTGATGTTCATATGGGGCACCAAGGGGTCAGGCCCCACCCCCTTACTTTTACTTATGACTGGGTTCTTAAACTTCGTTTTGGAGACTTAGTAACAGTTCACTGTTACAATTATTACTTGTTTATCTCTGTAATCATAGATTTTGATAGCAAATTTGTAGATAAATCAGAATACCAGACACACATATTAGGTTTCCCATTATGATGTTGGCAGTATTCATATCTCTCTGTGTATGAAAATTAATTCATTGTCAAACTTTTACAGATCTGATAGAAGAAAACTTCTTCACATCCATCCATAATACAGTGTACTTCGCTGTGAGTGTCCTGGAACTACAGAAGAAGTAAGTCAGCATTG
This sequence comes from Solen grandis, assembly GCA_021229015.1. Classification (NCBI taxonomy): domain Eukaryota; kingdom Metazoa; phylum Mollusca; class Bivalvia; order Adapedonta; family Solenidae; genus Solen; species Solen grandis. Next base: position 43,135,830 of record CM037785.1, read on the forward strand.
CACTTTAACCCTTTACTTCATGAATATTCATGTATGAATTTATGACTCAAAGAATATTACCATAAGTAGCTGAACTTTTAATCTTATGTAAAATGATGGATTTTTTTTTTTCCTTTACCGTGCAGGCTGTAGAATCTGAATTTCAGTATTGTATGAGCAAACAGAGGTGACCCTGATCAGACAGCTGTATGATCTGGATCTCCCCTGTTCGCCAATGTTGTCAAAATGATATATTATTAGAATCAGAAGGTCAGTGCCCTTGTGGCAGAAAATGCAACATATAATCTTTGCACACATGCAGATATATATGTATATATAATTAATAATTACTTACACCCCTATATATGACTTTTAGCTCACCTGAGCACGTGTGCTCAGAGTGAGCTTTTGTCACCACCATTGTCCGTCTTCAACAATTGCTTGTGAACACTCTAGAGGCCACAGTTTTGGCCCAATCTTCATAAAATTTGGTAAGGATGTTTGTTGATATGATATCTTGGATGAGTTTGAAGTTGGGTCATGTGGGGTCAAAAACTAATCACTAGGTCATATCTTAGAAAATTAAAAAAAAAAAAAAAAAAAAAACTTGTGATCACTCTAGAGGCCATAACTTAAGCCCAATCGTCATAATATTTGATCAGAATGTTTGTCTACATAATATCTTGAATGATTTTGAAATTGGGTCACATGGTGTCAAAAATTAGGTCACCAGGTCAACAGAGCTACAGATAATTTTAAAGTCTAAATGATATTTACCCCCTCTAATCTTTTTTAATGCTGAAAACTGAAAATTCAGATTTTTTTACACCCCCATCATAAAACTAAATGACACTTATATTTAAAAGCATCTGCCTCTTACATTGATATACCATGATAAACAAGTATCAGCATTCTCTGTACCTTGCAGCTTAGTGACAAAATTTTAGAAGTTCTATATGAAGAGCTATGTACAACACTCCTTATATTATTTTCCAACTGAGATAATAATATTATTACAAACTGTCAAAAATGTTCGACTACGGTTGCATCTCTGACAGTTTAACTTAACAGTTTCATCAGAAATGGAATCACCGGCATGTTTCTTAGAAGCATTTTCGGTCATAATAATGCTGTCATATATTATTTCTTCAAATATTTGCTTGGTAATAGATCCTGCAATTCATTTTCATTTTTGAAAAAAATGGGAATACTAGGATTGTTTGCATTGCTTAATATTTTCTCTTTAATCGCTCCGGTTTGCTTCTACATGCCATTATAGCATCTACACGATACGCATGGTACCTGAATAACGATAACTTAGAAGAAGTAACCAACATCATGGTTCCCGACTATCAAGAACGTTAACTACTACAGTACACAAAAGAACCGGGGACCAATGTTAAAACCCTGACTAGTTGATACCATAAAATTGATTTGGAATAAGAATACCGAAATACGTGTAATGTTGAGTAAAAATGCTGATTGGACATTTCAAATGCGTTTTTTCACCCTTCAATTTAGTTTTCAATGCATTTTTACGAAAAAATAATGCCTAAAAACGCGTCTTATCTGTAGCTCTGGGTCAACTCTTAGAAAAAATTAAAACAAAGACTAGGTCACCAGGTCAAATCTTAGAAAAACCTTTTGAACACTCTAGAGGCCAAAGTTTTAGCCCAATCTTCATATTATTTGTTTAGGATGTTTGTCTACATGATATCTTAGACAAGTTCGAAATATGGTCACATGGGTTAAAAAATTAGGTCATTTGGTCAAATCTTAGAAAAACCTTGTGAATACTCTAGAGGCTACATTTACTTTATAAGAAGGATCTTAGAAAAACCTTTTGAACATGCTTGAGGCTACATTTTTGGCCTAACCTTCATGTAACTTGGTCAGAATGTTTGTTTACATAAAATCTAGGATGAGTTCAAAACTGGTCACATGGGGTAAAAAGTAGGTCACCAGGGCAAATTTTAGAAAAACCTTGGGAACACTCCAGAGGCTACATAAAATTAATGAGATAAAAACAGGCGTTTTAAAAATTGGGAATTTTTCCCTTTTTAATTTATAAAATATACTGCATGAAATCCCAGATGAGTGCAAATTTAGGTAGGATCAAAATCTAGGTCACTTAGTCAAATGTTAGAAAAACATTGCAAACACTTAGATGCCACATTTTTTGTAATCATGCCTAACACAGTCCTCATGCTTTAGCTAACCTGAACTAATTATAAGAGCTACCAGTAAGTTTTATTGGTGTAATATTTTGAAAACAGGATTCAGGATTCCTTTTATGTCCTCACTTTGAAGGGGGTAGTGTGTATTTCTAGTTAACTCTTATCTTTGGCATTAAAGAATAACTAGCTAAGCAGATGTATGTTGTTTTGTTTCCTGAGTGCAGCTTTTTTCCCTCTACAACCATCAGTGTATTTTACAGATTCCTGATGCTGCTGGACAGAGGGACACTCCGCCTTCTGTCTGAAAACCACAGGATTGCAGTGTACTCCTCCCAACTTCAGACCTGGATAGAGGAGACATACAATAAAGCTGAAGCCAAGGTAAGTCCCTGTTTAAATGTCTTTTGTAGATTTTATATGTATAGTAGCCTGAAAAGCAGTCTGAATAAGGGCTTTTTGTGGGAATATGGTTGGTATTTTGATATATTCCTTTTAATGCAAAAAACTATATAAAAAAGGTTCTAATTTCAATGTAAAATTTCCCAGTAATTTCATAGAGAAAGAGGTGTGTGTGGTGGGGGTGCAGTTTGGCAAATAATGACAAAGATAGAGACTTTTCCTCCACACAGACAGCTTATAAATAACATTGTTGATAAACTGATTAACATATACATTTAATTACGTTTTAATTTCATTCTAAACTGTTTTTTCCTAATTTCTAACAACTATGCATGACAATACCTAATTTGAAGGCTATTGGCATTCCCCTAAAACAATGAAAAAAATCCATGCTTTCATAGTGATAGATATACATTGGGCGAAAAAGGTCATATTTAAATTAGGGGAGATTAAAATAGTCTACACTGAAGATCATGATGTACTGCCTAGTTCCTTTCAAAAGTCTGCATTTCAAATTTATCAAGAAGTCTTTGTTTTTGTTTCATAGATTAACTAGTCAGTTATATTCATTTAATTAGATTCACCCAAGAAAATACTATAACTTCAATTTTGATGAGAATGATATTAAATTAGAATTAATTTATAAAAAAAAAAATACTTTTATAGTTTTGCTTAAGACACTCAAACTTCAAACATGAAGGAAACCTGGAGTTCTCATCCAAAACTTTTGGCCTTTCCATTTTTTCCTCATTATTTATCTGCTATTGAAATATTAGCTTAATTGCCACCACTTCATGAGGTGAAATGTACCTGTTGACCAGTTCAAATTTTCATCAAATCTTCTAAGTGCCCAAGGAAAATGACTGATAATAATCAACTTTAAAATTAGTAACTCTGAAAAATTCATTGTAATAAGATAAATTTAAGTTTCCAGTGGTTTTAATTTTGTTCTCTTATTTTCTTTTTGATTTCAGAAGGGACCAGCCTATCCAAGATCTCCGATCGGCAGTGTGTCGTTTCAAGCAGATACCGACAATAGAAGAAACTTCCCCAATGATAAATCATTCCATCTGTTTAAGAGACAGAGGTAAAGTGATTTGAAATGACATAAAATTGATACAAAATTGCAAATAAAAGTGTTTCTAATTCAGTTGCTAAATGGGCTCTTACTATCCTGTATTGTCTAGTATTAATGTAACATCGATTTTGGATTATTTTTTTTTTTTTTAAAGACTAGTCCTTTTCATTACTGTCAGCTTTATTTTCTGAATCAAAGGAAATCTTAACAAGATCAAAATGCATGATATCATATCATTCCATGCTTGAAACTGCAAAAGCTGCATGACTGTTGACAGTGAGAATCAAATTTTGGAATAAAATATAGAAAACTCATGAAGTATAACAAATGAACTTGGTAGCTCTGCCCTGTCTGGAATATGATTAACATAATTATCACATTTCAGGGATGGTTTTTATGAGTTAATCAGAGAATGGGAGGCTAGCCACATGAACCCCAATTACAACATGGCAGAGATGTTTGGTGACAGAGTGCGGGCCCTGGTTAACCTGAAGACTGACTTGGCCAACTATATACACTTTGCCAGACTCTTTCAGTCACAACTTATCGCAGTATGTAACACTTTCATTCATTTTTTCCCTATATTGTTTATTTGTATGGTTATGATCCATGTTAATTGCCGACAAGTTTATCTTAAAGATAAAAAGATACTGATATTTTAAAATTTTTGTTAGAATTTTGTGTATGTACAAATGAATAGTTTGCCAACTTGATTTTGTTGGAACAAGTGCCCTTTTCTTTGTAAAGCATTTAACACTGGCTACACCTTTGTACCAAGAGCCCAAATAAATTCAAAACTCATCATAAATTTAAATCTAGTGCACATTGGGTGTGAAAATTTATAAACATTGAATGACAGAACATACATTTGTATAATTTGTGAAAAAAAAGGGTAAAATTGCATCCAGAAGTATTAGCCATCAGTGACTGTTTTGGCCAGTCAAATTTTAGAACCAAGTTGCACATGGTGTAGCCAAAATAAACCTGTCATTTGCTTAGAAAAGAATTCTGAATAGTAATGAAACGCAAGAAAATGACCCCTTCTTCCCCTTCAAAGACCCTGTTCCCATTATTTCAGAGAATGAAAATAATAACATAAGATTAAGATTATTGTATGACAGTATATTGGTGTTATTATTTAAATTATTCACATTTTCTTCTCAAATGCCTCCTTTTCAACCAAGAGGGACAATTAAATCTTGCCTGTTTTAAAATTAGGAGAACAGAGTGGTTCACTTTGTGATATATGGCTAACCTTTTTCACAAAATTTGCACAGAAGCATTAGATAGAACCAACAACCTACTGCATATCAGCTAGAAGGCTGCCTCACATGAAAAGTGAACCTGCTGGGACTCGAACCTACAGCAGTGAGTGCTAAATTATAGTACTGTAAGTCGAAAGAGACAAGAACCACTAAAGCATGGAGGCTCTTTCAAGATTTGTATGTCTTTGTGAAAAAAATAAATTATTCAGATGTGCAAAGGAGATGGGAGTGTCAGAGCCAATGAGGATGATGATGATGAAAATATTGCACTGCTGAGCAAGCTGAAGAGAACAAATCCTGAAAAGTTTAAGAAGTAAGTGCATAATAGTCAGATGGTGTGAAGTTTTGTACATTGGATGTGCACTGAGACTGGTATTTGAATGAAACAAGTATGATACAAAATAGCTGTATTGATTATGGGACCATGATACATGAAATTGCTTATAACATTTGTATCTCATGGCATGATAAATGGCTATAAGTTTTTTCATTGTTGTCAAATGTAAGTTTGACATTTTCTTACATATGGCACTTGCATACATTTTAGTGTAGGATATGCACAGTTTTGATTAAATGAAATTAATGTTATTTGAGTTGCAAATTACATGCAGTATTTAAGTTCTTATGTGTAGAATAAAAAAGTCTTGCCAAATATATATGCCTGTTGTCACATGTCTGTTTTCAATAAAGGTTACAGGAACGATTCATCAAGCCCCTCAGCTGTGGAGGCCCTTGTCCGCCCCCATCCTTCCCAGGTATCCAAGAGTTCTTCCGGGACTTCATTGTGGTCGCATGTAACCCCCTCTTAAACCAACACCTATCAGACATGTTTGCCAGCAAGGTGTCGGAGCTGAATGAGACAAGTTTCACCAGTACTGATGAAGATGATGCCACAGATACAAATGGGGATGAAGAGGTGATACACCAGCTTGGAACTATTCTATACATGTTTCCCTTTGTATTTCATTTTAATTAAGCACAATATTTTCCTTTCATTCTGTCTTTAATAGTTTTATATCATGCTGTTAAAGGCATATTGGTCCAAAACATTAAAAGACGGTTTTGAAGATGATATTCTTGCATAAACATTCAGATACAAAGTATAAGATAAATTTTGATGCAGCAAGTAAATGTACTGTAATGAAAATTTGTTTTGAATATTCTAATGATTTACTCTAAAGTTTTATGACGGCTCAAAGTTGCTATTAATAGAAAGATCAATTTTTATGATAATGAAGCCAAAATCATCTGCCAGTAGCTATCCTAGAATATAATTATTGAAAGCTATTAGAATTTATCCAGGTTTTATCATGAAGCTTATTTTAGTCTCCAGGTATACTTTTAGTTACAAATGAAGTGACTTTGCAGGAGAGGGAGGTGTTCTGCTCTGTGCTGCTGAGTCTGAGACTGGTGGGCAAGTTCCTGGGGCTGGTCACTTTTCTGCCCTACCAGTCTCCAGACAGACTACCTGACACCATGGAGCCTACATACTTGGCCATCAGGAACAAGGTACCCACTGCAGACCAGCTGTGTGCTGTTTCAATCATTTGAACATTATTAATCGAATATCATTGTCTGGCCGACTTCTGGTAGCTTCACCTGTTTTAATGCAGCTAGTTTCTGCTTACAATATCCTGTCCCGCACCAATTTCTAATTTTTTTTTTTGATGATTATAGCAAATTGTATAGTTCAGCCTGCCACACAAAGACTTGTTTTATGTAACAAAATACATTTTTATGCACTAAAAAATTTCATTTTTCTTATAATTTCCAGTAATCATTTGGACTCTAATTTTTATTTCCCCACCATGAAATGGCAACGGGCATATAGTTTTACACCTGTCTGTTTGTGTGTGTTAGTGTGTGCATCTGTGTGTAATTTTGCACAAGTGATCTTTAGGACAAGACAATGTGTTACAAACAAGAACCAGGTTGCTAGCTTGAAGGTTAAGGTCACTGTACTCAGTTGACATTAAAATTGCATCTCAGCTGTAGCTTTGTTGTGAATGAACTTGTTTTGAAATTACTCAGCACAAATGATCCCTTGGATAAGATGATGTATCACAAACAAGAACCTAGTTATTAGCTTCAAGGTCAAGGTCACAAAAGTATGTCCAGTTTAAAATTAGTGCCAGCAGTCCTGTCCAGGCTATATCTTTGTTGTGTATATTCATGTTTTGAAATAACTCCATATAATGGATCCTTAGGACAAAAAAATGTGTCAGAAACAAGTACCAGGTTTGTAGCCTTAAAGGTCAAGGTCACATCACTTGATTGAGGTCAGGGTTACAGTGCTCACCTGATTTTAAAATCATCTTTTATATTTCTTATCATATTCACTGACAAAAATATCAAACAAACAAAATTGCAGGGGCATCCCTGTCCTAGGGACACATTTCTAGTAAGAGAAAATTCTTTTGACATCACAATTTTGTCAAAAATAATATTTAGGATTAATGTAAGTCCAACTACTCTACAAATGTCTTGACTATAATTCTGTTCATGTCAGAACCAGCCCCCACTGGATTTGGTAGTGTGTCTCCAGAAGGCTGTGATGTCCGGCACACTGACCCTCACCGTCCCCTGGGTGGTTGAGTTCCTCTCTATGATGGATGCCATGGCTGCAAAACTGGACCACTTCCAGCTGGTTTTGTTTCTCCTCCTCTACATACACAGGTAGGCCATCATTCTACTGCTTCCTATATGAGATAAAGTAGCTCCAATACATGTTATGATCTATAAAATGCAAATAATAGCTTTAAATTGTGATCACATTTTAAGCTTCCCCTTCCCTGCTTCAGAACTGTCAGGAACATGACATGATAAGTTGGATAAGTTGGAGTGTATAACTTGTTCAGACTGAGAATAATTTGAAGGGTGATCAGGTTCTATACTGGTCTTTAATGTAGCTTCCTATGAATGCAATTAGAGATAAGGAAAAAAAAACTGTGTAAAATTGTATGATCTTGGTTTTCAATGGTCAGTCAGCATGTCTGATTTGTAAAGAGAATATATTCTGTCCTGAAGTATCAATTATAGGTTTAGTAAGCTGCTGAATGATTTCATTTCTGTCAGAATCTTTCAGGATGACACTGAACTATTGATAAAAATTGATGAACATTAAATGAAATTTACTGAAGTTAGTTAAAACTAAAAGATAAAAATGACTTTTTATGAATACTTTTCACATGTCTCCTTGTATGTTTATTGGTTGTTCTCTTTTATTTTAACTGTGTATGGGTTTATTGTCATACTGGCAGTATTTCTCCAGCAATAGAACACTTGGCCCACCTATGTGAAGACTTGTTTAATTGTATATAACATTCCAATCTCTCCAGGTCTGTGTGGATACAGATGCAGGATGATATGTGGTATGGTAACCTGATGATTGTGTCAGTCATCAGCTGGCTTCTGGAGGTGAGTTATGTCCCCTGCCTGTCCAGTGTTTGCTAACCTCCCTGGTTCAATTTTTTTAGGGGCATGACCTGTATTTCACAAAACTTCCTCAACTCAAAAATCTCAATTTCTGTAACACTTTAGGTAAACTAATAAAATGAAAGCAAATACCAATTTACTCAAAAGCACGATGATCATAACTTGTTGATAAAAGTCTTCTCTCTAGGTCAGTAAATAAAGAAGTTTTGAATTTAAGAAAGTCTCAGATTGGGATATTTCGTGATTTCTGGGCCAGATTGTCAAATTTTAATTTCTATTTAAGGCGTATTTGCATATTTACTTTTAGTTAAGATTTTAAGTAAAAATTTTTGGTGATCAATAAATGGCAGGACTCTCTTTTAAGATATTACATGATTATGGAAATACAGTGTTGATATAATTATTTTGTAACAAACTCGCATGCTTGTGTAGTTAAAAATAGTTTTGGTTGCATTGATTGGAAATTTTTTACCAGTTATCGAAAACCCTGCCAATTGTCAAAATATTTCTATCATGGAATTTTCCATTCTTCATTTTAATGATTTTTTTTCAGAACCCTATGATCCCAGATGGCTTTTTCTTTAATGAAATCCCTGAAGACGTCACTGAGAAACTAAAGGGACATTTGCCATCATTAGCAGCTCTTGTGAGTACATATTTATGGTGATTTTTAGTACACCAATTATCATTATAATAGTTTTGTTTTCATACCTTTAGGACACAGCTTTAATTTACAGTTTTAAGTTTTCTCCTTTCTACGAGCACTTAATTGATGAGTTTCAACTATACCTTCTTATGATCTAAAGCAAACAAAAGACATACATGTATAAGTTTCACTGTGGAGATCCAAGTTGCAGACATGTTTTGTGATAATGTCATTCTATTAAAATGCTGGTTGTATGTAGTTTCAATTTTTGTGTCACCACACTTTTTCCGTCAAACTTCATCAGGTGACATATGTGTTCCAGAGAACACTCTTGTGTTTTTGCATCAATTATATTCATCCAATGTATTTGATTGAATTATCCGTACACATGCTGTTTAAAATGGAAATGATAGATTGTTATAGTCAATAAAATATGTCTTGTATAAAAATAGAAATATTAAACCCTTAAAAAAGTCAGTGTAATCACAAGCTTAATAAAGATTTGTATGCCCTGTGTCACTTATTTCTGCAGTAAGTCACTAGTATGTGTTCTGAATGCTTTGTTCCAGGACATGAGGAATTTTGTAGATCAGTCACTCTTCTACACTTGCTGCCCGTATCTTAGTAAGTTTTAATTTATTGTGCCACAAGAAGTTCAGTTCATCTTCTGTCCACTGGGAAGCAATTCTTACGGCTTATACTTATTCCTCTCAGTGGTTCCTGGGAAGGACCAGTAATTTGCACTTAGGAAGGCCATAAAATGTTTGCAGAGCAGGGATCTCATTAATAAATATAACACTGATTTTTATTTGAAAAAAAAGGAAGAAAAAACAGACTGGCCGTGGGTCATGGACATTAAATTTTCAATTATTGCTGAAAAACAACAGATTTTTATGCAATTTTAAATGATGATTTTAATTGGAAATCAGTTGTTAATGAAAACTCTGGAAGACTTTTTTCAAATACTTTTCTTTTCTTACAAGTTGGCTAGTTAATCTGATCCTGAAAAATAATCACTTCTTCTGTTTCATTTGGATACACAAAATATATAAAACAGTAATCAAAATTAAACTGTCCAAGCTGGACTCTTGCTGTCCCAGCTCCTCCCCTCTCTCTCTTCCACTCCTCTTCCTCCCTCTTTTTAGTGGTCCCTTAATGGATAATCCCTTTTCATTTCCCCTTGATAAAACGGGGGCAGCTATCCCAGCTTTGTTTTATATCTTCCTTATATGTCTTTTCCAAACTTACAATAAAAGGATTTCTGTTTGTAATTGTGGAATTTCATTACCATCATTTAATTTGTATCAATTGACAGTGTGTTTTTTTTATATACAGAATGTTATTTGTTTAATGTAGGTGATATGAAAGCCCTGCTGGTGGAGTTTGCAGTGGGCACCAGCAGTAAGATGTCAGCAGTGAGGAAGATAACTCCTGTGGCGGCAGATATTCCTGTACAGAAATCTCTTACCCAACGACAGCTGCAGGTAAATATGTAATGTAATAGTTCCTGTTCTGTAATTCAAGTTAAATAGGAGAAATATGGTACTGCTTAATTACAAAATTAAAATTAAAAATCTGTACACTAATGAATAAGTTCACATTTCTGATACAGATCTTGAAGCTACTAAATTTAATCACTGATTAGACACGATGCAATCTTCTGTCTTATGACAACGAACAGGAAACTGACATTTGCTGCTAACATAAAACAAATCGCTAGCTGGTAACTCTTCAGTTTGAGTCTAAAATATAGACCTTGGAGATTTTTGAGTTAAGGACCAGGCTCATCAGGAGTCATCCTAATCACTACTTAACCCTTTCCCTCATATAGACTCATTTTGATGCCCTCAATAGGTATCACATAAAGCCTGATCTGCAGAAAACCACAGTTAAACCTTACCAAATTTAATTACAAAAGCCTCATTTCCAGACCACTGAGGAGCAGCAAACCGCATAAAACCTGATCAGCCTGCGAGTTACTCGCAGGCTGATCTGGTTTTATGCTGTTCGCATAGGTCTTTTTATGGTGTCCTCTATGAGGGAAAGGGTTAACTGTAAGTTAGAATATTAAGTAGTAATACAAAACCTCCAGTCAGTGGTAGAGAGAATAAGTATGAATTGTTAAGCAAATTTTAAGCTCACCTATTCTAAGTATAGGGAGAGTTTTTCTACTCACCCGAGGGGTGGTGTCGCTGTAACAGTTAAGTTTTTTGTACCACCTCATTTAATCATTGAACCCCTTAAGGTATTGTTTTGATACTTGGAATACTTGTATATGACCACCAACCCAACCTGTAGGCAAGAGGGGATAACTCTGTCTTGGATGTTGACCATATGATGGCCCTTTTTCGACTTAGAATCTTGGTTATGTTTTCCGTACCACCTCACTTTCTCACTGAACCCCTTAAGGTATTGCTTTGAATACTTGTATATGACCACCATTCCAACCTGTAGGCAAGAGGGGATAACTGTCATGGATTTTGACCAAATTAGGCCCTTTTTTTACTTAGAATCTAGGTTAATGTTTTTGTACAACATTTTTAAGTCTCCCAAACAATGTTTAGGGACTTATTGTTCTTCTTCTTTCTTCCTGCGGCAAATTTGTATGGGCCATATCTCGGAGGCTGCTCAACCTATCTTTACAAAACTTCACACACTTATAGTCCTCAATGAGTAGTGGGGCCTTCCTGATTATTTTAAATGGGGGTCCCTGGGGGTCAGACCCCACCCCCTCAAAGTTGAATTTATGCGTAAAAAATAATCTTTCAAATTCCAACTCTGAATCAAATACTTTTTGTTCCTTAAAATGAGAAAAATGAATAAGACTACTTTGGTGTCCCCCGAGGTCACCCAGGGGTCAGGCCCCACACTCTAAATTTTACTTAAGACCTTATATCTTAAAAACTTTTCAGATCCCCACCCTTAAACCATATATATTCTTGTTCCTCATGATGAGATGGATTGAATGGTACTTCCATTATGTTTACATAGGTCACCAAGTGGTCAAGCCCCACATCATTTCTACTTATGACGTTATATCACAAAAAATGTTCAGATCCCTACCCCTAAACAATATATAATCTTGTTCTCATGATGAGACAGATTGAATTGTACTTCTTTAGTGTCCCTGAGGGGTCACAAAGGGGTCTGGCCCCACCTGTCAGTTTTACTTCTGACCTTTATTTAAAAGATATGAGATCCCCATCCATAAACCATATATATTCTTGTTCCTCATAATCAGATGGATTGAATGATACTGTATGATTGTCCAAGGAGAAACTTCGTAAACTTTTTATACTTGCTTACTTTTTCACTGAACCCTTTGAGATATTGCCTTAAAACTTGGAATACATGTTTATATCCTTTGTTTACTTTTTGATAATACAGTGATTCTTATTTTGCCTTTTACTGCAATATTTATCTATATTGACGAGCATTAGAACAAAGTGTGCTGTCTTACTGTCAGCTCTTGTTCAATGTTTAGTTTAAGTAAAAGTGGATAAAGCATGCTAAAAATTTTCCCATATTATCCAGCTACAAATGGAAGAGAACTTCTTCCACAACCACCCGGCTTCCTTGAGGAGGGTGGTGGAGTTTGTTGCGGATAGGTCTGCATCCAACTACATCAAGAAGTTCCGGGCCACTCTGCTGCAGGAGTCTATCACTGAGGGCAAGGAGAGAGTAGTCAAGCAACTACTGGCTAGAGTGGAGGGATCCCCTGTTAGTAAACTTAAGGTGAGAAAAGGCTTATGTTTAAACATTGGAATGGCAGTCAGCAGCGAAAGGTATTTGATGTATAATTCATAGTAAGGTCTTTATGGTTGCCTGATTTTTATATGCAGCCGGAGGCGGTTGTATATTGTCATCATCTCCATCTGTCCGTCCACATTTTTATGCTCACCGAAGGTGACGCATATAGTCGCCGCTTCGTCCGTCCGTCTGTCCGTCCGTCCGTCCGTCACACTTTCCTTGTCCGGACTATTTCTCAGGAACTAACGGCTTGAATTCAACAAAACTTTATGGGAAGCTTTATTACCAAGAGGAGATGCGCATATCGTCAGCATGACCCGATTCCTAAATTTTTCACAGAGTTATGGCCCATTGACTTTTCGGCCTATAGTACATATTGCATGATTCTTGTCCGGGCTATTTCTCAGGAACTAATGGCTTGAATTCAACGAAACTTTATGGGAAGCTTTATTACCAAGAGGAGATGCGCATATCGTCAGCATGACCCGATTCCTAAATTTTTCACAGAGTTAAGGCCCTTTGACTTTTTGGCCTATAGTTCATATTGCATGATTCTTGTCCAGGCTATTTCTCAGGAATTAATGGCCTGAATTCAACGAAACTTTATGGGAAGCTTTATCACCAAGAGTAGATACGCATATCGTCGGCGTGACCTGGTTCCTCAATTTTTCACAGAGTTATGGCCCATTGACTTTTCGGCCTATAGTACATATTGCATGATTCTTGTCCGGGCTATTTCTCAGGAACTAATGGCTTGAATTCAACGAAACTTAATGGGAAGCTTTATTACCAAGAGGAGATGCGCATATCGTCAGCATGATCCGATTCCTAAATTTTTCAAAGAGTTAAGGCCCCTGGACTTTTTGGCCTATAGTACATATTGCATGATTCTTTTCCAGGCTATTTCTCAGGAACTAATGGCTTGAATTCAACAAAACTTTATGGGAAGCTTTATCACCAAGAGTAGATACGCATATCGTCTACGTGACCTGGTTCCTCAATTTTTAAGAGAGTTATGGCCCCTACTACCATGTTGTTGACTAATATTCATGTCATTTGCCTAATTTAACAGGAGATATCATTTAAACAAAACCCCACAAAATTCAATATGCTAGTAATGTCAATCATAATCATGTCAGCTAATTGTTGTTTAGGCCATTATACACTATTTCAAATATCCAGTCATATGTCAAGAGTGTTGGTTAACCTCTTTGATATGAGCACACATTGAAATGTATGACTTAATTTTTAGTAGTATAAAAACTTAAAAAAAATCAATGAAAGATCTGATGAGTAACACGTATTATCATATTAAATAGTAAACTGTTACTAAGTCTCCAAATTAGAGTTGGTAAAACATCTCATCTGATGAGGAGAATAGATATGATTTAGGAATGGGGATTTCAACATATCCTCCCACCCATTGACCAAGGCCTTATTTGTAACAATGACATTCTTCGGGGAGCATCTGTCAGTTCTACTGACTTTCTTGTTTGTGAATGCAACTCCTATGTTCTGACCAAATCAATGGTTGATTGGCCAGTGTCATTACTATAATGGGTAGATGTCCATGAAGCGGTCAGTTTCCGGTTCATTGATTTTTTCAAGAGACTTGTCCCTTGAAACTTAGTTTCTGTAGCTGATTGATATTGCAGCCTTGTGAATGCAACTCCTCCTAAGTTTCTGAATGGATTTTTATGAAATTTGGGCAATGTCATTTCTATAATGGGTAGATGTGCATGAAGCAGTGATTTTTGCAATAGTTATGCCTTTCGAAACTTGGTCTCTATAGCATATTAACTTGAGAATGCAACTCCTAAGTTTCTGAATGGATCTTGATCATTGTCATTACTAGAACGGGTAGAGGTGCGTAAAGCAGGGATTATCTGGTTCAGTAATTTTGCAAGAGTTAAGCTCAGTAGGAAAAAAGGATACATATTGACACTGCCTTTTGACCTACTTTCATATCGGAAGCTTATAAATCTTGATCTTTATATTTTGTGGCGACATGTATTGTGGTGGCTACGGCACTCTTGTTTTTCTTCACATAAAAATTAATATAATGTATTACATGGCCAGTCACTGGATAAAAATAAATACATGTGTATTAATTTATAGGCTTCTGTAACAGATCTCTGATAAGGGAAATGTTTGAGGATAAAGGTATAACCCATTTATTTCAGGACAAGGTATCCCAGGTGACAATGAAAGTGGCCCAGGATCTGCATACAGAAGTGAAAGTTGCTCTGGCTTTCAATGCACCAGAGTAAGTATCTCAGATTCCTTCCTCATCACTTCCTCCTGTAACAAAATAAAATTGTTCTTTGTTGATGGGAACATCATGATGAAAATCTTTCTTTTACTTGGGACACTTCGAATGTTCAGAAAGCCAGATGTATCTAAACATTTTTGTCCCACCCATTCCTTTGCTATCATTGCAGTAGTCTAGTTCAATTATTACTTTTATCATAGCAGTATGATACATCAGTCACAGCTTTTATACACGTAACCTTGGGCTTAAGGACTTTGAACTACATAAAGTACTTAAAACGATTCTTTAATGGGAAAAACTTGCTTTGAAGTAGCTTAACTTTATTTCATTGTTCATATTTGTGCTTTCATCAGTGATATTGGATTTCTCCATTTCTGAAGGTATTGTCATGAGCGCACACTGTCGCTGATTAGACTGCTTCTGCCAGATGATCAATCAGATGTTGTCATTAACATGGCCTCACAGATCTCAGAAAAAGTTGCCATGGAGAAAATAACACACTGGGTCAACAAACATATAACCATAGGTATTGTATATCTAACATATTGATTGGTGATGGTACCTAGGATTTCATTAGGTGACACATGGCTTTGAAGATTAATGACTTATCTTAACCCTTTCCCTCATAGAGGAAACCATGAAAAGACCTATACGAACAACATAAAACCAGATCAGCCTGCGAGTAACTCGCAGGCTGATCAGGTTTTATGTTGTTTGCTGCTCCTCAGTTGTCTGGAAATGAGGATTTTGTAATTAAATTTGGTAAGGTTTAACTGTGGTTTTCTGCAGATCAGGCTTTATGTGGTACCTACTGAGTGCGTCAAAATGAGTCTATATGAAGGGGAAAGGGTTAATAATTTTAACTGTTTTGAAGCCTCATTGACATTCTTTTGATTTTTATGTGTAACTCTAAATCAAACTTTGTAACAGTCAAACAAGGTGGTTAAAAATGAAATGATTTCCACAGTTTATGATTTATCATCCATGCCAATATATAGAATAGATGATAACTGGAAATGATGAATAATTGTTATCATTACAATTTTATTAGTCCCCTACCAGTGTTAACACTGGACGGGACTATAGTTTTGCCCTTTGTTTGTCTGTCCATCCGTCTGTCCCAAAATCTGGATCCCACGATAACTTAAAAACTGTTTAAGATAAGATTATGAAATTTGGTATATAAATGCATTTGTAGATGGCAGTATGGAGATTCTGCACGTCACTCTGTTGTTTTTTTTAGCTCACCTGAGCAAAGCTCAGGGTGAGCTATTGTGATCCTGTGAGTGTCCGTCGTGCGTTGTACGTCATCAACAATTTAGTGTTTACACTCTTTCACCTTCATTTCTTAAGCAATCATCTTCAAACTTTAAGACAATGTTTATAACCATAATGCCTCGACTGAATTCGAATATTGCTGAGATCGGTCAATTAGGTCAGGAGTTATGCCCCTTTTAATATTAAAGAAATGCCAGATTTCACTTTATTTACACTCTAACATCTTCATTTTTCTAAACAATCTATTTTAAACTTTAAGACAATGTTTATGACCATAATCTTGCAATCGGGTTCAATTATAATTGATATCGGCTAGTTAAGTTGGGAGTTATTCCCCTTTCACTATAAAAAAAGCCAGATTTCAATTTGTTTGCATTCTAGCATCAGGTGAGCGATTAACGGCCATCTTGGCCCTCTTGTTTTGTTTCTCGGACCAAATTTCTGGTTTCTATGGTAATGAAAAAATTATGCACCTTACTGGTAGGGGACTCCTGTATTGCGTTGCAACACCAGTCACTTGTTTAAATGTAACACAGGTGATCTTATTTATTTACATACTACCTGCATTGTACAAGTACTAGGAATCATTGATATATACTTCATTAATATGCCAAATTGTTTGTAATTTTGATATCATTATTGCTTATGGCCTCAGCTTCATTTCCTGTATATTTGTAAATGTTACACCAAGATGAAGGCTGTAGGTCAAAATGTTGATGTTTAGTGAAGTTATAAATTTAAAAGTTTGACTTCTTTTTAATTAACCCATTCTTTGAGAATTTTGGACTACATGGGAATCTTACTCATACCATCCAGTCCTTACCTAGATTCACAATATATGAAGACAGACTGGGATTTGGGCGAATTAATCTCCATAGTTCTACTTTCTAATATTTCTTGACTGACTATCTTTTAGCAATGTACCAGTCAGAAATCATGCCTGAAATTGAGAAGATAACCAGGTTGTACAACCAGTCTGGGAGTGTTCCTGATGGTCAGACCGAGACTGTGCCATCTGAAGGTAGAGCAGTGAACCAGTCTCCTCAGCCAGGTCATGTGACAGCTGATATACATGATGTCAGTCTAGATCATCCGTCAGAAATTCTCATTGAGCTGAAGGTATACATGTATATATATATTTGTTGATGTTTTAATAAGATTTCCACATGTGGTATGGAAAACATTATTTTCAGGAGTGGGAATCTGACAAGTAAAATAAATTACAATCTTACATGAAAAAACAACAAATATTCTATTATTTCTGTTCTCTTTTTTGTTTCTTAATTATCTATATTTGATAAAAGTATCTCTATTAGAAAAAAACATTATCTTTTTACTGCTGAAGATTTGATTTGTTCCTGTGTGTAATTGTCAATCTTTTCACCAAAAGCATGGAATAAAATCTGTTACAAAATGATCATGGAAGGTGTTAAATAAGTGAAATTTTAATCATTTGAATTCCTAGACCTATTGCAAATTATGAATTTTTTGCATGTCATAGCAAAAGTTTAGAAAGGGAGGTAAAGGTTTTTTTAATGTTTACACTCTGACGGACAGTTTGTGTAAAGATTTAATAAAACGTTTATTTAATGTTAATAATGATAAAGGATGGTGCATTTAGAGTCTTAAGAATATCAAATATTAACTTTTAAACGTAACAAATATTTAGAAACATAAATACAGTAGAACCTCGTTAAATCGAAGTCCTTGGGACCAAGCTGAAAACTTCGAAATAACGATTATTCGGATTAAAAATCCGATGGAAATTTCAGTTTGTGAGCGTGCATGTCTGTGTTTTCATTACCGGTGCATATTGTGGAAATCGTTATGCCATGAAAACCACCTATTAGGTGTACGTATATACTGATTGCAAGTTATGAAAAGTAATGAAAATATATCATGATCTACTTAGATGCTTCTGATGAACATAATCATTCTACCATGTCAAACAATGATACATATTTTTACTGTCGATCTGCTGCTTCAGGTAGCGTCGCATGTCGGTGACGAACGCTATGATATGGAATGTACTAAAGATCTGACACCTGGGTTTATCTTCTATGCAACCTGTCAGACATCGATTAGCAATAATCAACATTTCCGGTGGGACACACGTTGCCCAACCCAATCTCGAAAAAAGGTGTGAAAAAATTGCCTGAGCCATCACTCCAATTGCCTCCGCAAAATAAACTGAATTACTGACCCGGATACAAATGATAATAAGAACGATAATTAGTTCACGAAAATTTATGAAATTTGACTTCGAAATAAAAATTGAAAAATGTACATTAATTGCGACCTCGGGAACGGAATTTTACTTCGAAATAGCGAAAGAATCAAAATAGCGAAATTCGGATTAAACCTTTTATTTTTAGTTAAAATAAGAAGGGAAGAAATCGGGACCGAAAATAAAATTCGAAATGGCGAGGAATTCGATTTAACGATGTTCGGTTTGGCGAGGTTCTACTGTATATGATATGATATTCATAATTGATAACAGATGTATGATGCCCTCATTTTTTTCTCCCTTTGAACAGGACTCAGTAAAAAATTTAGTCATCAAGAAACAGCATCTTCCAGAGGAGACAATATTTAAGATTCTTGGTTCTGTGAAACAAACATTAGAATGCAGACAGGTATAGTTATATGCAAAAGCAATGTTTTAACTTTCTGTGGCATGAATTGTTTTCCTGATCTATTCAATACTGGTAGAATCTTCTAGTATTTTATACACACATGGAGTGACAGGACATGTTAGGGATTAACTTTTGGCTGGGTAGTTGGGATTTACCCACTTTGTTTACTTTCCAACTCTGACAAATGTGAATCCAAACCTGGTCACAAAGTGTATTGGCACTATACCTTGACCAACTTGGAACTTATGAAAAATTGCAAAATTAACAGTAGCGCTTGTTACTAAGGTTTTGCAGTAACTCTCTTAACCTGTGACAGGTTTTCAGCCCCTGGGCATCTTACTATACTTCCTTTCTCATCAACTGTTGAACTTTTGTCTTGGTCTTCCATATGCAAGACAGGTTTATTTTGTAAATAGAAGTTTAATCTGTAAAACATAAGGTTCAAAACTAAAAGGTACTTTTATACATCAATACTTTCCCATTTTTGAAGAGAGGTTCTTGCTTTATTTAGCTTGTATGAAAGATGCAATGATAAATTTTATTTCACATACTGGTATGAATTTTCTAGTGTTTTATTGCAGGATATACTCCCAGCAGTTCACAGGGCATTTGCCCAGCTGACGATGGAGCTACTGCTGGCTATAAGTATGTTATGTTAATATGTATCCTTGAGGTGGTAATATCCTCTCAGTTTGGTCAGTTGTATAAAGATCAAGATGAGACTGTGTCTTCATGTAGCATTTATCATACAATATTATAAGTTTTCTTTTTATTTGGTAAATAAAACCCCTCACACTGCTCTTTTTAAAATTTTATAGTATTTTATGAATTTACATATATTTTAGACATAATTATACCCATGTTTCATAGATGTTGGGGCTCATTACATCACATCACTTTCTGTCCTATACTCACATAAGATGAAGACAAGGTGGATACAGAGTGTATTAATCATTTTTGATGGTTTTCGTATGAAGTATCTGTGATGTGAGGACGTTTCAGACCTGCATAGGGACATACTGTTACTTTAACCATGCCAGATTGTTTCAGCTTTTTAACAGACTGTTTGCTATTTATTGTAAATTAATGAAAGAGAACAAAATAGAAAGTGTTTCAATCTTCCTTGTCAGACCAGTGTGCTAGATGTTGTGTACTTGTTGCAGTGATCCACCAGCCGTCCCAGTACTCCCCTGCCCTGGTCAGTGGCTGTATGGAACTGTGGACCGGACTTCTGCGAGACAGCTGTCTGGCTCACTGCTTCTCTGGCAGGGTCTTAGTAAATGTCCACATGGCTCAAAACTCACAGGTGAGATGGCATGTACGACAGTGATATTTAAAGCTGCACAGTGTGATATTTTGGCTTACTTTTCATTACTTTACTTTACACTGAGTACACCCTTGAATTGTATATACAGTAAAATTGGTTAGTTACATTCAATACTATATTTTGCACAAAAATAAATGCTTATCATGTAACTTATGCAAAGTGCAATACAGATAAATTTATCATACAGTGTTCTTGTATTTAGGAAACTTGGACGCAATACAAAAAGCTGCTGATGATGTTGATGGAAAATCAACTGTTACCTCCCAGTCACATTCAGGAATCCTGTCAAAAAACACTGCCAACCTTTGAGGTAAGAGATTCATCTAGCTTGATGACTGGGATACCCCTAGCCAGATGACCAAGTGATGTTCTCTATGAAGACACACTTGTCATAAGTGGTGATTTGTTGTTACATTAATTTGATCAAGTATATACATGTAAATACAATAGTGAACAAAATTGCGTGAACTACTGCAAAATAGGATAACTGTTTAAAATTTTATTTGCACAGAGTGAGGCTATACCTACAACTGCAGTTTATTGGCTCTACCTGTATGCTGCACTCCTATGTTTATATAGCATACTTTGTTGATTTTCTTATAATAAATCCCCTAATTAAACAAATAATACTCTGGGTATTTGTTGCAGGATGATAAAATGCTGATTGCAGTGTGTGAGTTAGTGTGTCAACTTACAGAAACAGTTCCAGAGAATGATCGGGCAGACCAGTTTGGAACATGCTTGGAACAGCTGTATGGCTTGTTACCAGATGAGGATTGTCCAGAGGCGCATCAAATACTACATGTTCTGGGGTTTACAAATAATAATGTTATAGGTTTACAAAACTGCATAGAGCAGCTTACTTTGTAATTGTATTCATCAGCCAAGTGTACTCTCTTTTAGAGTTAGAAATCAGTTTCAAAAACTGTATGTTTTCAGGACTCCATCAATTAGATGATAAACTAATAATCAGTCAAACCAATTTCGTTCTAGCTAGTTGCTGCTTCACAGATGTCACCTGCATACCTAATTGGGCTTCGTGGGTACCAGGTTTTATCCTATGACATTGTTTCCTGATTAGCCCTGGCTCCATCCATTTGAGTTTACATGAACAGCCATTGTTTGACAAAATATTCGTGCAATATAAGAGAATCTTGACTTGGATGGAGATTTGTTATCTTAGATTATAATCAGTCTGGAGTGCGAAGAAAAAATAGGGTGATAATTGGACAAGTAGGTTAATTCAGGAGATTGTATATGTACCAGTCAAATCTAGGCGGAAGACTGCTTTTGCTCATGTTTGTAGGCAGGATGATGCATAGGGAAGTACTGTATGGATTGTCATTAATAAGGCATTTTATAGGGATTCGACAATCTCATGTTCTTCTGGTCCAAAGGATCTAGATCTGAATTTGTACCTTTTTTTTCCCCTTAAAAAAAACCCAACAAACTTTAAACTTTATTTATTTTACATTGATTACGAAACAAGTTATCACAACTTATATCAATCACTCTCAATGGCTCTGGTGGTAGCTTATGTGGTTATTATTGTGGGAGGAAACCGGAGAGGCTGTAGAAAACCCACGAGTCTAGATGGGTAACCACTATACTCTCTCGTGTCCAGGAATCAAACCCGGGATGCATTGATAAGAAGCGGGGTGTGTTACCGCAATACTAGACTCCTAGACATCTACCCCCAAAATCATGAGGTTTTTGAATTGTGTTTGTTGATCTGTAGCTGTTTTTTTGTGGGATTTCCTTCTGTTGTTGCTGTGTAGAAAACTGTTTTGTGAAAACTTAGTTGTAGAGTATATAAAAAACATGTACCGGTATGTACAGTTATGCTAATTATACAGATATTCTTTTTAAAAAGTAAAATGTATTGCTAATGAAGTATAATGTCATGAATGTAAAATCAGAACTTTGTATAATTTTGTGAGGGTATTATCTTTGCTTTCAAACAGTCTTGTGTGCAAGAAAATATTCCTGAAATTTATAAATATATTCTCTCATTTTGTAAAAAAAAAAAAAAAAAGTTAAACATTTTTTATGATTGAATTTATTTAAATCATACATCGATTCCTGAATGTACGTCGTGTTACTGCTTGTATATTATTCAGTATAAATGATAAAATCACATTTTGTTTACTCATGTGAAATCATATTTTATCAGATCTATGTCATTTTTATGGAGGACATATCAGACCTGTTCTTGAAAATAATGTGAAGAAAGCATTTGATCGGTAAAGATATTTTTTTTAACCCTTTCCCTCATATAGACTCATTTTGACGCACTCAACAGGTACCACATAAAGCCTGATCTGCAGAAAACCACAGTTAAACCTTATCAAATTTAATTATAAAATCCCTATTTCCAGACCACTGAGGAGCAGCGAACAGCATAAAACCTGATCAGCCTGCAAGTTACTTGCAGGCTGATCTGGTTTTATGCTGTTCGCATAGGTCTTTTCATGGTGTCCTCTATGAGGGAAAGGGTTAATCACTACATGTAGTATCAGTACCAGATGTATGTAGAATCTATCCTTAAGTTCGTTTTTGCGTGTGTATGTTTTTTCAACTTAATGGTGCATAAGTTCTATTTATATGGCATTTGTCTGTGATATTTTGTTCAGATGATGGACATTTGAAATTGTGTTCAAACAAAAATCATGTACAAATAATTCATTTTGTACTTTTAGTTCCTTAGATCACATTCTAAGTGTGAATCATAATATTCAGCAATAAAAAGTGGATCTTTTAAAAGTTTTTTTACTTGATTTATTCTCCATTATGTCTATTTTCATACCCTCAGAGTGTCCTTAAGACATAAAACAGCCATTTACTCCACATTTCATGTTGCAAGTCTTCAATACTTGATGATAGCTTCATGTGCTTATAAAACAAGATAGCACATTGGTATTAGCTCTGGTATATCTCCCTTGTGCTGGATGCTCAGGACTGAAGTGGCCCAGTATCCTATACAGTGAAGTATCATACTACAGATTAATATCCCTGTGGTCAGCTCTAGGTAAAGTGATATCACAGTGCAGCAGTACTAGGTGAAGTGTTATGCCACATAGTGATATTCCCAATGCAACAGTACTAGGTGAAGTGTTATGCCACATAGTGATATCCCAGTGCAACAGTACTAGGGGAAGTGTCATGCCACATAGTGATATCCCAGTGCAACAGTACTAGGTGAAGTGTCATCCCACATAGTAATATCTCAGTGCAACAGTACTAGGTGAAGTGTCATGCCACATGGTGATATCCCAGTGCAGCAGTACTAGGTGAAGTTTCATACCACATAATAATATCTCGGTGCAGCAGTACTATGTGAAGTGTCATGCCACATAGTGATATACTAGCGTGACAGCACTATATCCTTCTGATATAGAATAAGCCCAATCCCATTAAATATTATCGTACATCATTTTGACATAACTGTATATATTAAAGCTTGGTGTAACCTGGTTAAAGCTCTTGTGCATATTGTGCTCAGACCTTCCCTTAATAATAAAGTTTACTGAAAATATACTTAGGAATGATTGATTGATGCAATGATGTTAAGGAGTGTCTCAATTGCTTGTTTCGTTTATGAATACATACATTTTAATTATACATCGAATGTATGCTTATGAAATTACTATCTTACCTCAACTATGCTTAATATTGGTATTATAAATGCTACTTCTAGATGCACGTGTTTTATGCAATAAAGAATTGAAACTGAATTTTAAACTGGGACCATGTTTTGTGATTATCGTTTTTTTTTTCTTTTTTTTTACCTCAACTGAGCACTTGTGCTCGGGTGAGCTTTTGTGATCGCCTTTTGTCCGTCGTGCGTCGTCCGTCGTCAACAATTGCTTGTGAACACTCTAGAGGCCACAATTTTGGCCCAATCTTCATGAAACTTGGTCAGGATGTTTGTCTACATGATATCTCAGATGAGTTCGAAATTGGGTCATGTGGGGTCAAAAACTAGGTCACTAGGTCAAATCTTAGAAAAACCTTGTGAACACCCTAGAGGCCACAAATTTGGCCCAATCTTCATGAAACTTAATCAGGATGTTTGTCTACATGATATCTAGGATGAGTTCAAAATTGGGTCATGTGGGGTCAAAAACTAGGTCACTAGGTCAAATCCTTGAAAAACCTTGTGAACACTCTAGAGGCCACAGTTTTAGCCCAATCTTCAGAAAATTTGGTCAGGATATTTGTCTACATGATATCTCGGATGAGTTCGATATTGGGTCATGTGGGGTTAAAAACTAGGTCACCAGGTCAAATCTTAGAAAAACCTTGTGAACACTCTACAGGCCACAGTTATGGCCCAATCTTCATGAAACTTGGTCAGGATGTTTGTCTACATGATATCTCGGATGAGTTCGAAATTGGGTCATGTGGGGTCAAAAACTAGGTCACCAGGTCAAATCTTAGAAAAACCTTGTGAACACTCTACAGGCCACAGTTATGGCCCAATCTTCATGAAAGTTGGTCAGGATGTTTGTCTACATGCTATCTCGGATGAGTTTGAAATTGGGTCATGTGGGGTCAAAAACTAGGTCACCAGGTCAAATCTTAGAAAAACCTTGTGAACTCTCTGGAGACCTAGATTTTTGTCCCAGTCTTCATTAAACTTAATATGAATGATGACTGCATGAATTCCCAGTTGAGTGCAAATTCAGGTAGGATCAATATGTAGGTCACTTAGTCTAATGTTAGAAAAACACTTTTAGATGCCAGATTTTTTGTCATTATGCCTAACACAGCCATCTTACTCAGGTGAGCGACACAGGGCCATCTTGGCCCTCTTGTTTAATTATATAATGCCATACAACTGAAAGGTGTGATAGCCCAACCCACTGGGAGGTGCCTATGATATCAGCTAAACTTTTCAAAATCAACGATGCATTTATTAATCATTTAGCATGTTCTATATTTATCTGGTCAGCAAATCCTTGTCAGTGTTTCCTGGCTAATATTTAACTGATCTGCAAAATCAGACACGATATACCTGCTATATATTAAACTGGTCAGCAGCCATTATGCATTTGAATTATTTAGCAAATTCTTAAACTTAAAATGCCCTTTAAAGTCTTAAAAAGGTAATGCATTCATAATAACTACTCCAACCAGTAGAGAACAAAAAATGTGAAGACCCTCGTATTGCTTTAATGCAATAAATGTATCTGGTGATAATAACTTGATATAACAACAACACTGATAATATTTAAAGCTTTTCATAGATAAAAGTATAGGGAATGAAAACTTAGAGCAACCATATGTTTATGGTTTGAGATAATATGCTTTATTTCTTGCAAGAGTCTGGTTATAATTATCCCCCGCCGCCTTTTGGCAGGGGATATAGTAATAGTCTCCGTCTGTCCGTCCGACATTTTTGTTCAGAGCATAACTCGAAAAGTATTTGAGGTATTAACTTGATACTTCATAGGTGGATAGATCTCATTGAGGAGGAGTGCAGTGCACAAGAATGATAACTCTACCTTTCATAATTTTTGAGTTATTGCCCTTTGTTTTTTTTTAGACTTAATTTTTGTCCGGAGCATAACTCGAAAAGTATTTGAGGTATCAACTTGATACTTTATAGGTGAATAGACCTCATTGAGGAGGAGTGCAGTGCACAAGAATGATAACTCTACCTTTCATAATTTTTTAGTTATTGAGTTATTGCC
The DNA here is from genome assembly GCA_021229015.1 of Solen grandis. NCBI lineage: Eukaryota > Metazoa > Mollusca > Bivalvia > Adapedonta > Solenidae > Solen > Solen grandis. Next base: position 43,161,768 of record CM037785.1, read on the forward strand.
CTTTGTTATTTTTAGATTAATTTTTGTCCGGAGCATAACTCAAAAAGTATTTGAGGTATCAACTTGATACTTCATAGGTGAATAGATCTCATTGAGGAGGAGTGCAGTGCACAAGAATGATAACTCTACCTTGCATGATTTTTGAGTTATTGCCCTTTGTTATTTTTCAGATTTAATTTTTGTCCAGAGCATAACTCAAAAAGTATTTGAGGTATGAACTTGATACTTCATAGGTGAATAGATCTCATTGAGGAGGAGTGCAGTACACAAGAATGATAACTCTAGCTTTCATAATTTTTGAGTTATTGCCCTTTCTTTTTTTTTTAGACTTAATTTTTGTCCAGAGCATAAGTTTAAAAGAATTTTATGTATCATCTTGAAACTTCATAGATAGATAGATCTTATTGGGGAGGAGTGCAGTGTGCAAGAATGATAACTCTACCTTTCATAATGTTTTGGTTATTGCATTTTTGTTATTTTTCAGGCTTAATTTTTATCACAGTGACCTTGACATTTTACCTGTAGACCTCAAAATAGAGGAATTCGTAGGTCTTCACTTGGGTTTCATATCTATAATTACTTTAAACATCAGTCTTCATTACCAGAAATTTTCTTTTAAAAATGAAATATTCTACTCTCCAACACATCTTCTAAAGAGCAAGCTTTCGGCGGGGGATGGCCATGTCAACATGGCTCTTGTCGGCAATATCACTGATTCCATTGGTTGAATTGAGAAGCCGACTGCTGTTTGTGGTCTGAGGTGAGGAAAGGGCCCTTATGTTTGGCAAAACCGACCTCTCATTTCATTTTTCTAAAATAAATCATATTAAAGTAATAAAAACAACATTAATTAAGGTCTGCATGCATAAAATCAGGAGTGAAGATTTTATTACAATTTTATGATACTTTTTTGGAAATAGTTACAGCTAGTGGCAAAAAAGGCCTTGAATTTCTGGGGTTTTTATATATATATAAAAATAAAACCTTATGTAGCGTAGTTTATATATAGAAGATAACTTTAGTCAGATTGGTATCAATAACCTCAAAGCAATCTATTGTGGTGGGTACAATACACAAGTCACGAAATATAATAATTCATTTTTTGCAAAGACAAAGTAAATGCAGTATAGACCCCCTATAATGGCACGTGTCCGATGATAAGTCAATTACAAGGTTCTATCAAGGATGAAACCACAGGCGGACACCACGACAGGTACCGTTCATTATAATGCATAAGATGAAAATTAAGTACATGTATTAAGATTGCCTTGCGATTCCATTGATTGTTATAAGAATTTATTTGATGGTTTTAGGTGGATTGAAATTCGTATTTTCACTGTTTCAAACAGTGAATATTACCATTTTTATAGTTTTGTTATGGGAACAAGATTTCAATATTGATTTCTAAGAAATAAAATTTCTTCAGGAAATACCTGAAAAAATGTTGATTACATGCTTTCTCCATTTATTTGACTCTTTTTAGACCGAATAACGATTCATGCAACTTCAGAAATTTGGGGCTCCCCACAGGGTAAACTTTATGATGAACTAGTAAAAATGTGTAAAGCATCGCAAAAAAGGCATTAAATAAAAATAGAATTTGTTACTTACAGTGGAATATCATTTTAAATCCTCACTCGATCAATTAAAAACGGTATTCCACTGAAATCAATTCTTATTATCTTCTATTTATAACATGCTAAAGGTTGAAGCAGAAAGACAAAATACATAAATCGAGAAAGGTCGATATACTCATACACCGAACGGTGGCCGAGTGGTTAGAGCGTCCGCCTCGGGATCGGGAGGTCGTGGGTTCGATCCCCGGCCATGACATACAAAAGTCGTAAAAAATGGTACGGTTATAGCTCCCTTGCTTGGCGCTCAGCATATAAGGGTAGTTACAGGACTGGTTGGCCCGGTGTCAGGATAATGTAACTGGGTGTGGTATCATGCCACATGTCTACGGCATGATACTGCAGTGTGGCAGCACTATATCTGTCTCAAGTAGACATCGTCTCCAAATGACTGAAATACTGTCGGTGGGACGTTAAACCCAACAAACAAACATACTCATACACCGAGAAAAAATCTGTATTATTGCAGATGGCCAACTGTAAATAAATTTATTATTGCAGATGGCCAACTGTAAATAAATTTAATTCATTAATGTCTTCAGATTCACCAAATGTGAAGGACACTGCCAAATTGATTCACTACACTCAGAGACCACGGAGGCACACACACCTCTGCAGAGACTTAATATAAAGTCTCTGAAACAATCTGGGCCTCCGTGGCCGAGAGGGTAAAGTCACTGACTTTAACACTCACTCAGCCCGTCACCGCGTGGGTTCGAATCCCGGCAGGGTCATTCGGATTTTCATGTGAGGAAGCCTTCGAGCTGGCTTGCGGTAGGTCGGTGGTTCTACCCAAATGCCTCCGTGCATTCGGGGTTTTCCTCCACCTGTAATTAGCTGGACGTCGCAATATGACTGAGATACTGTCGAAGCGACGGTCAACTCAAATAGTCAAGTCTGCTACAATCTTCAAAACGACAAATTGTGCAATATATACCACCCCTAAACGCATACAAGTATCACTAACCCTGGAACGCCTAACACCAGACAAGCGGACACCAAAGTAAAAACTATCCCTATGTCTTATATACCTGTGTGAAATGAAAATATGTTCAAGCAGAACTTATATATATAACGATATAATAGGAGATAATATTTAGCAAGGTATACGTTAAAACATGTTTTTTATTGAATTTATTCATAACAACGATTCCTATAAATTAATAATTGACGTCGCTATATTCCTGTTGGTACAGGATTGCATAATATTGGTTAATGCTGCGTAATGGAGATCTATACTCCGAAAGAAAGTCGAGGTAGCCGTCGTCATCCGGAGATTACCGAGTTACCCTGATATTTTTAGAAGTTACCACTATTCTATTTTTAGACATTACAACCCTATAAATATTGGCGTTGACGTCCAACAGGCGCAGTTGTTCGTCGAAGCTACGTTTTCGAGGTAAGAAAACCTCTGCTAATGGTTACCATTTGCGATAATTAACCACATAACTGTTTACATTAGATTAATAAAAAAGTTGTTAACCGTAATTTAAAAAAAAATGCTTTTTAGCTCATCGGTCTATGTCTGTCCATCGGCGTCCGTCCAGAATTGTTTCAAACGACATCTCTGAAACCACATACAAATTATGGCATCTTTTTAACTAAGAAAAAAAAATGATTAAAACTTTGGCATGCAAACTACTATCCAGTTTATATCTCAACACAGGGATTTACACTACTTTTGATTTTCAGGGGTCCACTGGACTCAGGATCCTTAAAAACAGGGGCCCATCATGAATTTCAGGGGGTCCAAGCTATTTAACCTCACCAAAATATACTACTCAAAATTTGCTAAGGATCACTAGCTATTTTCCAGAAGAGTTATAAGTCTTGCGACTTTGAGGGCATGGAATGTTAAAGTAAATTTTAAAACTTTTTTTTTTCTGCGCAGATGTGTTGTTACTATACCAAAGCCATTATCTTTAACTAAAAGTATGTATTCCAGATCCTTAAAATTGAGAAATTTATTAAATTTAATAAGTGCAAATTTTGAGAATTCACATTAAAATTTGACTAGGTGGATAACAGACATTCTTGTTTTCTTACAGTATCATTTCAAGCATCCTTAACAAGTATTCCTTGTAGAAAACAAAAATATCTGGATATTCAAAATTCTGTTATACACCGTCTGCAACTGAATCACATAATCATTGAGTTCACTAACAGTTTTTTCAACGCTTTGATCGTGATCAGCTTTAATAGCGGTTGCGAAATTTGAACGCATATTTAAGACTTGTAAGCTGTTCATGTAGACATCAGTGTCTTGATGACGAATTAATAAGGAGTTTTGAAAGTTTATGCAACCCTCTGTAAAGGGATTTGATGAGCTTTTCGCTGAAATGCAGGTATTACAATACGTACATGCCTTCGTCACGGAACTGTAGCCATTTAATTTTTCAAGCCATATACTGAAATTTCTGCTCACGTTTTGATTTTGAGGAAGATTGTAACTGTAATCAGGGTGACCAGTTGACAATAAATTTTCATGTTTCTGGTCATCGCGATCTTTTATTTTGCCCCATAAACTTCTTAAGTCAGTTTGTGTTTGCCATGCTTAACTTTGATAAGACATGTGAGCGGAAGCGTTCAATGATTGGACGCTAATTTTAAAAGGCACAGTGATTGGCTTGTAAATTTAACTAGTTAAATATAGCGTTGGAAATTCCAAGAGATTTACGAAGACATTTGATAATGAATTGGCACAGATATTCTGGACAATTCGTGCGTACACATGGACGCAGACTTTATTTTTCGGTGCGTACAGTCTGTGATTCATGCGTATATGGACGCAGGATCCTGCGTCCGGTAAATCCCTGTCAACAACCATTTATGGTACAAGCATGAATACTGTATGTCAACCAAGGTAGATAACTCCAGACTGATTTTAATACAAATTATGGCCCCTTTATAACTAGAAATTTTGGTGGAAAGTTTGCATGCAAGTTCGAGTTAACATTCACACTGTTGATACAAACGTTTATGAGTGTGTTCAGGAGCATCAGAAATCCAAGGTGGATATAATTCTTGACTGAATTTAATGGAAGTTAATTATGACCCTTTTCAAACTTAGATATATTTCGGTTAAACCTTTGAATGCATTATAAAGTGCTATTATGCTCATAACTCAGTAAATTAAGGCATGGGATTGATTTTAGACTTCATAAACATATTCAAGAGTATCAGACTATCATAGATTTTTTTGCAATTTATGGCTCATTTTTAACTTAGAAATTATGGTTATCTAAAGTTTTATACTGTATATAATTATTTATCAGTATCAAGATACAGGATTGATTTGAACCTAAACACCATTAACATGTTCAGTGAATATACTATCAAGCAGATCACATTTGACTGGATTTAATGGAAATTATGGCCACAAATTTTAGCTCACCAGAGCAACACTCAAGGTGAGCTTTTGTGATACTTTGAGTGTCTGGTGTCCGTTGTACATACATTTTTAGTGTTTACACTCTAACTAGTATCTTCATTTCTTAAATAATCATCTTCAAACTTGATGACAATGATTATGACTATAATATCTCTCGAGTTCGATTTAATGGCTGAGTTGGCCATTTATGTCAGGAGTTACCCAGACAACATTCTCTATCGATTGCAACATTGGCTCGACATCTTTTGAAATATTGGCTGCAAAGGGGGCCACTGTCGGGCCGAGGTCGGATTTATATATCGGACTGACATCATGAAGATGTCGGCCTGACGTCGACTTTATATCGACCAAATATCATTTCCTATATCGGTTGCAAACAGGGCCGCTTATAATCTACCCGATATCATGTTGATGTTGGCCAGACGTTTACTGTGTATTGGCCGAATATCATTTCAAATATTGGTTGTAAAGAGGGCTGATATCAGGCCAACATTGGGTTTATATATTGGCCAGATATCATTCTGACGTTGTTGACTGTGTATCGGCTGAATGTTGTTTCAAATTCACTTAAAATGCATCATTTTCTTGGCAGAGTTTCGAAAAGGCGATCAATATGTTACAAATAAATTTAACAAATCAATACTTATTACAAAGGCTCTTATTAGGAGTGGATTACAACTCTATCATGCTAAAATCAGGTATCCATTTCACAAAATGTTTTTAATCTAAATGATAATTCACAAAATTATGTTACATTAATTGGGCGCAATAATTTAATGGTTTCCATAATCATAAAGGAGTCAAAAAGTAGGTCTCTTAATTGGTCAAATCTTAATTAGTAAAATCTTGTTTACACCACAGAAAGTCGCATTTCTAGTCGAATCTTTGTCAAATTGTTAGAAATGTTTGTGTTGATGATATCACGGTCATGTTCAGTCTTGGGTAAGGCATGGTAAAAAAAAAATAGGTCACTAGATCAAATCTTAGTGTAATCCTAGCCACATTATTAGCCAGATCTTTCTCAGAATGTTTGTCTTGATGATATCTCGGTCAAGTTAGATCATGGGTAAGGCATGGTCAGTATTCAGGTGAGTGATTAAGGGCCATCTTGGCCCTCTTGTTTATATATTATTTTTATCAATATAATGTTATAGGTAGATGCTGTCTCACTTTTTTATATATTTCAACATGACAGCTATCATAAACTAATTCAGATTTATCTATATTTTTTTCTTTCTTTTTTTTTACAGTTAAAGCCATGTATTTAGGTAGCAAGTATGCCTACTTTAGTGCGGGGGAAGATGAAGAGGAGGTTGTAGTTGGAAACGTTCGTAGTGAATCTGAGGGATATGTCAATGATGATAGGGAGGTGAGTATATGGTACTGTTCACCCTTTACCTCATGAATATTCATGTTCAGATTTATGACTTCTTTTTCTTCCTTAATGTACAGTACCCTCTCTGGGGCATTGTCGTACATTAACTTGATGTGTGTAGAAACTGAGCTACAATATTTTTTTAGCAAACAGAGGAGACCCTGTTCTGATCTGGGTCTGCTCTGTTTGCCAATGCATCAAAATGAGTCTATATGAAGTGAAGGGTTAAAATACAGTGTAATGCATACATCATTGCTCTCCTTAGTCTTTGAAACCCAAGAGTCATTGACTCTTGGGGTCAGATTTTCAAGCGTTCAAAACAAATTTTAAGAGTCAAATGAAATTTGCAATATTTCGCTTGGATCGTAGTAGTTAACAAATTTTACATGTAGTGATATACATATTTAGATTAACAAAGTTTGTATGTGGTGTATGATACTTGTTTATTGTATGTACATATTTGCAAGAAGTGATCTGATTAAAAGAAATCAAAAACAAAATGAAAATTAAATTTGTTTCTACAATTTTGCATACAAAACACTAGAATAAATATCCGGACAACTGCGTATGCTGATGGTTTGTCCTCTAGGAAGGTAGCTCCCTTTCTCCTGCTGAATGGTGATAGAGTTCATTCTGGGCCATCTATGACAGGTTATTCATCACAATGAAACACAACCTCCTGAAAATAGTCAACAAAAAATAACAAATGAAAATAATTATCTTCTGTTCCATTCCTAAGAAACTGCATTTTCATCATGGAACAGTCATCATAATGTACTGTTGTCAATTTTAAATGTGAACAGGATAATTTAATTTGTACATTCTAGATTAGCTGTTTTATTTTAAAAAAAAAAATACTTAATACGGAAAGAAAATGACAGCTGCAATATTTAATCCCCTGCCACGGAGCAGGAGGGGATTATAGGAATGGCCTTCGTCTGTCTGTCTGTCCGTCCGTCCTCCATCCGTCTGTCTGTCTGTCCGTAACAATTTCGTGTCCGCTCCATATCTCCTTTACCCCTTGAAGGATTTTCATGAAAGTTGCCTCAAATGTAAACCAAATTGAGACGATGTGCAGAACACAGGTGGCAGCCATGTTGGCTCAAGGTCAAGGTCACATTTGTAGGTCAAGTGTTCTAACCTTGAATTTCCATTATATTTTTGTTTCTGTGTCATATTTTCTGAACAACGGAAAGGTCTCATAAGTCAGCTACATTGAATTGTTGGCAAAAGAAGCGCAATTTCCATTAGAGAAAAACATAATTATCTCAATTGGATCTCAGTATTGTCTTATAAGTAAGTATACACCTTATTGATTTGTGCATTTTGTATAGTAACCAAAAGCTTCTATTCATATGGCACCATTCCACTACTTTTCACAGTCCATTTTTTTACCTGAATTATGCTACCACAGTGATATCCTTATTGGTAAAGATTAATTAAAATATTATTACACTTTGTCAAACTAAATACTATCTTGTCTTGCATTGCCTTATCCTAATGCATAAAATGTAGTTTAAACCCCACTGTATCAGTAGTACTAACAAGGTTAAAGTCTTTAATAAGGAGGCGGTGGGGGATATAGCTGTCCTTTGGACTGCCTTGTCTTTTTGAGATTAGAGCTACCTTTTTTTATTTAAAGTTGAAAACAACTAAAAGATGACATTTGTTAATTAAAAAAATGGATCTGACCACTATCATAACATTCATTATTACATAGATGAATTATCCAGGCATATTAATTAAAACATAATTGCCCAAATCAGCTATGGAAAAAAGTGGGTTACTAAAATTAATTTTTTAACCTTGTTTTATTCTGTATGGGTTGATCTACTTTCGGTTTTGGTCCCACATTATTAAGTTGACAGACTAATCATACCTATTTATTACAATCATCACCTCTTCTATCTTAACCAGCATGGTTAAATTACTGTCATTAAACTATTTGTTGTCATCAAGCAATAAAAATTTCAGCTGATTCCGGTCAGCGTATAACCTGAGTAACAGCCATAAGAAGTAAAACATTTAACCGTGGTTTTGCCTGTAATGTTTTTACACATCGTAAAAAAGGGATCAAGCAATCTCGTGCAGTACCTGTACAGTACATTACTGTAGTTGACCATTGAGGGTACACAAAGATGGCCAACACAATAAGTGAATTTTTAATTACGTTGGTTACACAATCGGTGATAACATTCAGTCGTGTATACAAAGATTGCCGAAGAAACACGATAATTTGTTAGGCTAATTAGAGTAAATGACAGCAATAGCATATCAATGGGGGGTCAGTTTCACTCATTGATCACGTAATCTGCTAGAGGCGGTACTTTTATGACCAACTGATCTGGTGGTATTGACGCACCAGCTGTAATTGCCCCGGGTCAAAATGATGCTTGGTACAATTTTACCTTGGGTAGAAAAAGCGTCATTGGGAAATTTCCCAGGTCAAAACCCAGGAGCTCGGGTCAAAGGAAAGCCCTGATACGGTACATTAAATGCATATCAGTCCTATACCCAGACCCACAGTCACCCATCCAAGGACTGAGCTTAAGTTAATTAGCAAGTTAGTAATAGCAAGTAGCCACATTGCCCAAAAGCTATCTTTACTGCAAGGCAGTATGCAGGATACTGCAGTGGGCTATATCACTATGTACAGTCCTGCATTGTGGCTAGGGGTTAGGGTTTTCAAACCGGGCCATGACCTGCCAAAGCTATTTTAAGTGTTGCTTGTATATCTTCCTTGTGCTTGGTACTTAGCAAATATGTAAGGGTAATTGTAGGGGAAGATAATTCAGTATACATGTATCTCCAATTCCATGGGATCAAAATTTTCTTCGAGATGTCAGAAGTTAGACCTATTCAAAAGGCTGCATTCTGAGCCCATGAACCAGCAAACGTTTTGTTTTGTGGTCCTGAATAAGTTGTTGACATCTTAAATCATCATGACATGTCTTTTGGAATATTGAATACATAAGCATTCATTTGTTATGTATATTTCTTTGTTTCATAAAAAAAACTACTGTAATTTATGACTGCTTGGTTTGAAGTAAAGGTATTTATGTAGTAGGTGCTTTTAAAAATCCGGTGTGTGGATACAATTTAAAACATTGTCTTAAAAGTTTCTTCAACTCTTTTTCTTAATAAGAAACAGACTTTCTAGCTGGTACAAAAAGTTTCGTAACTGGACCAATTTGTGTCATCAGCTGACTGACAGGCGTTAAAAAATTTCTGTAGTATGGTAAGCGTTGGTGGAATTTGAGATAAACAAACAATTACATATTGCACTATAAGATAATTCTATTACATTTGAAATTGTCTCTTTGTTATGTTAATATTCTTTATGTTTATGATCTTGAATGCAGCAGATTCCATGGTGTGTGCATGTGTATAAACAGTGTTGTTTTTCTGTAAACAGACAATTATTGCAGTTGTAAATAGGGCTGAAACAAGTACCTGGGTAACTGCGGATCGGGTAAAAAATTGCCAGTACCCGGGTACAAAGTCATTACCTGATGTCGGCCTTTAGAATTTCTATTATAATACCTCATGCACTTCCTTTCTTTATAACATACTATATATATTCATCGATAGCAAATTCATAATACAGTGTTATTTCCTTTAACATATTCTATACTCTGTGAAGAAATTGTATTTGCGTGCATTCAAAATAGACACAATTTTGGTGTACTAAATCTGTATTGTTAAAAGCTTATTGAATTCTCAGTACATTGTGCACTTTGATATTGTGATTTGAAATCATTAAGCATATATAAAAAGCATGGTTTTAAGAAGAATATGAAGAAGTGTCAAGTTGTTAATTATATATAAATCTTGGTATTTTCCAATAAAGGGCAATTGACCTAACAGAACATATAATCAATTGAATACTCACATAGCTTGAAAAGAAACTAAGAAGGTATTATAGCTCATTTGCTGAATATTTGATTGAAAGCCATCATATTATGATAGAGAAAAAAAAAAAACATTTTTAAAACAAATATGGGTATGTATGTTAACTGCCAGCAGTTTGAATTTATTTCAGTTGTATCTAAATGAGAATATTGATACATATATGAAACAGAGCTTAACAATTTCATTGTTACACTTCTGTTTATGTAAGTAAATAAGATTATAATTAGGTGAACCAATGATAAGGCTTATCATAGTTTGAAATGAAAAAAAGTTAATATACATGACTTGATAAATATAATTATTGTAAGAAAAGCTATAGCCTTGAGGCGCATGTTTAAAGATAGTTTCTCAGATGAGTTTTCAGTGTGATACACTTTGTAAAATATACAGAAACTGCTGTTCTCAACCCTTAGCTAGGATATAAGTCTGTTATTTAGCAAATTCCATATGTTAAGTAAATGTGTATTATTTATTGATGATTATCAGTACACCTAAAGAAACACACATTGACTAACACTTGTACAGAATGGATAATTATTATTTATACATTTTGACATTATTTAATCAAGTTACCAACAGTAAACTATAATCAATTAAATTATTTTCCCTTTAGTTTAATCTTATTTATTTTAGGTTGTTTGGGAAAAAAGTTTTTATAACTTCCCTCTTGATGATGGGTTAGACCAGTACTTTTCGCCTGGAAAGGTAATGAAAAATCCTTGTCCCCAACAGGGTTTGAACCCACAACCTTTGGATCTGCAGTTGGGAACACAGTGCCCTTATTTTCCCTTTAAATCAATTGGAGAGACATTTCTCAATTTAAACAGAGTTCTTAACCTGAGCCAACTTTTCATGACTAGGCAATTATGAAAGACCATACATTGCTTTACATGGATTCAAGGTCACAACTAAGAGATCTCTGTTGAGTTAAATGACCATGTTGACTACATGTATGCTTGTTTTGTCAATGTTGACCTTCAGAGCTGTCTGCTGGACATACTGGACACAGCAGGACAAGAGGAATACTCAGCCTTGAGGGACCAGTACACACGTACTGGAGATTGCTTCCTGCTGGTTTACAGTGTCACCGATAGTACATCATTCTCTGAGGCAGAGGCCCTATATGACTTTCTGAAGAAAGTCAAGAAAGTGGAGAAACCACCAACAGTAAGTTATGATATAGTTTAAAATTACTTTTCAGATGTCAACAAATTGTTTGTTTTTAGATATACACCTAAAATGACTGGCAGTGCATTTTTCTTCAAGCCAACCGGTATATACTTTTTCATTGCTCATTATTTGCACACTTTAAAACGAGCCCAGATTAGTCACTGATTAGACCGTTCTCCTTGATAACTATTCAAGAGGACTGCATAATATGAGGTAAATTGCAGGAAATAATTTTTTCCTTGTAATCCTGTGATTCTGTAATTGGGGATATATAATCAATCAAGCTCAGCCAGTCATGCTTCTGTAATTCTCCATTTTGTTCTATCATTAGAAGTTATGTGCATGCTGGTGTTCTCATACATGTATATCCTTTTCCTCTCTAACGGTTTTATCAGTTTTAATGTCTTTATAGACGATTTATTTGGTTACATGAATAGATTGTGGGAGATAGGCCAGTGTACACTTTGAGTTTAGGCAGTATTGTGATTTAAAATCAAACCGTAAATTAGTGTGGACTTCCATTTCTTAAATTCAAAATTTAAAGATGTTTTATTTAAGAATTAAAAAAGATAAATCTTGATTAAATACTTGATTTAATAAATAAATTGAATGAGCGTTAATGGGTGAAAAAAACAACAAGGTAAGCACTGTTTCAATGAAAACGAGCACCAATTTGCATTTTTAGCTCGACTATTCGAAGAATATGAGAGCTATTGTAGTCATCCTGGCGTTGGCGTCGGCGTTGGTGTTGCAGCTTTTGGTTACAGTTTTGCGTGCAAGTTTCTATCAACCTTATATCTCAATAACCATTCATGGTAGTGACTTGAAAGTTTATAAATATGTTCAGGGTCATCAGACAACCAAGGTAGATAACTCTTGACTGAATTTAATATGAATTATGGCCCCTTTTTAACTTAGAAATTTTGGTTAAAGTTTTGCATGCAATAGAAAATTTGGTTAAAGTTTTGCATGCAATAGAAAATTTGGTTAAAGTTTTGCTTGCAAGCTACTATCTAGTTTGTATCTCAATAACCATTCATGGTATTGACTTGAAAGTTTATGAATATGTTAAGGGTCATCATACAACCAAGGTAGATAACTCTTGATGGAATATATTACAAATTATGGCCCCTTTTTATCTTAGAAATTTTGGTTAAAGTTTTGCATGCAAGATACTCTCATGCTTATATCTCAGTATCCAGGCATGCGATTGATTTGAAACATCTTTAATATATTTAAGGGTATCATACTTTCATGGTAGATAACTCTTGATTGATTATGTTACAAATTATTGCCCTTTTTAACTTAGAAATTTTGGTTAAAGTTTTGCATGCAAGGTACTTTCATGCTAATATCTCAGTATCCAGGCATGTGGTTGATTTGAAACATCTTTAATATGTTTAGGGGTATCATACTTTCATGGTAGATAACTTTTGATGGAATATATTACAAATTATGGCTCCATTTTTTAACTTAGAAATTTTGGTTAAAGTTTTGCATGCAAGGTACTTTCATGCTTATATCTCAGTATCCAGGCATGGGACTGATTTGATGGCCCTTTTCTAACTTGGATTTTTGGTTAAAGTTTTGCATGCACAGTCTTATTGTGCTTATATCTCAGTAACTAGGCATGGGATTGATTTTAGACATCATAAAAATATTAAGGGTTATCAGACTATCAAGGTATATCATTTTTGACTATTATTATGTACAGGGTATGTGAAGGGCAAGAATTGAAATAGATTTCATTTGATTTACCAACAAGCATTTTGAATAGTCGAGTGTGCTGTCCTCTGACAGCTCTTGTTATGCAACATCATTGACCTTAGGGGCAAATGAAAATGAATGTAACCAAAAAATGTTAGCCTCTTCTTTTAGCAATGCTATCTCCATGTCTTGTATTGATCAGTGTGTTTTCACTGAAATTAGTTGATAAATCCCCGAGAAAAATATTTCTTATAAGTGTTTTTGGTTATTTACAAGTACAATTTTACTACAATATTAATTAAGAAGAGTCTGATAGATGGACTGATTCCCATACTGGTTCAGACTTTGGACTGAAGGTTTTCATGATGTCTGCCAGTAAGTGCAAGGAAAGTAGGATGTGCTAAAGAGTTCAAAATTAAATTGGAGAGAGTGTGAAAGTTATTTTATTATACTTCATTATTGTAGAGTTAGACCAGCGACAATGATAGAAATAAAGTGAAAATTCTTACTTTGATTTTTATTCTTATTTTATCAAAATGCACAAACAGCAGTCCTGTAATCCAAGAAATAAAAAGGAGGTCTAAATTGTATGAGTTAATTTTTTGTGTTGATCTCGTGATATTTACATGATTACAAAATTAATGATTTTGACATCACTGGTGAAGTTATGATAATCTAAGATCAACAGGCTTAAGTGGTAGTTTCTAAATTCACATTCTCTTTATATGATCATTGATGTGAAATAGGTATTTTTTAACCAGGTTTTCCGAAGGAAAACTCTGGTTATTAGATTGGGGTATGTCGGCGAGCGGGCGGGTGTAAACAATTTCTTCTGTGCGCAACTCCTCCTACATTTTTCAACAGATTTGGCCCAAACTTTTATAGAAGCATTATTACATAGTGGCCTGGCGCATATTGTCAGGGTTTTGTGGTTTGACTATTTTTGATGCATTTATGGCCCTTTGTTATTTTTTTACATATGTAATATATGGGAAATATTCTTCTGTGCGCAACTCCTCTTACATTTTTCAACGGAGGAACTTCAAACTTTTACAGAAGCATTATTACATAGTGACCTGGTGCATATTGTTAGGGTTTTGTGGTTCGACTATTTTTTATGCAGTTATGGCCCTTTGTCCCTTAACGGATGTAATATAAAGGGAAATATTCTTTCGTGCACAACTTCTACATTTCTTAATGAATTTTGTCCATACTTTAACAGAAGTTTGCTTTATACAGAATTGCATTAGATTTAATAGACATTGAGCACAAAATTGTTTGACTGATACAAATAATCTGTACTGGGACGAAACATTGCGAAAAGAAAACCTGGTTTTGTGACAATTCCTGTCACTTGTATTGTAGTAAAAATGATTACTTTTCATTATTTCAGGTTTTGATTGGGAACAAGACCGACCTGGTTGATGACAGAGCCATATCAACTGATGAAGGGTCTGCACTGGCAGCCAAACTGGGTGTACCATATGTGGAGACCTCTGCAAAAACAGCCGCTAATGTTACATTAGCTTTTGAAACTCTGATACGCAACACTCCTCGGACAGGCATGGAGTATAAGGTAAGCATGCATATTTTTTTTCTCCTTTATATATGTAATGCTATTTTAATGAAAATGACATCATGTCAGATTTTTTTTTTTTGATATCTTGAGATATTTTGATTGGTTTTAGGAAATAGATAAATATATTGCAACAACTGCGATAGATTGCCTTTATAGGACACATAGAGCAATGAAATATCATAATCATGATACCTTATAAACCTTGAAAGCAAGGCTTAATCAGTATAATATTGCTTGTTACTTGTTATAATTTTGAAGAATCTGAGAAGAAAATAGCTGCTATATACATGTATTTGTAAAAATGAAAATAATCTTATAACTTTAATACTATATACAAAGTACTTAAGTCATCTGATCCATGCTCAAAGCTAAGAATAGATAGTTTTGATCTGCAACTAAAATTGCAA
>CM037785.1:43177042-43227042 GCA_021229015.1 Solen grandis
CTAGATGATGCTATACACTAAATGCCTTAACTCTCAGCCTTGTGGTTCTGACATACGTATTTTTTTAAGTTCTTTCCTTTATAATAAATGTTTAATTAAGTGACCCCCTGCAGGAGTGTAGGAAAACCACCATTTTCAATTTTCAAATCAGGACAAAATCCCCCCACCCCAACTATGTTTTTCAAGAAGCAGATGAATAATACCAAAATGTGCTTTTAATATAAATTGTGATGTTTTTTAAATGTATTTTAATAAATAGAACATTAAAAATCAATATATTGTATGTACTGTTTTGTTTGTTGCACCAGTCCTGTATATTTGTATCTTTATTTATTTATATGAATTTAAATAAATTTAATGAAACTTATAAAATTTATTTACCGAAACATTAATGAGAATGAATTTTGAAGCAATATTGTGATCTTGAAATGTCACCCTAATTAAAAATCATCAACAAACTGTTAAGAATGAAATCATGTGCTAATTACTTAATCATCTAACTGCAAAACTGTGAAAATGTGACCTTTTGTTGTGTATATACTGTCTAATTGAAATTGATGTTTTGTTTGCATTGTTTTCATTCCTTTATATGAATTTAAATAAAAGGTTACTTTTACAGCATTTTCCCCTTTTTTATTTAACTTCTTGAAATACATAGTACCTTATAAAACTCACTTACATCCACATATATATTTGATCATGGAAAATCCATTGGGGGCATTTTGTCCACCTATGTAAAAATGAGCGGAGGGGGGGGGGGGGGGGGGGGGGGGGGATATGATGATGTACAGCTTTTCAGGTTTCTTTTTTCAATCATCCAGAGTTGAAATTTACCGGTATTTGATCTCAGAAAATGGATATACTGAAAGCCCATGAATACGATAATATGATCGTGAGAAACTGAAACAACTTGATGGAAGCCATTTTCAATATAAACAAGTAAGTTTATTTTACGGGACCTCATGATGTATAGGAGAAACTTGACAGGTGGCAATTGTTAAGTAATGTTTGTTAGTTGGGAGAATTTTGACAGGTGACAATGGTCCCCAGTGTTATTTAGAATGCGAGGACAAGGTTGAGTAATGTCATGTAATGAAAATGTGTCACCTTCATCCTACCCCTCGTTAATGTAATGGTCTAATGGTAATCTTATGCCATGTGTAGATAAAACGGTTCACCGTATGATTAGCCCGGTGACGTATGGATAGCTTTCAGTCTGTCAAAATGTACGACAGGGCACTGCTACCTATGTACGGGGACAATAAAATGTTAAAAAAAAAAAAAAAAAAAAAAAAAAAAAAAAAAATTCAAAACAAGATTTTGCGCATACGATACGATAAGTGATTATTTTTTTTTCAAATAAGTTACCCTTAAAATAAGGATGCGCGTTATACGTAGCTGTGCCTAATCTGCCCGTGTGTTCGGTACACACCTGAAATATCTAAACTCTAGGCCTTGTGGTTCCTGACAAGAAGACTTTTCAAGTTTTTCCTATATAAGTGTATGAAAATTTTGTGACGGTGATTTTTTGAGGTTTTTCAATTGCAGATCCTGTCTGATCTTGAGGAATCGCAAGACCACTGTACACACCAAATACCTAAGATAAAGGCCTTGCAGTTTTGGAGAAGCAGATTTTCAAAGTTTGCATTTTTAAATATATTTTTAGCTCCTGCGACCTACTTTTTCAACCAATCAAAAGAATTTGAACAATGTTGATAGGGGGATCAATCCTGTTAAGTTTGGTCTAAATCCATTCGATGGTTAAGGAGGAGATGTTGTTTAAAGGAATTGTTGATGACAGATGGCGCACGGACAACAGGCCTTCCAAATAGCTCACCATGAGTGCATTGTGCTAGGGTGAGCTAAAAAAACAATGCTTCAAATCAGCAATAACCTCCCCCAGTATAGGCCCTGACTTTAGTGGAATGGGCCCTTAATCAAATAGTGTCATTCACTCAACTCAGTGCTCCAGATAATTTTTTATCCAATCAGTACGGTACTGATTAAAATCAAAACATATCAGTACCGACCAACTTCCATCAGTACCACTTGTACAATAGAGAGAACACAATGTTAATCACAAACACTTTTAATTTCATATTCTAAAGACAAACATGTAACACTTTTTTATAATGTAAATAGTATTTTTTTTTTTTCATTTTATAAAAATCTGTATCTTTTTAAATATATTTTGCAAAAGTTTATGGACAATCCTTCATCTGCATGAAGAGGTCACATGACTGTCATATGTGTTCTATGTAATCAAGTGATGAAAATAAGTCAATGTATTCTGAAAGAGCAGACTTATGTACATTTCTTGTTAAATTTGTCCTCAGAGAGTAAGCTTTAGTTTGATAAAAAAAGTGCAAGCAAAGGATTTACTACGAATAAACTAACAAGAGGGCCAAGATGGCCCTGTGTCGCTCACCTGATTAAGATGGCTGTGTTAGGCAAAATGACAAAAAATCTGGCATCTAAAGTGTTTTTCTAACATTTGACTAAGTGGCCTACATTTTGATCCTACCTGAATTTACCTGGTGACCTAGTTTTTGACCCAACATGACCCAATTTCGAACTCATCTGAGATATCATGTAGACAAACATCCTGACCAAGTTTCATGAAGATTGGGTTAAAACTGTAGCCTGTAGAGTGTTCACAAGGTTTTTCTAAGATTTGACCTGGTGACCTAGTTTTTGACCCAACATGACCCATTTTCAAACCCATCCGAGATATCATGTAGACAAACAACTTGACCAAGTTTCATGCAGATTGGTCCAAAACTGTGGCCTCTAGAGTGTTCACAAGGGTTTTCTAAGATTTGACCTGGTGACCTAGATTTTGACCCTACATGACCCATTTTCAAACCCATCCGAGATATCATGTAGACAAACATCCTGACCAAGTTTCATGAAGATTGGGCCAAAACTGTGGCCTCTAGAGTGTTCACAAGGTTTTTCTAAGATCTGACCTGGTGACCTAGTTTTTGACCCCACATGACCATTTCACATCCGAGATATCATGTAGACAAACACTGACCAGTTTCATGAAGATTGGCCAAAACTGTGGCCTCTAGAGTGTTCACAAGGTTTTTCTAAGATTTGACCCGGTGACCTAGTTTTTGACCCCACATGACATAATTTCGAACTCATCTGAGATATCATGTAGACAAACATCCTGACCAAGTTTCATGAAAATTGGGCCAAAAACTGTGGCCTCTAGAGTGTTCACAAGGTTTTTCTAAGATTTGACCTGGTGACCTAGAGGGCAAACAAAGTGAAATCTGGCTTTTTTCAATTTTAAAAGGGGCGTAACTCCTGACCTAAGGGTCCAATTTCAGCCATAATCCAACTTAGCCAAAATTTGATGGTTATAAACATTGTTATAAAATTTAAAGATCATTGCTTATGAAATGAAGATGCTAGAGTGCAAACAATGTGAAATCTGGCTTTTTTGAATTTTAAAAGGGGCATAACTCCTGACCTAATGATACGATATCAGCCATAATCGAACTTGGCCGAGATTTTATGGTTATAAACATTGTTTTAAAGTTTGAAGATAATTGCTCATAAACTGAAGATGCTAGAGTGCAAACGAACAAATTGTGGACGACGGACGACGGACGGACGGACGACGGACATTCATCGATCCTAAAAGCTCATCCTGAGCACACGTGCTCAGGTGAGCTAAAAAGTGAATAAATTCATTTTTAGCACTTTTGTTCTGTCCCTTTTGTTCTGTTTTTACAAGGAGATCTCCAAAATTATATCTCGTCAAACTATGATACAATAATCGATTTCTATTTCTAAATTATAGTTTTAAATCATACTTCTTTCTTAAAAAAACAAGCAAGTAACAAGTTAAATTATAATTTGTTGACACTGAAAACATTTAAGTATAAGTACACATGTACAACATTTCTACCTGCACGTGGTTATCAATCACCTCGATGTCAGCGATTTTAGTTTATCACATTTTCGGGCGCGTATTATGCCAACTTATTTGTGTGGTTGTGTGTTTTTGGTGCTACAACTGATTTGATGATATCTTCCAGTAACGCTGCAACGAATTCATTTGCCTGTTTGTGCAGCACATCAGGCGGTGACTGCGATTTTGAATAGTGAAAATAATTAGTAATTTCTGATTGCTTCGCCATATTTGCGCATTTGAGAGTGACTTCCCTTGAATGATACATTCAATCGTAACTACGGTACTCGGCATTGTCCGCGCTATATCGGTACATACCTATGGTTTCCATTAATAAAAGCCGATAAATCTCGTTTTTTATGCACTCTAGACGTAACAGCTACAGAATATCGGTACTTATAGAACTGAAATTTGTTGCATACACGGATTTTTCCCACGTATTTGGTACGATGGATTTTGAAAATTCTAGCTTACTGCATATTTTTGCCGCGTATTTTACGTGGATACGCGGCCTATCTGGAGCACTGCAACTGTTAGGATTTCAGCATAAAATTTGAAGCCAGTAGGTTCGTACGTTTTAGATAATGAATTATATTGATATGAATGCAGCTCTTATATACATACCTGATTTTTGTAGAGCTAACCTCATTCTGTATCCATTCTGTGACAATATGTATGTCCTCCTGAAACACAAAACATGAGAAGCAATTAAGGTAAGTAAAACCAAAAAAAGAATCTTGAAATTTTTGTCTAATATGGTCTATCAAGAGAGATGGTTATTGCAAAATATGACCATTCTGCAATTTCATCAAATCAAGAACCATAACTCTTACTTGGCTGGTCATCAAACTTGACTGAGATATAGAGTGACCAAGTTGAGCAATGATCAGGTCACATAATTTTGCAATTTTTCAGTAAGTCTGAGAAATTCTGGCTGGTTATCTAACTTGGCTGAGATATTGTGCCCATACACATTGTGACCAAGTTTGGTAAAGGTCGATTTACATTTGTTCAAGTTAGAGAGCAAACACTGTTAATTTTGCAGTTTTTCATCGACTAAAGGGCCATAAACCTGAGGTGTCTGAGACAGTATGGCTGGTTATTGAACTTGGCTATTGTGCCAAGACATATGGTATCAATACATATTGTGACAATTAAAATATACACAACAGCAATAAACATGTGCTCCAAGTTTTAAAATTCATGACAAAGCCAGACCCCCAACACAAGTATGCAATTTCATGTGTGAATTATGAGGGACATCAATGGAAAGAAATTGTACATAATATCAACAAAAGTTTTCACATTTTTTCTAAGTCAAAAAAGGGCCATGATTATGCAAAAATATTTGGAAGAGTTACTGTCCCTATTTCTACTAGTTGGTCTGATGGAGATCAAAGCATGACTGTGTGAAGTTTGAGAAACATCCAATGAGTTAGAGTTCTGGATCAAGTTTATTTTAGCAACTTTTGTAAAAGGCCACCAATGGATCATTTATGCCAAGCTTCATCATTTTTTACAGAATGGTTTCAGAGGAGATATCTTAAAGAAAATTATTGACGCCCCACGATGCAGGATGGACGACAAAGGATGACAGACAAAGGGTAATCAGGGTAGCTCACCTTAATACATTGAGATCTGATGAGCTAACAAGAGCTGCCAGAGGACAGCACACTTGACTATTCAAAATGCTTGTTGGTAAATCAAATGAAATCTATTTCAATTCTTGCCCTTCACATACCCAGTATATAATAATAGTCAAAAATGATAGTCTTGATAGTCTGATACCCCTGAATATCTTCATGAAATCAGTCCCATGCCTAGTTACTGAGACATCAATCTCATTAAAATCATAATTATCCTAATTTACTCTCCTCTACTATATGTGATTAGGATCTGACAACATCGCATTAGATGTCACGTCAGATTTATATGCATAAACAAGTGCTTGATTTTAAACCTATCAAATAGCATGTTTCAAACCTTTTAATTTCAGTTCTTCTTCCTGAACTTGTTATCAAAATATCCCGAAAAGAAAATCCACACACAAAACATGAAGAAGAATACAGCTTTTTAGGTGTTTTTTCTACGGCTGAAACCATGTTTCATATGTTCATATATATTGATGTGGTTACTTTCCCTGGTTATACCGAATGATTCTGTAGGCGTCGATTTGATTGGCTTCTACAAAGGTCAACCTGTGACGACCTTCTATACGATGTTGTCAGATACAGTTACAGATACTGAATCTGATTTTAATGAGATTGCTTGGACATTAGCATAATAACGCTGTGCAAGCAAAATCCAAGTTAAAAAAGGGCATAATTTGTATTCCATTCAGTCAAAAAATATCCTCCTTGGTTTCTAATGCCCATGAACACACTCATAAACTTTCAAGTCAATACCATAAATGATTTATGAGATATAAGCTGGATATGCATGCAAAACTCTAACCAAATTTTTTTAAGTCAAAAAGTGGCCATAATCTGCATTATATTCTGTCAAAATCTATTTGTCTCAATATGATAATATGATATGATAACATTGAACATATTAAAGAAGTTTCAAATTAATCCTATGCCTGGTTACTGAGACATAAGCATAAAATTCCTTACATGCAAAACTTAAACCAAAATTTCTGAGTTAAGTCAAGCTAAATATTTTTTTAGTATGAAGTATATAAACAAATTCACAAACACTGACCTGGTGTCTTGTCAGAACATCTGATTCATAGATAAATTTTCTCGGATCTGATCCATTTCGTGTGATGCAGACTAGACCATACTTTCCAACAATTTCCTCAATCTGAAAAAAAAATAAGATTTTATGTAAACTACAGACAAATACCTTGCAAAGATTGTGCATTTTCCTTGAAAACCGATCATGGCAGTTTCTATTATCATGCTATTATAACAATTAAAACCGATCATGGCAGCTTCAATTATCATGTTACTATAACTCTTAAATCCAATCATGGCAGTGTCTATTATCATGCTATTGTAACTATTAAAAACGATCATGGCAGTTGGATAATCATGCTATTTTAACTATTAAAACTGATCATTGCAGTTTCGATTATCATGCAATTGTAACTATTAAACAAGAGGGCCATGATGGCCCTGGATCGCTCACCTGAGTATACGGTTACCCAAGGAAAATCAGTCTGTATTAAAACATTTTAAAATCTGGCCAGTAGTTTTAAAGGAGATGATCCCTGTAAAGTTTTCCCTATATACATAAAAGGCAAATAAGCCCCGCCCCTGGCGGCCATGTTTTTTAATTGGATCGGAATAATTTTAGCAACTTTGGTAGAGGTTGACCCAAGGAACATCTGTACCAATTTATTTTTAAATCTGGCCAGTAGTTTTGAAGCAGATGATTTTTAAAGTTTTCATATTTTTATTCTTTTTGTTGCCATAGCAACCAGAGTTCTATATGGATCAAGTTTATTATAGAAACTTTTGTGAAGGTTGACCTAAGGATCTATCCTGCCAAGTTTTATCAAATTCTGTCCAGTGGTTTCAGAGGAACTGTTGATTAAAGTTTTCCCTATATACATATAACGCAAATAAGCCCCGCCCCTGGCGGCCATGTTTTTTACGGATCGGAATTTTTTTTTAGCAACTTTGGTAGAGGTTGACCCAAGGAATATCTGTACCAATTTATTTTAAAATCTGGCCAGTAGTTTTGAAGAAGATGATTTTTAAAGTTTTCATTTTTTTTTCTTTTTGTTGCCATGGCAACCAGAGTTCTACATGGATCAAGTTTATTTTAGCAACTTTTGTAGAGACTCACCCAAGGATCATCCCTGCCAAGTTTAATCAAATTCTGTCCAGTGGTTTCAGAGGAGATGTCGTTTAAAGGTTTCTCTATATACATATAAGGCAAATAAGCCCCGCCCCTGGCGGCCATGATTTTTTACGGATCGGAATAATTTTAGCAAATTTTGTAAAGGTTGACCCAAGGAACATTTGTACCAAATTATTTTGAAATCTGGCCAGTAGTTTTGACGGAGATGATTTTTTAAGGTTTTCAAATTATTTTTCTTTTTGTAGCCATGGCAACCAGAGTTCTTCATGGATCAACTTTATTTTAGCAACTTTTGTAGAGCCTCACCAAAGGAACATTCCTGCCAAGTTTCATTAAATTCTGTCCAGCGGTTTCAGAGGAGATGTCGTTTAAAGGTTTCTCTATATACATATAAGGCAAATAAGCCCCGCCCCTGGCGGCCATGTTTTTTTACGGATCTAAATAATTTTAGCAACTTTGGTAGAGGTTGACCCAAGGAACATCTGTACCAAATTATTTTGAAATCTGGCCAGTAGTTTTGAAGGAGATGATTTTTAAATTTTTCAAATTATTTTTCTTTTTGTAGCCATGGCAACCAGAGTTCTTCATGGATCAACTTTATTTTAGCAACTTTTGTGAAGGTTGACCTAAGGATCATCCCTGCCAAGTTTAATCAAATTCTGTCCAGTTGTTTCAGAGAAGATGTTGTTTAAAGGTTTCTCTATATACATATAAGGCAAATAAGCCCCGCCCCTGGCGGCCATGTTTTTTTACGGATCGGAATAATTTTAGCAACTTTGGTAAAGGGTGACCCAAGGAACATCTGTACCAAATTATTTTGAAATCTGGCCAATAGTTTTGAAGGAGATAATTTTTAAAGTTTTCAAATTATTTTTCTTTTTGTAGCCATGGCAACCAGAGTTCTTCATGGATCAACTTTATTTTAGCAACTTTTGTGAAGGTTGACCTAAGGATCACCCCTGCCAAGTTTAATCAAATTCTGTCCAGTTGTTTCAGAGGAGATGTTGTTTAAAGGTTTCTCTATATACATATAAGGCAAATAAGCCCCACCCCTGGCGGCCATGTTTTTTTACGG
This sequence comes from Solen grandis, assembly GCA_021229015.1. Classification (NCBI taxonomy): domain Eukaryota; kingdom Metazoa; phylum Mollusca; class Bivalvia; order Adapedonta; family Solenidae; genus Solen; species Solen grandis. Next base: position 43,185,853 of record CM037785.1, read on the forward strand.
ATCGAAATAATTTTAGCAACTTTGGTAGAGGTTGACCCAAGGAACATCTGTACCAATTTATTTTAAAATCTGGCCAGTAGTTTTGAAGAAGATGATTTTTAAAGTTTTCAAATTATTTTTCTTTTTGTAGCCATGGCAACCAGAGTTCTTCATGGATCAACTTTATTTTAGCAACTTTTGTAGAGCCTCACCCAAGGAACATTCCTGCCAAGTTTCATTAAATTCTGTCCAGCGGTTTCAGAGGAGATGTCGTTTAAAGAAAATTGTTGACGATGCACGACGACGGACGAAGGGTGATCGCAATAGCTCACCTTGAGCACTTCGTGCTCAGGTGAGCTAAAAAGATCATGGCAGTTGGATTATCATGCTATTGTAACTATTAAAACCGATCGTGGCAGTTGGATTATCATGCTATTGTAACTATTAAAACCGATAGTGGCAGTTGGATTATCATGCTATTGTAACTATTAAAACCGATAGTGGCAGTTGGATGATCATGCTATTGTAACTATTAAAACCGATCATGGCAGTTTCGATTATCCTGCTATTGTAACTATAAACAAGAGCTGTCAGAGGACAGCACGCTTGACTATTCAAAATGCTTGTTGGTAAATCAAATGAAATCTATTTCAATTCTTGCCCTTCACATACCCTATACATAATAATAGTCAAAAATGATATACCTTGATAGTCTGATACCCCTTAAAAGGACCACAAAATGCTTTTTAAAGTTGTATTTATATGAAGCTTTATAACTAGTTAAACATAATCGTGTACTTCTTTCCGTTAAATTTTGCTCGATAGAGTTGTACAGCACAGGTAAACTTCAACTGTTCACAAACCGAAAGTGTGAACTTTACCCTTTATGGGTTAACCCGGAAGTGACGTCATTGGGGGTTAACACGTTTTGTTATTTACATGCGCCATTGTTTTTACTGTTTCTGTGCGTATTTGAATATGATCGATTACAATGGTGAAAAAGTGTGTTGTAAGAGGGTGTAGTAACTATATAGAAGATGGATTTAGCCTGCACAGGTTCCCGAGTGACTCTGATACGTCGAGACAAAGTTTGTGGTTCGGGTTCGTAGACTACACGAAAAGACACAAAATGTGTAGTCGGCGCTGTAAAGAATGCTTGTGTGTGTTCTGCTCATTTTCGACAGGATTGTTATGTTGCGCGATATACGAACAGTATTTCTATGAATTTGGACTTAACTGCCATGCTGAAACCCGACGCAATTCCAACGTTGAAAGCGAAAAGAAAGTTGGAGTACATGCAAGATGGAGAATCGGTGTTGAATGGAAAATCATAAAATCATTATAATTGCTCCTTGATATATAAAAATAATTCATTAATCAGACTTTCCAACATAATATAATTAGTAATGAATAATAATAATAATAGTCTCATCTCATGAATGGCAGATACATGTTAAGGTTATATTTAAAAGTGCTTTTGTAATTATAATATCCTCATGTTAATTTAAATGAATGTTTGCATGTTAATCCCCTACGTTCTGAATTAATGTTGTGAAATGTTTATAAATCTGTGTTTTTGTGCGTAATTTTACCCCTTGTTAAATGTTTTTCCCTACCCTCATGTAGACCTTTTTCCCCAATTAAAAGTATTCAGTGATTTTTTTCGTCTGTACCTTTTAAAAGGACCCATTCACAATGTAAAAGGGACCCAAATTCATTCACATTTCAAAAGAGTATTTTTGATAGAGGCATGACTTAAAAACCCTTCCTACCCAGCTGAATTAATTCCTCTTCCACAAGGTCTCAGTTTCTTGAATATATAAAACCATTCCCCACCATTTTGCAGATAAAATTGCAAGGTATAAATCTCACATTTTCTTCTCACAATATCAGCAGAAACACTGCTATTTCTATTTTCACAATTTTGATAAACTGCTTATTTTTCACAAATGAAGCAGCACCGGGCCCACTTACAATTCAAGGAAAAATCACTGTTATTACTTTCTTCAACCTCATATTTTAACAGTAGATGAAAAGGATATCAGTACATTTACATCTGGTGGGAATCCTGAAATTTAGTAAAACAACTGATTTATTATACTTTTGACATTTATTATTATTATTATTTTAATTTGAAAGTAAAGGTCAATAAGCTAATGCAAGATATGTGTCAGTACTGATCAATTACTAAGCTGTTATCCACAGTTCAAAGCCAAGGGAAACATGCTCTGTGGGTCATTTAGAAAGACTGGTTACATAACATTACTTGACAGGGTCATAAACCACCAACTGACAGCTGCACCTTGCTTACACTACCACTACCAGATGGCCACTCATAAGAGTCATAAAACATGCAGTAAGAGACAATATGTCACCATGACAACGTCCATTATGCTTGAATACTGCAAACTCCTTCCTTACCTTATTGTGAAATGAATAATTATATTTCATTTCGAGTTAAATCTGCATAACAGTAACAGTAATAAAAAACAAGAGGGCCATGATGGCCCTGGATCGCTCACCTGAGTATACGGTTACCCAAGGAACATCAGTCTGTATTAAAACATTTTAAAATCTGGCCAGTAGTTTTAAAGGAGATGATCCCTGTAAAGTTTTCCCTATATACATAAAAGGCAAATAAGCCCTGCCCCTGGCGGCCATGTTTTTTTATGGATCGGAATAATTTTAGCAACTTTGGTAGAGGTTGACCCAAGGAACATCTGTACCAATTTATTTTAAAATCTGGCCAGTAGAAGATGATTTTTCATAGAGACTCACCCAAGGAACATTCCTGCCAAGTTTCATTAAATTCTGTCCAGCGGTTTCAGAGGAGATGTCGTTTAAAGCATATTGTTGACGACACACGACGACGGACGAAGGGTGATCACAAAAGCTTACCTTGAGCACTTTGTGCTCAGGTGAGCTAAAAAGGGGCCATAATTTGTAACATAATCTATCAAGAGTTATCTACCATGAAAGTATGATACCCCTAAACATATTAAAGTTGTTTCAAATCAATCGCATACCTGGATACTGAGATATATGCATGAGAGTATCTTGCATGCAAAACTTTAACCAAAATTTCTAAGTTGAAAAGGGGCCATAATTAGTAATATATTCCATCAAGTGTTATCTACCTTGGTTGTCTGATGCCCCTAAACATTTTCATAAACTTTCAAGTCAATACCATGAATGGTTATTGAGATACAAACTAGATAGAAGCTTGCACGCAAAACTTTAACCAAATTTTCTATTGCATGCAAAACTTTAACCAAAATTTCTAAGTTAAAAAGGGGCCATAATTCATATTAAATTCAGTCAAGAGTTATCTACCTTGGTTGTCTGATGCCCCTAAACATATTTATAAACTTTCAAGTCAATACCATAAATGGTTATTGATATATAAGGTTGATAGTAACTTGCACGCAAAACTTTAACCAAAAGCTGCAACGCCAACGCCGACGCAAGGGCGACTACAATGGCTCTAATATTCTTCGAAAAGTCGAGCTAAAAATGATAATGGCAGTTGGATTATCATGCTATTGTAACTATTAAAACAGATCATGGCAGTTTGGATTATCAAGCTATTGTAACTATTAAAAACGATCATGGCAGTTGGATTATCATGCTATTGTAACTATTAAAACAGATCATGGCAGTTTCAATTATCATGCTAGTGTAACTATCAAAACATATCATGGCTGTTTGGATTATCATGCTATTTTAATTATAAACAAGAGCTGTCAGAGGACATCACGCTCAACTATTCAAAATGCTTGTTGATAAATCAAATGAAAACTATTTCAATTCTTGCCCTTAAAATACCCTGTATATAATAATATTAAAAAATGATATACATTGATAGTCTTATACCCCTTAATAGTTTTATGATGTCTAAAATCAATACCATGCCTAGTTACTGAGACATAAGCACAATAACACTGTGCATGCAAAACTTTAACCAAAAATCCAAGTTAGAAAAGGGTCATAATTTGCATAAAATTCAGTCCAAAAGTTATCCTCCTTAGTTTTCTAATGCCCCTGAAGACACTCCTTAACTTTCTAGTTAATTCCACAAACAATTTCTGAGATATAAGCTGGATAGTAGCTTGAATGCAAAGTTTAACCAAAATTCTAAGTTAAAAGGAGTCAGAATTTTTAATATATTCCATCAAGTGTTATCTTCCTTTATAGTATGATAGCCCTAAACATATTAAAGATGTTTCAAATCAATTCCATGCCTGGACTCTGAGATATAAGCATGAAAGTACCTTGCATGCAAAACTTTAACCAAAATTTCTAAGTTAAAAAAGGGGCCATAACTTGTAATATATTCCATCAAAAGTTATCTACCTTGAAAGTATGATACCCCTAAACATATTAAAAAAATTTAAAATCAGTGGCAAGCCTGGAAACTGAGATATTAGAATGAAAGTAACTTGCATGCAAAACTTTAACCAAAATTTCTAAGTTAAAAAGGGGTCATGATTTGTAACATATTCTATCAAGAGTTATCTACCATGAAAGTATGATACCCCTTAACATATTAAAGATGTTTCAAATCAATCCCATGCCTGGATTCTGAGATATAAGCATGAAAGTACCTTGCATGCAAAACTTTAACCAAAATTTATAAGTTAAACAAGAGGCCCATGATGGCCCTAAATCGCTCACCTGAGATAAATAGGTTGACCCAAGGAACATCTGTACCAATTTATTTTAAAATCTGGCCAGTAGTTTTGAAGAAGATGATTTTTAAAGTTTTCATATTATTTTTTATTTTTGTTGCCATGGCAACCAGAGTTCTACATATATCAAGTTTATTTTAGCAACTTTTGTGAAGGTTGACCCAAGGATCATCCCTGCCAAGTTTAATCAAATTCTGTCTAGTGGTTTCAGAGGAGATGTTGTTTAAAGTTTTCCCTATATACATATAAGGCAAATAAGCCCCGCCCCTGGCAGCCATGTTTTTTTACGGATCGGAATAATTTTAGCAACTTTGGTAGAGGTTGGCCCAAGGAACATCTGTACCAATTTATTTTAAAATCTGGCCAGTAGTTTTGAAGAAGATGATTTTTAAAGTTTTCTTCTTTTTTTTTTGTTGTTGCCATGGCAACCAGAGTTCTACATGGATCAAGTTTATTTTAGCAACTTTTGTGAAGGTTGACCCAAGGATCATCCCTGCCAAGTTTAATCAAATTCTGTCCAGTGGTTTCAGAGGAGATGTTGTTTAAAGGTTTCTCTATATACATATAAGGCAAATAAGCCCCGCCCCTGGCGGCCATGTTTTTTTACGGATCGGAATAATTTTAGCAACTTTGGTAGAGGTTGACCCAAGGAACATCTGTACTAATTTATTTTAAAATCTGGCCAGTAGTTTTGAAGAAGATGATTTTTAAAGTTTTCATTTTTTTTCCTTTTTGTTGCCATGGCAACCAGAGTTCTACATGGATCAAGTTTATTTTAGCAACTTTTGTGAAGAATGACCAAAGGATCATCCCTGCTAAGTTTAATCAAATTCTGTCCAGTGGTTTCAGAGGAGATGTTGTTTAAAGGTTTCTCTATATACATATAAGGCAAATAAGCCCCGCCCCTGGCGGCCATGTTTTTTTACGGATCGGAATAATTTTAGCAACTTTGGTAGAGGTTGACCCAAGGAACATCTGTACCAAATTATTTTGAAATCTGGCCAGTAGTTTTAAAGGAGATGATTTTTAAAGTTTTCAAATTATTTTTCTTTTTGTTGCCATGGCAACCAGAGTTCTTCATGGATCAACTTTATTTTAGCAACTTTTGTAGAGCCTCACCCAAGGAACATTCCTGCCAAGTTTCATTAAATTCTGTCCAGCGGTTTCAGAGGAGATGTCGTTTAAAGCAAATTGTTGACGACGGACGACGCACGACGGACGACGCACGACGACGGACGCCGGACGAAGGGCGATCACAAAAGCTCACCTTGAGCACTTTGTGCTCAGGTGAGCTAAAAAGGGGCAATAACTTGTAATATATTCCATCAAAAGTTATCTACCTTGATAGTATGATACTCCTAAACATATTAAAGATGTTTAAAATCAATCGCATGACTGGATACTGAGATATTAGCATGAAAGTAACTTGCATGTAAAACGTAACCAATATTTCTAAGTTAAACAAGAGGGCCATAATGGACCTGGATCGCTCACCTGATATCATTAGGCTATGTAAAATCAAGTGACCCCTGGGGCAGAGCCAATTTTGACCCCAGGGTCATGATTTGAACAAACTAGGTAGAGGTCTATTAGCCCAAGTTACATACCAAATATCTAAACTCCAGACCTTGTGGTTTTTGAGAAGAAATTTTTCTAGCTTTTTTCCAAAATAAGTCTATGTAAAATCAAGTGATCCCTGGGGCAGGGCCAATTTTCACCAAATATCTAAACACCACGTCATGTGTTTTCTAGTTTCCTAAAACGAAGAATTTTCAAGTTATTTCTATATTAGCCTATGTAAAATCAGGTGACCCCAATGGCGGGGCCAAATTTGACCCCAGGGCCATGATTTGAACAAACTAAATATAGATCCACTAGACAATGCATGAATCATGATTTGAACAAACTTGGTAGAGGTCTATTAGCCCATGTTACATACCAAATATCTAAACTCCAGGCTTTGTGATTTCTGAGAAGAAAATTTTTCAGGTTTCTCCTATATTAGTCTATGTTAAATCAAGTGACCCCTGGGGTGGGGCCAATTTCGACCCCAGGGCCATGATTTGAACAAACGTAGAAGAGATCCACTAGAAAATGCTACACACCAAATATCTAAACACCAGGCCTTGTGATTTCTGAGAAGATTTTTCAAGTTTTTTCCTATATTAGCCTCTGTAAAATCAGGGACCCCTTTGGTGGGGCCAAATTTGACCCAATGGTCATGATTTGTAAAAATATTGTAGAGACCCAGTAGACAATGCTACATACCAAATATCTTAACTCCAGGCCTTGTGGTTTCTGAGAAGAAGATTTTTTCAAGTTTTTCCTATATTAGCCTATGTTAAATCAAGTGACCCCTGGGGCGGGGCCAATTTTGACCCCAGGGCCATGATTTGAACAAACTTGGTTGTGATCTACTAGACAGTGCTGCACACCAAATATCTAAACCCCAGGCCTTGTGGTTTCTGAGAAGAAGATTTTTCAAGTTTTTCCTATATTATTAGCCTATGTTAAATCAAGTGACCCCTGTGGCGGGGCCACTTTTGACCCCAGGGTCATTATTTGAACAAACTTGGTAGAGATCCACCAGACGATGCTACACACCAAATATCTTAACTCTATGCATTGTGGTTTCTGAGAAGAAGATTTTTCAAGTTTTTTTCCTTTATTAGCCTTTGTTAAATCAAGTGACCCCTGGGGCGGGGCCAATTTTAACCCCAGGGTCATAATTTTTACAATCTTGGTAGAGAGTCATAAGATATGTCAACCAATATCTAAACTCCAGGCCTTGTGGTTTAAAATTTTTCAAGTTTTTTTCTATATTAGCCTATGTAAAATCAGGTGACCCTTTGGCGGGGCCAAATTTGACCCCAGGGCCATGATTTGAACAAACTTGATAGTGATCTACTAGACAATGCTGCACACCAAATATCTAAACCCCAGGCCTTGTGGTTTCTGAGAAGAAGATTTTTCAAGTTTTTCCTATATTAGCCTATGTTTAATCAAGTGACCCCTGGGGCGGGGCCAATTTTGACCCAAGGGTCATAATTTGAACAATCTTGGTAGAGAGTCATAAGATCATGCTACATACCAAAAATCAAAAGGCTAGGCCTTGTGGTTTCGGAGAAGAAGATTTTTTCAAGTTTTTCCTATATTAGCCTATGTTTAATCAAGTGACCCCTGGGGCGGGGTCAATTTTGACCCAAGGGTCATAATTTGAACAATCTTGGTAGAGAGTCATAAGATCATGCTACATACCAAAAATCAAAAGGCTAGGCCTTGTGGTTTCGGAGAAGAAGATTTTTAAAATTTTCATTTTTAAAATCTATTTTTAGCTCCTGTGACCTAGATTTTCGACCAATCAAAATCCAGTGAGCAGTTTAGAAGGAGATGTTGTTTAAAGAAATTGTTGACGAAGGACGCACGCACGCACGGATGACGGAAGACGGACAAAAGGCGATCACAAAAGCTCACCATGAGCAGGTTGTGCTCAGGTGAGCTAAAAAGGCAATAATTTTCAACATATTCCATCAAGAGTTATCTACCATGAAAGTATGATACCCCTAAACATATTAAAGATGTTTCAAATCAATCCCATGCCTGGATACTGAGATATTAGCATGAAAGTAACTTGCATGCAAAACTTTAACCAAAATTTCAAAGTTAAAAAGGGGCAATAAATTATAACATATTCTATCAAGAGTTATCTACCATGAAAGTATGATACCCCTAAACATGTTTCAAATCAATCACATGCTTGATACTGAGATATAAGCATGAGAGTATCTTGCATGCAAAACTTTAACCAAAATTTCTAAGTTAAAAAGGGGCCATAATTTCTAACATATTCCATCAAGAGTTATCTACCTTGGTTGTCTGATGCCCCTAAACATATTCATAAACTTTCAAGTCAATACCATGAATGTTTATTGAGATACAAACTAGATAGTAGCTTGCACGCAAAACTTTAACCAAATTTTCTATTGCATGCAAAACTTTAACCAAAATTTCTAAGTTAAAAAGGGGCCATAATTCATATTAAATTCAGTCAAGAGTTATCTACCTAGGTTGTCTGATGCCCCTGAACATATTTATAAACTTTCAAGTCAATACCATAAATGGTTATTGAGATATAAGGTTGATAGTAACTTGCACGCAAAACTTTAACCAAAAGCTGCAACGCCAACGCCGACACCGAGGCCGACGCCAGGGTGACTACAATAGCTCTCATATTCTTCGAATAGTCGAGCTAAAAATGATTCAGTTAAATAATAGAATGTTAAGTATATTTACATCTTCATCTTTCCAAAGTCCTGGGACAGCAAACGACTCCAGAAGATCTCCTCCACAAAGTAACTTCAACTGAACAGTATCGCTATCATCTTTTGTGCAGTGTCGTGGAGAACTGTTCTCAGCATTTCGCTCTATTACATCTGAGAAGTTAAAAACTGCAATATTCTCAATGAACTGGAAAATCATCTTAAGGCAGAAAACAAGAATATTACAGAGTACCAAGCCTTTGCAACTGAACAAGAGGAACATCATGGCCCTAAAACATTTCCAACAGCTTCATCACCATCAGTTTAAATAAACAATTCAGGTCATTTGATTGTACATGGTTTAATTTTAGCAGCAACCAGATTCAAATTTTAGATACAAACAATTCCAAAGTTTCTATACAGACTATATCAGAAAACAAGCCAACCATCTGCAGGACTCATTTTTAAGGGATGAACACTACTTAAGCAATAACAGTATAGGACCATGGGCTTAGCATAGAAGCAAATCAGAATTTAAATTCTGTGCATTTGTTTAAGAGGAGAAGAATTATCATGTAGTTTGTTGCTAAAGATTATTTCGTAACACGAGAAATAAATATAGCAATGTATAATAAACAAAGTCATGCAGATCTTTATGTTTTTTCCCATTTCTAATGATATGAAACTGTATATTTTTTTTAATACTTATTTAAAGACCCACTGCCAAACGGACAGCCAGACGATGGAAAATTGATCTCTATGTGTTACAAACTTAGGTCATAATCTGAACAAACTTGGTAGAGGTCCACTAGGCCATGTTACACACCAAATATCTGAACTCCAAGCCAGTTTCTGACACGAAGATTTTAATGTTGTTTTTTCCTATGCAAGTCAATATATAACCAAGTGACCCCTTGGGCACAGCTGATTTTGACCCAAGTGCCATGATTTGAACTTAGCCATTTTACAAATGTAAACATCAAGTGTCTTATCTCTAGGCTTTCTGGTTCCCACAAGAAGATTTTTAAAGTTTTCTTTCATAAGTCTATGTAACATCAAGAGAACCCTTGGGTGGGCAAAGTTTGACTTCAGAGTCATTATTTGAACAAACATGACAGAGGTGCACTAGACTAAACACAGGTCCATTCTATGTGACTGTTTATTGCAATCTAGTTAGCACATTTCACCTCACTATGAATTCTACCACTGTCCACATTTTTCTGATTATTCTATCTTTAATAACAAAAAACAATATAACTCGAAACTAATGGGGCAAATATCTTAAATGATAAAATCTGAGTAAAAGTATTGTGAAAATAAAGCTTGGAGAAAGAGTGCAAGATCAAACACTTAATGATTACCTTCATTATTTTTATCTTTTTTCCTCTTCTTGGTTGGAGCGGGCCTGGTGCTGGTAATAGCCTGGTTTGTGAGCCTGGCCCTGTGGTGTGCCAGAACAATGGCAGTCTCCAGCCACTGCGGCTGCTCGCTCTCCCACTTGTCAAGTCTGTAAATTAAAGGCTCATTTAACAGCCAATTCAGCTTCTATTTTCATGACACCAGAAATGCTTAAGAAATTATGGTATTGGATCATGATGCTATCATAATTACAAGAGGGCCATGATGGCCCTGAATCGCTCACCTGATTATAAATGAGCAACATATGTTGGATTTTTCATATTGACCTACTTTTTGACCCCACTTCAAAATTGTCCAAGATAGTATGGAAACAAACAGTCTGACCAAGTTTCATGAAGATTGGGCCAAAAATGAGGCCTCTAGAGTGTTAACAAGGTTTTTTTAAGATTTGACCTCATGACCTACTTTTTGACCCCACATGACCGAAAGTCAAACTTGTTCAAGATTTTATGGAAACATACATTCTAACCAAGTTTCATGAAGATTGGGCCAAAAATGAGGCCTCTATAGTGTTAACAAGGTTTTTATAAGATTTGACCTCATGACCTACTTTTTGACCCCACATGACCCAAATTCAAACTTGTCCAATATTTTATGGAGAAAAACATTCTGACCAAGTTTCATGAAGATTGGGCCAAAAATGTGGCCTCCTGAGTGTTAACAAGGTTTTTCTAAGATTAGACCTGGTGACCTACTTTTTGACCTCACATGACCCAAATTCAAACTTGTCCAAGATTTTATGGAGAGAAACATTCTGACCAAGTTTCATGAAGACTGGGCCAAAAATGTGGCCTCTTGAGTGTTAACAAGCCAAATTGTTGAGGACACACCTCACATAGCGCACAACGGATGCCGGTTGATCACAAAAGCTCACCTTGAGCATGTTGTGCTCAGGTGAGCTAACAAAACAAGACTTAATTCTGAGCATTAATTTCAGTGGTGAAGAGCTTTGAAATTATCAACTAAATTCAAATTTTTTACAAGAGATCAACTTAATTTTATGGTAGACAGCCATGAGGTGACCATTTGTGTCAAATGAATTGAATTCTGACAATCGATGACATATTGGAAGAATTTTGACATTATCTATATTGAGTATATAAGGAAACTTATAGCCACTAGCCAGCCCAGTAGGCATCTCAATTTTAATTTTTATTTTAGCAATTATGGTAGACAGTCATTAAGTGACCATTTTTGCCAAATGAAATTAAATTTTGACCATCTGTTTCACAGAAAAATGAATTAGACATTTTCTATATACAGTGGTCACGCGATTCCTCGAGGTCGGACCGGATCTGCAAAAAACTCGAAGAATCACCGTATTCGAGGAATCATTTATGTGTCAAAATTCAATACATTTACATCTGTTGATACCTTAATGTCCTCTTTTCATTAATTATTTTGTTAAGTTTAGCCTTTAATAATACTTTATAAACATGTTTAAAAATACAAAAATAACACGATCAAAGCTTTCATTATGAGAATTAAGTCAGAAATAAACTCTTTTTTTTACTGATAATATGATTGAAACCCTTTGTTTTAGTTTGTGTATATGGTGGCGTTGCGAATTTTTCACATTCTTGTAAGAAACACTTATACCGTGGTTCTTCAAATTAATGATTACAGAGAAAAAGAACAACACTCAAACAATCAAAATCGGCTCCTTTAATGACAAATAATTAATCATGCAGACCAATCACAGTTTGTTACATGATCAGTAGGTGCGAAAATAATTTCTACATGGCCGTGTTGATATAACGGTTCACTGATGTACTCTAAGGAGGTTTGACAATGTGTGAAAACAAAAAGAAAACCATCTCGACCAAGGTGTTAATTACAGGTGGTCATAGGGCCGGAGTATGGTTGTCAGGGAGATATAGGTAGGTTTTGATATCGACTTCGAGGAATGGCATACAAATAATATAGGATATACTATCTAGGGACCAAGGACGGAGCTCGAGGAATCCAAAATCGCATGTTTGAAGAATCGCCCATAAATTTGTATAGAATAAGAAGGGCTAAATCAAGAGACCAGGCTTGTAGCTCGAGCCATCGCCGGTATTCAATGAATCGCCACACTGAGAAATCGCGTGACCACTGTACATGTATCAGTATATAAGGCAACTAGCTTACCCCTTGAGATGACACACAACAGATAATGAAGGATCACAAAATTTCATCCTGAGAAAAAACTAAAAATATGCACATAATTCAATTAAATTAATTCATTATGGTATGAAAATATTATATTCTGAAAAATGTCCATTACAATATTCTACATAATAACAGTCTGTGTGCAAAAAAAAATACATAAATAATAAAATACATACCTTATCCATTTTGATGATTTCAAAGATAATTTTACCATTTCACATCTATGTTTAGAAGAAGCAAGATCCTGAAATGTATTAAGATATATCAGACTTTTATTAACTATAGATTAAATCATGATAATCAAGAACCACAGAAAGGTGATTTAGTCTATATCGCTCAAACAAGATGCCCAAGGCCAACATGTAAAGCACACGGACCTTCCACCTTTAAGAAACCTATCATAGATGATTCTTGAAATTTTCTATACAGAGTATGAAAGGAAACTATCTGGCACACTGGGGGTCTCATTTTTCAAGGGATCATCTATATTTTAGCCGTTTTGGAAGAGGACTATTAAGTGACCATTTGTGATAATTAAATTAATTCTGACCATTGGTTTCATACAAAAGGATTTTTGAAATTTTGGATATAGAGTATATATATAGCGTCCACCAGTATTTAACATGACCATGTACATGTATCTAACTGTCAATCTAAGGTCCAAAGACAACAAATTCAACAAGATGTACCCTCTTTATAATGTGACCCTTCTTAAAGCAGTCAGCGGTTGCTATAATTGCACATCAGTACATAAACTATAACATTAAAATATAAAAAGTGAATGTATAACGGCACCTAGCTGAAAGTGTAAAAATAAAACTGATTGTAACAAATTAAATGTAGATTACCACTTATTAAAATGTGTGAATAATACATTAATGACAAGGAATTGCTGCAATTAGGTGAGTGTGTTTACATTGATTGCTACTTTATTGGTTACCTTGGTTACTGTGTTATTTTATTCTTATCATGAGATTTCATACAGATTATCATGTGTGGTTTTGCATAGGTTGGATTAAACAAGAGCTGTCAGTAAGACAGCATGCTCGACTTTTCTTGTGCTTGTCAATATAGAAAAATATTGCAGTTAATTTAGGCAAAATAAGAATCACTATATTATCAATAAGTAAACAAAGGATATAAACATGTATTCCAAGTTTTAAGGCAATATCTCAAAGGGTTCAATGAAACAATGAGCAAGTATAAAAAATCTAATCTGAGATTCTAAGTCAGAAAAGGGGCCTTTTTTTAGTCAAAATCCATGAAAGAGTTATGTACTCTTCCCTACATGTGGAAGGAAGAGGTGAAAAACAAGCATTCAAAGTTTCAAAGCAACACCTTCAAGGGTTCTGAAGAAAACTCAGGTGATACGAAAAATTTGATAAAGATATTAAGTTAAAAAGGGTCATAAATTTTTCAAAATCCATGACAAAGTAATCACCTCTTTACCAAAGGTAGGGGTGATAATGATACACAAGTATGCCAATTTTCAAAGAAAAACATCAATGGGTTCAGTGAAAACAAGTAATAATGATAACAGTGAACTGTTAATAAGTTTCCCAAATGAAGTTTCTCCTTAGACAATCATACAGTACCATTCAAATCCATCTATCATGAGGAACAAGAATATATATGGTTTATGGGTGGCCATTTCAATGTTTTTTTTAAACAAAGGTCAGAAGTGAAACTGACAGGGTGGGGCCAGACCCCTTTGTGACCCCTCGGGGACACTAAAGAAGTACAATTCAACCTGTCTCATCATGGGGAACAAGAATATATATGATTTATGGGTGAGGATCTGAACAGTTTTTGAGATATTATGTTATAAGTAAAATTGAGGGAGTGGGGCCCTGGGTGACCTCAGGGGACACCAAAGTAGTACCATTCAATCTGTCTCATCATGAGGAACAAGAACAGTATATGGTTTAGGGGTGGGGATCTGAACATTTTTTAAGATAAAAGGTCATAAGTAGAAGTCAGGGGGTGGGGTCTGACCCCTTGGTGACCCATGTGAACATAAAAGAAGTACCAATCAATCCATCTCATCATGAGCAACAAAATATATATGGCTTAGGGTTGGGGATCTGAACAAATTTTAAGATATAAGGTTTTTAGTAAAATTGAGAGGGTGGGGCCAGACCCCTGGATGACCTCTGGGAACACCAAAGTATTACTATTCCATCTTCTCATTTTTAGGAACGAAAAAGTATATGATTCTAGGTGGGAAATTTGACAAATTTAACCCAAATACATTTGTTATGCAAAAGTCCATCTTTAAGGAGGTGGGGCCTGACCCTCAGGGACCCCCCATTTACAAAAATCAGGAATGCACCACTACTCATTGAGGACTATAAGTGTGTGAAATTTTGTAAAAACTGGTTGAGTGACCTCCGAGATATGGCCCAAAGTTGCCGGCAGAAGAAAGAAGAAGAATAAGAAGAAAAAACAGAGTAATAACAATAAGTCTCCAAACTTCGTTTGGGAGACCTAAAAATGTCATACAAAACTTAAACCGAGATTCTAAGTCGAAAAGGGGCATAATTTGGTCAAAATCCATCACAGAGTTATCCCCTCTTGCTTACAGTTTGGGGTGGTGGTCATATACAAGTATGCCAAGTTTCAAAACAATACCCTAAGGGGTTCAGTAATTAAAAGACGTGGTATGAAAAACTTAACAATTACGGCAATGCCGATGCTCGGTTGAGTAGAATAGCCCTCCTTACTCTTAGAATAGTAGAGCTTAAACAAGAGGGCCATGATGGCCCTAAATCGCTCACCTTATTATAAATGAGCAACATATGTTGGATTTTTCATATTGACCTACTTTTTGACCCCACATGACCCAACTTCAAACTTATCCAAGATTTTATGGAAACAGACATTCCGACAAAGTTTCATGAAGATATGGCCAAAAATGTGACCTCTAGAGTGTTAACAAGGTTTTTCTAAGATTTGACCTCATGACCTATTTTGTGACCACACAAGACCCAAAGTCGAACTTGTCCAAGACTTTATGGAGACAAACATTTTGACCAAGTTTCATGAAGATTGGGCCAAAAATGTGGCCTCTAGAGCATTAACAAGGTTTTTCTAAGATTTGACTTCATGACTTACTTTTTGACCCCACATGACCCAAAGTCAAACTTGTCAAAGATTTTATGGAGAAAAACAGTCTGCAAAAACTTCATGAAGATTGAGCCTAAAATGTGGCCTCTGAAGTGTTCACAAGGTTTTTATAAGATTTGACCTGGTGACCTACTTTCTGACTCCACATGACCCAAATTCGAACTTGTCCAAGATTTTATAGAAACAAATATTTTGACCAAGTACCATGAAAATTGAGCCAAAAATGTGGTCTCCAGAGTGTTAACGAGGTTTTTCTAAGATTTGACCTCATGAGCTATTTTTTGACTCCACATGACCCAATTTCAAACTTGTCCAAGATTTTATGGAGACAAACATTCTGACCAAGTTTCATGAAGATTGGCCTAAAAATATGGCCTCTAGAGTGTTAACAAGCCAAATTGTTGATGACGCACGATGCATGACAGACTCCGGACTTAGGGCGATCACAAAAGCTCACCTTGAGCATGTTGTGCTCAGGTGAGCTAAAAAAAGGTTATGCTTTTTAGTTTGGCAAATTTACAACAAAGAACTCTATGATTATCAAATCACTTACAGCTTTAAGGAAAACAGAAGAAAACTAGATTTCATTTGTTGATACGAATGATAGGACTTTCTGCTAACATTGTCAAATGTAAAGATTAATACCATTAGAAAGAATATATGAGCCGCGATCTGACAAAAGGGGGCTAAATGACATAGATCATGACGTCAAGAAAAATGTGATTAAAGTTATGTCATTTGTTTTGGTGTAAATCTCATGTTATTTTTTAAACACACTTGACTAGTTGAGATTCAAAACATCTATTTTGATTCCTGAAGTGCAATTTCGGATGGATGAAGACATTGATGTAAGTATCAATCTTATTTATTTCTTATACATGTAGATCTATATAAATTCCATATATTTTGTACAGATCAATGGATGAGATTTTATTTTGTTATCAACTGCATCATTCGATCGCCGCCATTTGCAGTCAATGTTATTTTGTATCGAAACCTTAATCTGAAAAAAAAAAATTGTTGCAATATGAAAGTACAAACCATAATTTGGCATATGTATATGATTAACAGTTAAAATGAATTAAACTATATCTAGCTAGATATATCATGAATTGCGAGATAAAATCGTATCTGATCAGACTCCCATTGTATTAATCAACTTTTCCGCAGGGAGTGTAAGAAGCAAGTCAGTTATATGTTTTCCATAAAGATGATATTTCCCATAGCTTCTCCTCAAGATGACGTCTGTGCGACATGTGAGAAGCTTCGAAAGAAGGTGGCTGATGCCCGGAATGAAGAAGAGAAGCTGACATCTGCAAATGATCTGAAACAGGACATTATATCTGCACAGAAAGAGAGGGAGGGCTCTGTACAACCAGTGCATTCAGCGAGCATTACAAGATAATGATAACGACATAACATATTGTCATTTGATTTCTGCCAGAATGTGATCATTCCACACCATGGTCAGCAAATGGGTCCTTTATATTTTACATCTCCGCGTAAGATACATATATTTGTGCCGACATGTGCCTTCCATGCAGATAATTGTCCAGGTAAACATTGAGCAGAATTTAAAGTCTTTAATTTATTTAATACATAAGTTCTTGTATACATAGAATACTTATATATTAACGTTCTATACATGGAATTACATAGATTAAACGTTACAATATCAATATCATATATAAAATTATAAATAATATGAATTACATTTAATACTTTTTCCTTTTTTTTGTTGCTAATACATGAATATTATTTTATCCTATAGAGACAATGTTGAGTTTGTTACGTGTTAATAAAGAAAGTATGCTATAATTAGATAACGTGATATGCTTTTTAACTCCATGCAAAAATTAAATCTACATTTCCAGGACAAAATAAGAACCGTTATGTTCTGAGATACTTTGCATGGAGTGTAATGACTGGCCGACATCAGTTGATTGAGTACATGATGCAGATACCTGGACATGCTCGGTGCAGAATCGACGGGGGCTTTGGTCATACCAAACAGTTATATAGACCCACAGACTGTGACTCTGTTGATCAGCTGGAAGATGTAGGTAACTCTTCAGCAGAGACCAATGAGGCCGTACGGTACCCAGCCTGGCAGTGGCAAGACTGGAAGAGCTTTCTTACACAAGTCACAAGCCTGAGGTAATATTTAAAATAATAATAGCAATAATAATAAATCAATTGCAAACTAGTTATCACAACTTAAATCAACCTCAATAGCTCTGGCAGCGGCTATGTGGCCAACTAAGTGGGAGGAAACCAGAGATCCCGGAGAAAACCCACTTCTTTCGATGCGTGATCACTGTGCCCTTTCATGTACGTGACCAGGAATCCCTTTCATGTACGTGACCAGGAATTGAACCGGACCGAGTTGTTGAGAAGCGAAGTGCGTTAACACTAAGCTATCCAGGCACAGGTAATGATGTTAATGCCGTCAGCTTTTTTTACATATTTATTTGTACTAAATATACGTCAAAATGCACCATTTTTTTATGGGGTGGGGGATGCCCCCCCCCCCCACACACACATACACACACTTTGAATTCGGCCAACAAATTAATTAAAACCAAGCTACGCCCCTGGACATTTAGCTGTTCATTTTTTTTTTCACAATCTGAATGATCTAAATATTTATACCTTAATCACAATTCATTGTTTATAGATATGTATAATTACTCTCGTGGTTTAAATCACTCTTGTCATGGTTACATTCCATTTTCAGAACATTCCAGTACTTTCGATTTTCTGCTGAAACCCCGGGTATGGTAACAGTGAGGAAGGAACTTGATGGGGAGGAGACATCAGTTCTTATGATGAAATCACCAACGCATGTGTTTGACGACACCCTGCCTGACATCATCCCGGCCCGCGGTCACAGTCGCCAGCATCAGTCGTACCTGTACAAGGCTGTTCGACCGTTTGTCCGTCCATGTTTCCAGGATGTGACATGTCCACAACCAGACTATTGACTGTGCAAATATCTTACGGTGTGGTTATATTTGCTTTAGAAACTTGTCATTAGGTATAAAGTTTAACCTAGATTAATCTTACATCAACCGGTTCTATGGTTGCTAGGCAACATTACTTTTGCCTTTGTTTCACATTACTCAATGTGAGTTAAATATTTTACTAGGTGTTTGTTTACACTCATGTTATGAGTTCAATTGATCACTTCAATGTTCCTTAATAATGTTATAAAGTTGTGTGTATACAATATATGAACCAAGAAAAGGTTGGATGTGCAGGACAGGACATTCATGTGACAGTAGGTTATTTTGAATGTGCATATCTTCGGAATTTGTAAGGATAAAAAGAAAATTCTTTCATTTTATGAAACAGAAATAAATACATTTTCATAATTTGCAAAAAACTCAAATTTGATATTTTTGTCATTTAGACCCCTTTTCCCAGATCGTGGCCCATATATTAAATTCCATACCCTTTACTTTTTTTTTTGTATGGACTTTTCATGCATGAACTTTGTGAAATAAGCCATATGGCAAAAATAAATAAATAAATAAATCTTTATTTTGATATCGCTTTCTTATAACTTGACCAATTTTAGTATTCTAGATATCAAAATAAATGTCCTGAAAATCCCTATAATTCAATTGTAGCATATTTGGGTCTAGTTTTATAGGTATTCAAAATATAAGCAATTAAACTTTAACCTCTTAATTCTGCATATCAAAATTCTTTTTTTTTATTTTAGTGTACAGCCGCGGGAATAAAACTGTAAATACTACCAAGCAGTAGAATCGTCGACGCATGTAGCCTCGTGACTTAAATTTCAATATTGCTTGTACATAAGGTCGAGACGACTGTATTACACAAAGTTCCTCCATTTGGCCCTTTTAGCTAACAGACAAATAAGCTTGCAATGTCTTGAACGGATGACATGTGTTGATCATTTTGTTTCAAACGTCTACACTTAAACACACTTATGGTATCTCAAGCTGGCAATTAAATACATTGTACTATAACATATATTTTCATATAGCTTATCATATATCATAAATTTGAAATATAGCTTGTACAACATTAATTGATTGATGCAACAATAAAGTCGGGAAATTGCAATGTTTCAACAACGGTCTTAATGACATGTGTCAAAACGCTCAAAGGATTATTGGTAACGCAATGCTGCAAGTGATATGTATAAGTAACGTAAATAAAATGATTTGACACACCATTAAATTATTGTCAACACTTGTTTAGCTAGTAATATCAATATGATAAAGTAAAAAGTAATTTTGCAATTTATGTGACTAATACGTACCTGTAAACTTACATTTTCCGAAAATGCTTCAATTATGGTGAAGAAAATTCTTACAATTGGGTTTAAATTCATATTTTTAATGTAACTTCCTTATACTTTAATCAATTTCAAAACTCTAGGTACCAAAATAATCGTCTTAAAATTCTCTACATCTCACCCACTTAATGTGTGCACTTATTTCCAATGATTTTTAAGATATAAGCTGTTAAACTTGACATAACCGCAAAATCACTGAAATTTTACATGTTTAAATTCTTATTTTTGATGTAACTTCCTGATACTTTGATCAATTTCAAAACTTTAGGTACCAAAATAATTGTCTGAAAATTCTCTACATTTCACATGCTTAATGTATAGGAAAATGTACAATATTTTTTGAGATACAAGCTCTTAAACATTGATAAAACTACAAAAATCACCAAAGCTATATGCATGAAGTTCGGGGTTTTTTTCCATTTCTCCATGAATCTTAAGCCAATCATTAAACTTTAGGCATCAATAGAACGGCCAAACATTGCTCTACAAATAATATTCATCATCATAATTTCGAAAATCAAAAAATTTCGAGATATAAACTGTTAAACACACTGAGGGTTAAAAAATTTAGGTTTTCCGCCATAACTCAAGCGATTCAACCACAATCATCAACAAGAGGCCCATGATGGCCCTAAATCGCTCACCTGAGATAAATAGGTTGACCCAAGGAACATCTGTACCAATTTATTTTAAAATCTGGACAGTTGTTTTGAAGAAGATGATTTTTAAAGTTTTCATATTTTTTTTTCTTTTTGTTGCCATGGCAACCAGAGTTCTATATGGATCAAGTTTATTTTACCAACTTTTGTGAAGTTTGACCCAAGGATCATCCCTGCCAAGTTTAATCAAATTCTGTCCAGTGGTTTCAGAGGAGATGTTGTTTAAAGTTTTCCCTTTATACATATAAGGCAAATAAGCCCCGCCCCTGGCGGCCATTTTTTTTTACGGATCAGAATAATTTTAGCAACTTTGGTAGAGGTTGGCCAAAGGAATATCTGTACCAATTTATTTTAAATTCTGGCCAGTAGTTTTGAAGAAGATGATTTTTAAAGTTTTCTTTTTTTCTTTTTTTTTTGTTGCCATGGCAACCAGAGTTCTACATGGATTAAGTTTATTTTAGCAACTTTTGTGAAGGTTGACCCAAGGATCATCCCTGCCAAGTTTAATCAAATTCTGTCCAGTGGTTTCAGAGGAGATGTTGTTTAAAGGTTTCTCTATATACATATAAGGCAAATAAGCCCCGCCCCTGGAGGCCATGTTTTTTTACAGATCGGAATAATTTTAGCAACTTTGGTAGAGGTTGACCCAAGGAACATCTGTATCAAATTATTTTGAAATCTGGCCAGTAGTTTTGAAGGAGATGATTTTTAAAGTTTTCAAATTATTTTTCTTTTTGTTGCCATGGCAACCAGAGTTCTTCATGGATCAACTTTATTTTAGCAACTTTTGTAGAGCCTCACCCAAGGAACATTCCTGCCAAGTTTCATTAAATTCTGTCCAGCGGTTTCAGAGGAGATGTCGTTTAAAGCAAATTGTTGAAGACTGACGACGCACGACGGACGACGCCGGACGCCGGACGAAGGGCGATCACAAAAGCTCACCTTGAGCACTTTGTGCTCAGGTGAACTAAAAACTAAATATCATCTGCACTACAAATTATACACATAGCGTCTCGATAGAATATTTACAGTTTTTGAGATATCTAAGGATGAAGAAAAACCCGATAATTGATATATCACCTTCAACTTTGGGTTTTCCGGGAACGGAGGTGACATGGCTCCATAAAATCTAATCATGGAAGCTCATGGTTTGAAATATATGCCATAAAATTTTCTACATCAAAATTAACACAAATATTAGAGGAAGAAAAAAAGAAAAATAATAATAAGAAGAATAAAACAAGAGGGCCATGATGGCCCTGAATCGCTCACCTGATTATAAATGAGAAACATATGTTGGATTTTTCATATTGACCTACTTTTTGACCCCACATGACCCACTTTCTAGCTTGTTTTTATGGAAACAGACATTCCGACCATGTTTCATGAAGATATTGTCAAAAATGTGGCCTCTAGAGTGTTAACAAGGTTTTTCTAAGATTTGAACTCATGACCTACTTTTTGACCACACATGACCCAAATTCGAAATTTGTCCAAAATTTTATGGAAACAAACATTCTGACCAAGTCTCATGAAGACTGGGCCAAAAATGTGGCCTCTAGAGTATTAACAAGGTTTTTCTAAGATTTGAAATCTTGACCTACTTTTTGACCCCACATCACCAAATTTCCAACCTGTCCAAGACTTTATGGAAACAAACATTCTGACCAAGTTTCATGAAGATATGGCCAAAAATGTGGCCTCTAGAGTATTAACAAGGTTTTTCTAAGATTTGACCTGGTGACCTACTTTTTGACCCCACATGACCCAAATTTGAAATTTGTCCAAAATTTTATGGAAACAAAAATTCTGACCAGTTTCATAAAGATTGGGCCAAAAATTTTTCCAAGATTTTATGGAGAAAAACATTCTGACAAAGCTTCATGAAGATTGGGCCTAAAATGTGGCCTCTAAAGTGTTAACGAGGTTTTTCTAAGATTTGAAATCATGACCTACTTTTTTGACCCCACATCACCAAATTTGAACTAGTCCAAGATTTATGGAAACAAACATTCTGACCAAGTTTCATAAAGATTGGGCTAAAAATGTGGCCTCTAGAGCATTAACAAGGTTTTTTTAAGATTTGACCACATGACCTACTTTTTGTCCCCACATGACCCAAATTCAAACTTGTCCAAGATTTTATGGAAACAAACATTCTGACCAAGTTTCATGAAGATTGGCCAAAAATGGCTCTAGAGTTTAACAAGGTTTTTCTAAGATTTGACCTCATGACCTACTTTTTGACCCCACATGACCCAATTTGAACCTGTCCAAGATTTTATGGAAACAAACATTCTGACCAAGTTTCATAAAGATTGGGCCAAAAATGTGGCCTCTTGAGTGTTAATAAGGTTTTTCTAAGATTTGACCTCATAACCTACTTTTTGACCCCACATGACCCAAATTCGAACTTTTCAAAGATTTTATGGAGACAAACATTCTGACCAAGTTTCATGAAGATTGGCCAAAAAAATGTAGCCTCTAGAGTGTTAACAAGCCAAATTGTTGATGACAGACGCCGGACGAAGGGCAATCACAAAAGGTCACCTTGAGCACATTTTGTTTACAAATGGAAACTGATATCTTGTTTTATTTTGTGTATATTCTGATTCTGCCTGAAAAATATAAACCATTAACTTATACACTTATAAGTTTATCATACACATGTACATATAAATTGAAGTGACATGTATATGACTGTGTAATGTTATAACAAGAGGGCCATGATGGCCCTGGATCGCTCACCTGATATCATTAGGCTATGTAAAATCAAGTGACCCCTGGGGCAGA
The DNA here is from genome assembly GCA_021229015.1 of Solen grandis. Classification (NCBI taxonomy): domain Eukaryota; kingdom Metazoa; phylum Mollusca; class Bivalvia; order Adapedonta; family Solenidae; genus Solen; species Solen grandis. The sequence goes on from CM037785.1 coordinate 43,209,260, forward strand.
GCCAATTTTGACCCCAGGGTCATGATTTGAACAAACTGGGTAGAGATCACAGACAAGCTCAACCAAATATCTAAACCCAGGCCTTGTGGTTTCTGAGAAGAAGATTTTTCAAGTTTTTCCTATATTAGCCTATGTTAAATCAAGTGACCCCTGGGGGTGGGGCCAATTTTGACCCCAGGGTCATAATTTGAACAATCTTGGTAGAGAGTCATAAGATCATGCTACATACCAAATATCTAAACTCCAGGCCTTGTGGTTTCTGAGAAGAAGATTTTTCAAGTTTTTCCTATATTAGCATATGTTAAATCAAGTGACCCCTGGGGCGGGGCCAATTTTGACCCCAGGGTCATGATTTAACAAATTCCCCGGGCCTTGTGGTTTCTGAGAAGAAGATTTTTCAAGTTTTTCCTATATTAGCATATGTTAAATCAAGTGACCCCTGGGGCGGGGCCAATTTTGACCCCAGGGTCATGATTTGAAAAATTGGTAAACCCGGGTTTTCAAGTGACCCCTGGGTTGGGCCAGTTTTGACCCCAGGGTCATAATTTGAACAATCTTGGTAGAGAGTCATAAGATCATGCTACATACCAAATATCTAAACTCCAGGCCTTGTGGTTTCTGAGAAGAAGATTTTTTCAAGTATTTTCTATATTAGCCTATGTAAAATCAGTGACCCCTGGGGCGGGGCCAATTTTGACCCCAGGGTCATAATTTGAACAATCTTGGTAGAGATATAAGACATGCTACATACCAAAAATCTAAGCTCCAGGTCTTGTGGTTTCTGAGAAGAAGATTTTTCAAGTTTTTCCTATATTAGCCTATGTTAAATCACGTGACCCCTGGGGCGGGGCCAATTTTGACCCCAGGGTCATAATTTGAACAATCTTGGTAGAGAGTCATAAGATCATGCTACATACCAAAAATCAAAAGGCTAGGCCTTGTGGTTTCGGAGAAGAAGATTTTTTCAAGTTTTTCCTATATTAGCCTATGTTAAATCAAGTGACCCCTGGGGCGGGGTCAATTTTGACCCCAGGGCCATAATTTGAACAAACTTGGTAGTGATCTAATAGACAATGCTGCACACCAAATATCTAAACCCTAGGCCTTGTGGTTTCTGAGAAGAAGATTTTTCAAGTTTTTCCTATATTAGCCTATGTTAAATCAAGTGACCCCTGGGTTGGGCCAGTTTTGACCCCAGGGTCATAATTTGAACAATCTTGGTAGAGAGTCATAAGATCATGCTACATACCAAATATCTAAACTCCAGGCCTTGTGGTTTCTGAGAAGAAGATTTTTCAAGTTTTTCCTATATTAGCCTATGTAAAATCAGGTGACCCCTGGGGCGGGGCCAAATTTGACCCCAGGGCCATGATTTGAACAAACTTGGTAGTGATCTAATAGACAATGCTGCACACCAAATATCTAAACCCTAGGCCTTGTGGTTTCTGAGAAGAAGATTTTTCAAGTTTTTCCTATATTAGCCTATGTTAAATCAAGTGACCCCTGGGTTGGGCCATTTTGACCCCAGGGCATAATTTGAACAATCTTGGTAGAGAGTCATAAGATCATGCTACATACCAAATATCTAAACTCCAGGCCTTGTGGTTTCTGAGAAGAAGATTTTTTCAAGTATTTTCTATATTAGCCTATGTAAAATCAGGTGACCCCTGGGGCGGGGCCAATTTTGACCCCAGGGCCATGATTTGAACAATCTTGTTAGAGAGTCATAAGATCATGCTACATACCAAAAATCAAAAGGCTAGGCCTTGTGGTTTCGGAGAAGAAGATTTTTAAAATTTTCATTTTTAAAATCTATTTTTAGCTCCTGTGACCTAGATTTTTGACCAATCAAAATAATTTTAACAACTTCGGATAAGGGCCCCATAATGAACATTCCTGTGAAGTTTTATCAAAATTGACCAAGCGGTTAAGGAGGAGATGTCGTTTGAAGCAAAATGTTGACGGACGACGGACGGACGGACGACGGACGGACGACGGACGGACGGACGACGGACGAAGACCGGTCACAATAGCTCACCTTGAGCCTCTGGCTCAGGTGAGCTAAAAAATCTTAATAAAATATTGTTCTATTTTATCAATGATAGATATTCATGTCAACCTGTCTGCAGTGGTCACCTTAGCTCAGTCCCTTTGCTGACTGCTATAGACAGTTAGATTGTATAAGGAATCAATCCAACCCTCTAGGGGCCTCATTTTTCAAAGGATAAACTTTATTTTAGCAATTATGGTACTGTAGATGACTGATAATTTACACTGCAAGGTGATGGATGAGACACACACAATCACAACAACCAACTCACACTGACAAAGGTATTTAAAGATAATATTGTCAAATAAATTTTTTGAATACTACATAGAAAATATTACCTTTTTGTTGTATCCATCACTGACAGGGGACATTATTCCAGCAATAACATTATATTTGCCACTCCGTTGAAGATAATCTCTTGCTAGTTCTGCAATATATAAAAATAGGATTTTTTTTCTAATATTTTGGGAACATGACCTATACCTCTAAAATTGGGAATTTTCATATCTTTTTTGGTAAATCTGTGATTTTTATATAAATAATCATGTAAGTTGTTTATACTCAAAATAAGTATTGTATAATGTTTAATACTTAGGGGTCAATTAGATTTTGAGTAATCAGTCAGACAATGCTTAATTTACAGTGTTTGTGAGAATTTAACTTATTACCTCATGACCTTGACATTTGAGGTACAAATCCCAAAAATCAATAGGGGTCTTCTATTAGTCATAAGCACCAATTATACCAAATTTGAGATCTCAGGGTCAAACAGAACTAAAGTTATCACTAAAACAAGTCTTTCATATAACAAGAGGGCCATGATGGCCCTAATCGTTCACCTGAGTATAGGGTTACCCAAGGAACATCAGTCTGTATCAAAACATTTTGAAATCAGATCAGTAGTTTTGAAGGAGATGATCAGGTTTTCCATAAGGATTTGACTTTCACTTGTCCAGGGGGCAAGTTACTTTGAACATCTACTTGCCCCCAGTTAAAACAGCTTGTCCGATCTTTAAGTTAGTTAGTGTTTGTTAATGTTTAAAACTAAATATGTGTAATATTAAGATGAATTATAGTTAACATGTATCAAACACAATTCGCAAGCAACTCACCCCCTATATAATGTAGAAAATAAAATATAAAAAAACCCGAAAAATTTCATTTACGAAAATAAACTTGCCCAACGGGCTATCTCCTTGGAAAAAAATCACTTGCCCATGGTGATTTTAACCTGGCACGGGCAAGCGGGCATCCACTTAAGAAAACCCTTGATGATCCCTGCAAAGTTTAATCAAATTCTGTCTAGCAGTTTCAGAGGAGATTCAATATATACATTTAAGGCAAATAAGTCCTGCCCCTTGCAGCCATATTTTTTTATGGGTTGAAATAATTTTAGTAACTTTTTTGAAGCTTCACTCAAGGAACATCCCTGCCAACTTAAATCAAATTCTGTCCAGCAGTTTCAGAGGAGATGTCATTTAGAGATTTCACTATATACATATAAGGCAAATTAGCCCCGCCCATGGCGGTCATGTTTTTTTACCAATCGGAATATTTTAACAACTTTTGTGAAGCTTCACCCAAGGATCATCCCTGCCAAATTTAATCAAATTCTGTCCAGTGGTTTCAGAGATGTCGTTTAAAGTTTTCACTATTTATATATATAAAGCAAATTAGCCCCGCCCATGGCGGCCATGTTTTATTATGGATCAGAATAATTTTAGCATCTTTTGTGAAGCTTCACCCAAGGATCAGCCCTGCCAAATTTAATCAAATTCTGTCCAGCAGTTTCAGAGGAGATGCGGTTTAACAATTTCACTATACACATATAAGGCAAATTTAGCCCCTTGCGGCCATGTTTTTTTCCGGATCGGATAATAATAATAATAATTTTAGCAATCTTGGTAGAGAGTTACCCAAAGAACATCTGTACCAAATTATTTTGAAATCTGGTTAATAGTTTTGAAATTGGTTAGTTTTAAAGTTTTCATAATTTTTTTCTTTCTGTTGCCATGGCAACCAGAGTTCCCCATGGATCAAGTTCATTTTAGCAACTTTTGTGAAAGTTCACCCAAGGAACATCCCTGCCAAATTTAATCAAATTCTGCCTAGTGGTTTCAGAGGAGATGTCTTTTAAAGTAAATTGTTGACGATGGAGGACTGATGATGGATGACGACGGACATAAGGTGATCACAAAAGCTTACCTTGAGCACTTCATGCTCAGGTGAGCTAAAAACATGTTAACATGTGACCTTGTGCCTTGACCTCTGAGGTATTGACACCAAAATCAAAAGGGGTCTTCTTCTAGTCATAAGCAACATTAATTTTAAGTATGAGACTAACCTAAGGGTCAAATAAAAGTTATCACTTGGACAAGGTTTGGTCTACCAACAGACCAACTGACCTACCGACCGACATGTGCAAAGCAATATGCACCCCTTCTTCTTCAAAGGGAGGCATAATTATGATAATTTGATGAAATCAATTAATCACTGCACAATAAATGATCTAGTAAATTTATGTTTTTTTTATATTTCTAGTAGAAGGATTTTGAAAATATCAGGTTAAGTGTCAATCAAAGTGTCATCTTCCTATATGCATTTGCACTGAATAATTTTGGCACAAAATGCATTAGCTATTATGCAACAAGGTTGTATCTTGAGTTACAACCTTGTTGCACTGACTAAGTTAATGCATGTCACATAATGAGAGATACAACCTTTGAACATTTAATGTTTTTGATGGGTTTACATTAGATTTTCATCTCAAAATTTTGATATCATGTGTATTTGTGCATTTGGAATCATTTCAAGCTAAAAAGTTGGTTTCGCAAAAAATGTCAGATACAACCTTGTTGCACTGAAGGGACATCCTGTGACCTTGACCTTTCAAGCATGCATATGGTTGATACACATGACACATCTTTGTGACATAACAAAAACTTCTGTAAAATCCATAGAGTTTCTAACAACTCCAGTATGCATATGGTTCATGCGCGAGTCTGTCACGAGTATGGAGGACATAAAGAGACAAAATCTATAATCAACAGTTACATTGAAGTATAGTGTTCTACCTAACAGCACAAATTGGAGTGCACAATTTAAGATGATCCAAATGAGCACAAGAAACAGTATCACACTCACAAGAGTCCATTTTATTACAGGGTGCTCACTCAGATTTGTAACTGAGGGTACAACTGCTATTTTCCTTAGCTTCGTATCCTTTCATGATGATATAAAAGTCCATACACTTTTGGGGATACATGGCCAATTTTGTGGGTAAAAAGCACTCTACAGGTGGTTAATGGACATGCTGTATTATAATGATCAAGTTGGGAATGTTCAGGGTGCCCAATGAATTTTGAAATTGGGGGTACAAATGCTGTTTTCCCTTAACTTTGTACCCCTTCATATAGAGAGTCCCAAAAATTTTGGAGGTACACGGTCAATTTTGGGGGTAAAAAACCCTCTACAGGGGGTGAATGGGCATGCTGAATGTTGCTATCAGATTAATAACAACTTTAGCTCTTTAAATGACCTCTGTACATAGGATTGATGAGAAGTGTACTGGTAATCAAACATGCACTATTTTATTAACAGATGTCTGTTAGCTGAAAGTTATCAGCAGATTTAACAGGTTGTTTAAGAATAAATTCAGCATTGGTGAAAATGGCATAAAATCGATACTTCATTATTATCCTGATTTCTTATATTTTTGACAATGTAAGAATAATTTGTAGGCAATTGTGTAAAAATAATACAAATGGATCTTTGAAATATTTTTAAAGACCAATAAAAGTCTACCGGTATTTGCTACATAAATTCCAAATTTCACTGCAAAAAAACTTAACAGTTTATCTTCTTAGACCAGTCACATGAGGGTAGCCATTTTAGTTTCATAGAGAAATGATGTCTTATATTTTCACTGGCTTCAATGGTTGAGAAAATACAGGTACAGTTTTATTTCACTGTCTGTTTCAAAACTGTTAGTTCATAATTCCTATTTCAAAACTGTGAAATAATTGTCAGTTTCAACTGAATTTAAAATTTTAACTGCTTAAACTTGTTTTGTTTTTTTTTGGGGGGGGGGGGGGGGTTACAATCTTTTTCATTATTTTTTTTATAAATAAAATAACATTTAACTGTCTTATCATTTTGATTGTTCATAGGAGCAAGAAGGGGAATGGAAAGTGTCATTCCTTCTAAGTACTCTTACTGAACTGCATCCATCCATCACACCTGTCACAACATCCCCAGTTCACAATGGTCAAATATGACAATTTGTCAACATCTTTAATATTGGGACGTTTACAAACAATTCACTTGTCAGAATCTAGAATGTCATTTTCATCAAAATATGATTCAGAATTAGAATCAATGTTAATTTTCAACTTATTTTGGTTCAGAATACCAGGTGTACTGGCAGCAGAGGTATTTACACACCTAGTTTGTTTGATTTTAGTTTTTTCTGCATCATACACTTCATCTTCAGTCACAGCTTTTTCTGAGACCAACAACATTACTCAAAGGCTTTCATGTCTTAACAATTTGTACATTTTGTAAAACTTTGCTGCCTCTTTTTTCTAAAAAAACCCCCTAGCATCTGATGCATTTGGTACCTCCTCTTGTCTACTTTTACTATCATCAAATTTAACTGCAGAAGAACTACTGGTTTCAGTTTGAGATTAATCTTAAAGACATACACGCACAATGCAGTTATTGTCTATATAGACAATGAAGGAAACCTAAAACTATCCATGAGAATTTTCAAAAACTTAAATTACATTAGAAACTGATTTATGGAAAAGAATTGGGGGTCAACCACTCTAATTTTTGAGTTATCTGCACCTCAAAATGAGTTTTTTTGCACTTTTCAGTCATTTTCAAGGGCAGATAACACAATAGTATTGGCTAGCAACACTTCGTTTAATCTAAACTTGATGTTTGGTACTGTATTCTCTGTCACTGGGTAAAGGTTTTAGAAATTATATACAACAGATTTTATACTACAGTCACATACAGGAATATATAGAAATTGTCCCTTTTTTTTCCAAAAAAACACAGTACGTTTACTTGCTAAAGCAAAGTGAAAAGTCTATTGAACAGAATTGTAATGACTGGAAATGAAAAAAAAACAAAATGAAAATGACATAAAAAGCAAAAAACTCACTTTCAGGTGCAGATAACTAAACCAAGAGGGCCATAGAGGCCCTGGATCGCTTACCTGAGTATAGGGTTACCCAAGAAACATCTGTACTGAAACATTTTGAAATCTGGCTGGTAGTTTTGAGGGGAATGATTTTTAAAGTTTTCATATTGTTTTTTCTTTTCGTTGCCACAGAGTTCTTCATGGATCAAGTTTATTTTAGCAACTTTTGTGAAGGTTCCCCCAAGGATCATCCCTGCAAGATTTAATCAAATTCTGTCCAGTGGTTTCAAAGAAAATGTTGTTTAAAGTTTTCACTATATACATATAAGGCAAATTAGCCCCACCCCTGGCGGACATGTTTTTTTACCGATCGGAATAATTTTAGCAATCTTGGTAGTGGGTTACCCAAGGAACATCTGTACTAAAACATTTTGAAATCTGGCCAGTAGTTTTGAAGGAGATGATTTTTTAAGTTTTCATATTTTTTTTCTTTCTGTTACCATAGCAACCAGAGGTCCACATAGATCAAGTTTATTTCAGCAACTTTTGTGAAAGTTCCCTCAAAGATCATCCCTGCCAAGTTTCATCAAATTCTGTCCAGCGGTTTCAGAGGAGATGTTGTTTAAAGTTTTCAATATATACATAGAAGGAAAATTAGCCTCGCCCCTGGTTGCCATGTATTTTTACAGATCGAAATAATTTTAGCAATCTTGGTAGCCCGAGGAACATCTGTACTAAAACGTTTTGATATCTGGCCAGTAGTTTTGAAGGAGATGATTTTTTAAGTTTTCATAATTTTTTTCTTTCCTTTGCCATGGCAACCAGAGTTCTACATGGATCAAGTTTATATTAACATCTTTGTGAAAGTTCAACCAAGGATCATCCCTGCTCAGGTGAGCTAAAAAGAAGAGCGGTGAACCCCAATTTTTTTCCCATAAATTAGTTTCTAATGTAATTCTCTATAATCATAGTTTTAGAAAATTAATGGCTAGTTTTAATTTTCCTTCTTTGTCTATATAGAATATATTTGCATTATGCCCGTATGCATTTAATGATGGTGCAATAGAAGCATCACTCACCACATCAGCATTAAATGGGTAGATACCAGAGAGTTTGATGGAAGACTGTTTATTGACAGGTGTGAGGGTTGCTGTGTATACCTTACTTGCTATTTTAACTACTTCATAGCTGGTTACTACACAACCACCAGATTCTCTCAGGTATTGATGACATGCTGCATTCCGCCCTAGCTCAGGGGTTTTCTTAAGTGAATGCCCACTTGCCAGCGCCGGGTTAAAATCACTGCGGGCAAATGATTTTTCAAAGAAGATAGCCCGGCAGGCAAGTTTATTTATGTAAATCATTCTGTTTTTTTTTATTTTCTATAGTATATCAGGGGTAAATTGCTTGCAAATTGTCTTTGATACGTATTAACTAAAATCCACCTTAATATTACACAGATTTAGTTCTAAACATTAACAAACACCAACTAACTTCAAGATCAGGCAACCTGTTTTCACTGGGGGCTAGTAGAAGTTCAAAGTAACTTGCCCCCTGGACAAGTGAAAGTCAAATCCTTAAGTAAACCCCTGTGTAAGTGGTAAATATTTCTGTATTGACCAGCCCAACTCTGAGACATCACAATGAGATACTGGTGTAACACCTTCTTAATTCTGGTAATGCTGGCAACATTCTATTTCCAGGGAAGACAAAAAATGGTAGAATCTGCTGGCCTAATGCATTGCCTCCACCAATAACTGTAACTGTTTTAGATCTACCAGCTGTAACAGCTTGAGCCTTGTAATGTACACCTGCAACACTTTTAGGAGGTTTGCGCTCAAGGTTTAATCCCTTTTCATCAATATCATAAATACGGGAGGGCTCATCTTTCAGGTTATATTTTGTTAGAACTTTTACTTTAAGTTCAGGTCATCTATCAAGAAAGCTTTATAACCATGTAATACTCAATGGCTTGCACTTGTATTTCATTCCTAAATGTACTACATAATCTGAAGCTAGATTTATTGCTTCTTATCCTGAATAACCATAGCCAATTTCTGCCATAGTTTTCAAATGTTCAGTTAACTAGAAATGTGTCCAGAGGACAGAGATACCCACACCCGTCACATTTTCCAAAACAAAGGTCAACACCCAGGTGCGCAAGTCATGTCCTGAGTAATATATCCATAAAGTTTAAAGTCTGTAGCACAAATACTTTCAGAGTTATGTGCATCACAAGCACAGCAAGGCCCATAGCTCTGTCAACTTCAATGAAGGTTCAATAAAAAATCCCTGGTGCACAAGTTCATTTCCTGAATAATATATCCATGAAGTTTCAAGTCTGCAGTCCAAATACTTTCAGAGTTACGTGCGTCAAAGGCATAAAATTCCATATTTTTCAAAAACAAAGGCCCATAACTCTGTCATCTTCAACAAAGGTTCGATAACAAGAGGCCCAAGGGCCATAAACGCTCACCAGTGTAAATCAGCATATTCAAAATGATTTTTTCTATAAGGAAATCAAATGACAAACCAGAGATCAACTTCATTTTAGCAATCATGGCAGACATTCATGAAATCAATCCTGACCATTAATTTCATGGAAGTAAAATTCTGAAATTTATTAATTGAAGATAATATATTGTATTATCAGTTGCAGTTACACGATGTGATAGTTTGAAAGACACAGGGCTTTTTGTATGGGAAGAAAATGAAAGCAGTTCGTTAAAATGGTTGATTTAACTTTTACATAACATGATTAAACTTTTAAATAACAATCTGTAACAAAATATTTCGAAAATTCTTTAATATCGTTTCAGATTCCTTTTATTTACAAGTTGTCAAAAGAGAAAGTAAATCCGCGAAAACTTATGACATTTAGAAATGCAAAGCTTTTTTGGTTATTAATTTTATTTACATGGTTAGAGAAAGTCTATTTTGCAAAATACTAAAAGTACTCTCCAAATTACCTACAGTGTGTCTTTTTAGCTTTTATCCACAAAACAATGCATCTCTACATTAAAATATTTTCGTAACAAAATCGGCAATTTGCGTACGTGACATCGCCATGAATCTGGCAGAATTTTATGCAAAATAGAGTTAAACAGATAAGCTCATTTCAAGTTTTTTCCTCTCTCTTTTTAGTTCTCTTTAGATTACCAGGCGGATAACCAGTTACATGAGAAAAAACAAAACAAATTGAGAAGGAGAAGTGTGTAAAATGCGGAGAAAAGCCAAAAATGCGGATCATTTAACGGTCTTTTATTTTATTTTTTTTATTATTATTTTTTTTTGGGGGGGGGGGGGGGGAATTTTCACCTACAGTTGAGGAAAAATATATACTTTTACGGATGGGAATGGGGCCAAATTTCGGCCCCATATTGGCCTTTGCACAGAAGAAGAATTTTGATGTTTTCTATATAGAGTATATAAGGGAATTAGCCAATCCCCTAGGGACCTCATTTTTCAAGGGATCAACTTTATTTTAGCAATTATGGTAGACATTCATGAGGTGACTATTTGTGCCAAAGGAAAATAAAATCTGACCATTTGTTTCAGAGAAGATGATTTTCAAAGTTTTCAATTATTTTTTCTATTTGTTGCCATGGCAACCAGAGTTTTTCATGGATCAACTGTATTTGAGCAATTTTTGTAGAGGCCTACCCAAGGATCATACATGCCAAGTTTTATCAAATTCTGTCCAGCGGTTTCAGAGGAGATGATTTTCAAAGTTTTCAATTATTTTTTCTATTTGTTGCCATGGCAACCAGAGTTCTTCATGGATCAACTGTATTTGAGCAATTTTTGTAGAGGCCTACCCAAGGATCATACATGCCAAGTTTTATCAAATTCTGTCCAGCGGTTTCAGAGGAGATGATTTTCAAAGTTTTCAATAATTTTTTCTATTTGTTGCCATGGCAACCAGAGTTCTTCATGGATCAACTTTATTTGAGCAATTTTTGTAGAGGCCTACCCAAGGATCATACATGCCAAGTTTTATCAAATTCTGTCCAGCGGTTTCAGAGGAGATGATTTTCAAAGTTTTCAATAATTTTTTCTATTTGTTGCCATGGCAAACAGAGTTCTTCATGGATCAACTTTATTTTAGCAATTTTTGTAGAGGCCTACCCAAGGATCATACATGCCAAGTTTTATCAAATTCTGTCCAGCGATTCAGAGGAGATGATTTTCAAAGTTTTCAATTATTTTTTCTATTTGTTGCCATGGCAACCAGAGTTCTTCATGGATCAACTTTATTTGAGCAATTTTTGTAGAGGCCTACCCAAGGATCATACATGCCAAGTTTTATCAAATTCTGTCCAGCGGTTTCAGAGGAGATGATTTTCAAAGTTTTCAATTATTTTTTCTATTTGTTGCCATGGCAACCAGAGTTCTTCATGGATCAACTTTATTTGAGCTTTTTTGTAGAGGCCCACCCAAGGATCATACATGCCAAGTTTTATCAAATTCTGTCCAGCGGTTTCAGAGGAGATGATTTTCAAAGTTTTCAATTATTTTTTCTATTTGTTGCCATGGCAACCAGAGTTCTTCATGGATCAACTTTATTTGAGCAATTTTTGTAGAGGCCCACCCAAGGATCATACATGCCAAGTTTTATCAAATTCTGTCCAGCGGTTTCAGAGGAGATGATTTTCAAAGTTTTCAATTATTTTTTCTATTTGTTGCCATGGCAACCAGAGTTCTTCATGGATCAACTTTATTTGAGAAATTTTTGTAGAGGCCCACCCAAGGATCATACATGCCAAGTTTTATCAAATTCTGTCCAGCGGTTTCAGAGGAGATGTCTTTTAAAGCAAATTGTTGACGACGGACGACGACAGACGAAGGGTGATCCCAATAGCTCACCCTGAGCACTTCGTGCTCTGGTGAGCTAAAAATACACAGGTGCACAAGTTCAACTCCTGACCTAATAGGCTGGTATCAGCAATAATCGAAGTTGGCCAAAAGAATATGGCTATAAACATTGTCATAGAGTTTAAAGATGATTAGAAATGAAGATGCTAGAGCCCAAACAAACTGAAATCTGGCATTGTTCAATATTAAAAGGGGCAAAACTACTGAACTTATATGCTGATATCAGCCATAATTAAACATGGCCAAGATATTATGGTAATAAACATTGTCATAGAGTTTGAAGATGATTACTTGAGAAATGAAGAAGCTAGAGTACAAACAAACTGAAATCTGGCATTTTTTAATATTAAACAAGAGGGCCATGATGGCCCTGGATCGCTCACCTGGTATCATTAGGCTATGTAAAATCAAGTGACCCCTGGGGCAGAGCCAATTTTGACCCCAAGGTCATGATTTGAACAAAGTTGGTAAGAATCGACTAGACAATGCTACACACTACCAAACTCTACTTGGTAGAGGTCTATTAGCCCATGTTATATACCAAATATATAAACTCCAGACCTTGAAGATTTTTCTAGTTTTTTTTCCAATATAAGTCTATGTAAAATCAAGTGATCCCTGGAGTGGGGCCAATTTTGACCCCAGCGTCATGATTTGAACAATCTTGGTAGAGAGTCATAAGATCATGCTACATACCAAAAATCAAAAGGCTAGGCCTTGTGGTTTCAGAGAAGAAGATTTTTCAAGTTTTTTCTATATTAGCCTATGTAAAATCAGGTGACCCCTCCTGACCTAATGGGTTATTATCAACCAAGTGAACTTGGCCAAGATATTATGATAATAAACATTGTCATAAAGTTTAAAGATGATTGCTTAAGAAATGAAGATGCTAGAGTGCAAACAAATCGATTGTGGACGACAGACAGACGACGGACGGACAATAGATGATGGACATTCATCGATCCTAATAGCTCATCCTGAGCACATGCCCTCAGGACGAGCTTAAAAACACAAAAGAAATGAAGATAGGCTGAATCAATTATGATGATAATTTTAATCAACGGATGTAGTTACAAAAAATGTGAAAATTATGTAATGTGTCCTCAGGTATCTCATTGTTCTTTTTGAAGAAAGACTGTATCGTAACAGCTTTACGTTTCAAACATCTATACATTTTCATTCAATATAACTTAATAATTAAAAATCTGTATGAGCCTAACAACACAACTTTAGAAATGAATCAACTCAAGTTCATTTTCATGGGAATGTTTTTTTTCTGAACGAACAAATAATTGTAGCACCTTTTTTGCAATTTTTAAAACTTTTCACAGGTAAATATGTGATAACAAACTGAGCCAACATTTCTGTGCATCATCATAAGCGGCAATTAACTGCCAAAGGCAATTAACTGTCATCTGTTTTACTGTAAAAAATAAATTTGCTAAACCTGACTGTCTGAGCCAATTTGCATTAAAATATGTATCACGGGACTTTACTCTCACTGTATCCCAATTCATTCTAACTGGGTGACCTGACATATGAATTAAGAAAGGTGAAGGTTGGGGAATTTATTTTCTTTCATTATAACTGTTTTTTCGTAATAACCATGTTCGTTATAAGTGAACTCCAAGGAAACTAGCCTATCCCCTAGTGGTTTCATCTTTTAAGGGATCAAATTTATCTAGCAATTATGGTAGACAGCACTGATATGACCATTTGTGCTGAATGAAATTAAATTCTGGCCATTAGCTTAATAGAAGAAGAATTTTGAAATTTTCTATATAGAGTATATTAGGAAACTGGCTGACCCCCTACAGGCCTCATTTTTTAAGGGATCAACTTTATTTAAGCAATTCTGGCAGGCAGTCATGAGGTGACGATTTGTGCTGAGAGAAATTTATTTCTAATCACTGGTTTCATAAAAGGAATTTGGATATTTTCTATAAAGAGTTTATAAGGAAACTAGGCAACGTCCTAGGGGCCTCATTTTTTCAGGGATCAACTTTATTTTAGCAATGTTGGGAGACAACCATGAGGCGACCATACATGCAAAAAGAAATTAAACTTTACCATTGATTTCATAGACATTTATGAAATCTTCTATATGGAGTATATAGGAAAATAATCCGACCCTGTAGGGGCCTCATTTTTCATGGGATCCACTTTATTTTAGCAATTATGATAGACAGTCATGAGATTACAATGGATGGTTCCTAAACTGTCAATCAAGTCTGTTTACATTAACAGACTTATCCAACCAGTGTAAGTGTGAAACATATGTTGAACAGTTGACCTACTTTACTCCAAAGAACATGTGCTTTTTGTTTGTGACACTGTTTGTGAGCACTTGACCTAGGTATGAATAGAAACTGTCAACTTATCAATGGGGGGGGGGGGGGGGAGTTACAAACAAATTGCGGAACTGTCCATTTGTGCTAAATGAAATTAAATTATGGCCGTTTGGCTTTATAGAAGAAATATTAAATTTGAAATTTTCTATATAGATTATATAAGGACACTAGGAAACACCCTAGGGGCCTCATTTTTAAGAGATCAACTATTTTAGCAATTATGGTAGACAGCTATTAGGTGGCCATTTGTGCCAAAAGGAAATTAAATCCTGACCACTGGTTTCGGAGGAGAAGATTCTTGAAGTTTTTGTAAAGTAAAAGTCTGTTGGTTGCCATGGTAACAGGGGTTCTGCATGGATCAAGTTTATTTAAGCAACTTTAGTGGAAGGCCACCAAAGGATCATTCTTGCCAAGTTTCATGAATTTCTATCCAGTGATTTCAGAGGAGATGTCTTTTAAAGCAAATTGTTGATGCTGCAAAATAGACAATGAGGATGCAGGATAATCCTAATAGCTTATCTTGATCATGTTGTGCTCTGGTGAGCTAATAGAAAGAAAGAATTTTTTTTATAGTACTCTTGAGTCTGAAGCATAATATACTCAAAAGAAAAAGAAACACAGGGTAACTAGAATCTGTAGTAGCCAGACTCAAGTTTTTACTCTTAACCTTGCAATAAACCTGATATGATAGACCTGTCTCATTCAAAAGCATTTACCTATTTTGTTTGAAAAAAAAAATCTTTATAAAAATAATTTAAACTGTAATACCATCAAATACTTCCTACTTAAAGCTGACACAAAAGTTTACCCTGCTTTTCTTTTCCCTTTGAGTATATTATATATATATATGCTAAAATTGCGGTATTTAGAATAGCGCCCCTAGCCTTTGTAAACAAACAATCGTGACCCGATTTCTTCACGCTTACAAAAGAAATAATTTCCAACAACATGCCACCAATTTGGATAAGTAAATACTGAAATAATATAATTTTAACGTTTTCATCTAAAAACAGCAGTAATTTCACTCACATATTCCTCAAATAACCTAAATCCTTCACATTGACATCCATCGTTTGTCAAAATTTTGAACAGTCAAACTGAGGTTTAAAGTACTATATTTTATGCAAATTGATTAAAATGTGTCCCAGACCCTAAATTTGGTATGAAACCACTATTTTTTTTCCATCATTACTATCTAATTTAGTTATTTTCTATTAAAATTGGCCTTGTATGCCAGTCTACCGTGAGTTTAATAGCCTCCCCTGATTACAAATGGCTGCCACAGTATGACATTTGGTGACCTAATTAAACTGTTATTGAGTGATGTCTTTGTTGTAAAAATGTGTCATTTTGAAGAAATTAGATGAAAGTCAAAGTTTTTGAAGACAATTAGATTTGATTAGTTGTTTTTCATAATTTATTCGTTGTTAAAGTGTTATTACCGCGAGATTCGTGGCCCTGGGTATACATAATACATACCTGTCACATGATCGTTAGGATAATGGTGACACAGCAGATGTATAGAAGAACATTTTGTTTTTTAATGTAAAGAATTTCTTTTTCTGACTTTTGGAAATAAGAAAATACATGAATTTGATAGTTTGACATTTCAGAGCCATCCGTCACCATTTGTTTACATTCAGAAAGGGCAGAGTTAAAACATTCTCGTGAGATCATAACATAATCTGATAAAAATGACTACTGTCAGGGATCAAATTTAGATTTTTTGGCCACTGGCAAAAAAATGCCAGTTCAATAATTTGTTACTGGCTAAACCCCAGTTAGTACTAGCAGTTTTTATGATTTTGTATATTTAATTACAACACAATTGCCAAAGTATCATGATAACTTATGCATTTTGTTTCTAACTAAAAAAATGAATTAATGGTAAACATTAGTGTTGTCTTTTATTCTAGGCTAGCTGGACAGTCAGTGTCACTTCATGTGTAGGTCAACTTTTTACTGACTGAATACAATTCTGACAGCACATGACAAATTCAATCCCTTGGTCCATATGGGACAGTAGTTGGCCTTTTTGTTCTCTGTCCATTCAACCACCACCTTCGTACAATGGGTCTGGCTTCAAAGTCAGCAAGATCGGGTCCACACAGTACTATTCTCATCAACTGGTCTAGAGTAACAGTGTTAAGCCTGCACCTCAAATCACTTTTTATACGTTTCATTGCTGAAAAACACCTTTCACCGCTGGCATTTGATAGGGGGTACACACTTATCAGATGTATTATTTTCAAAATGTTCCTATAATCACCTCTTCCTTCATCTTCTTGACTGACTCTCTGCCACACAGCAAGTGGATGTGTGTTTCTAAAATGAACATTTCTAGCAACATGCAATTTTAGTTCCGTAAATTCCTGTACAGCAGAATCTAATAGACAGTTTGCATTTTCCAAAACAGGTCTAAAGTGATTGAAGATATGTCTGACTTCCTCAACACCATACTGCATCAAAGCTACTTCACTGTCAGGCCAATTTTTGTGATCAAAGACATGGCACACAAGAAAGTTCTGGTCCTCATACATGTTTTCAAATTTAGAGTGTAAGCAGTCAATCATATCCTGGACAATGGCAACTTTCTGTCTATTAAGACTCTCATATGGCACATGGTTTCTTAGCTGGTGACCTTTATACACATGCTTACCATCTTGCATTTGAACTTCCATCATCAAATTCAACTTGGTTTGCACCTGGGTCATCCATTAACCCCCTCAAAGCCACTTCAGAAGCCTGTAATTTTGTAATGGCACTAGATGTGTTTATGTATTCTCTTTGGAATGTTAGACTCACTTTTGCTAATTCATTTAATAAGTCTTTCAAAAAATGCAGAAACCATAGGAACTTATATTGACACAATCTTTTGACAATTCCTTTTGCCTTTGCTCTGTCACTGTCCCTATTAGAATGATCCTCAGAATAGTTTCCATGTGCATTACAATGACCAACCAATTTCTCAGTAATTTTGAAGTAGCTCTGAGCTTATGATCAATCCATCTTGTGCCATTTACTTTTTCAGGATTCAAAAATTCTTCCTCAACAAGATCAGCAATTTCTTCAGCCTCCTTATTACGTTTTGAAGACCCTTTGTAGAAGTCATGAATAAATTTTAATACTTCAATGACTTCGTCCATGAATGTATTTTTGAAACAATCTTTAACTGCAAGTTCTAATTTATGTGCTAAACACCATACACTAAGAACCCATGGAGCATTTTTGGTATCCTTTAAAAGTTAAATTACCCCCTTTTTGGAACCCATCATCACACTTGCCCCATCTGAACAGTACCCAACAAGTTTTTCATGATAGTTTTCCAGACCAAAGTCACGAAATGCTTTATCAACAG
>CM037785.1:43227142-43259114 GCA_021229015.1 Solen grandis
AAATAACAAGTTTTTAGCCCTTATCACTTTTAAAAAACCCCCCCCTAGGGGAAAAATTAAGAAAAAAAATGAAAATTTTTCCCTCGACGTTGGGATCAAATTCAATCCGGGAAAAAAACGGGGTAAAAAAATCAAACTGTGACTTTTTCCTACTTGTTGTATCCGCAAAAAAAAAAAGGGGGGGGAAAAAAAATAATAATAAAAAAAAAAAAAAAAAAAAAACAAAAAAGAACAATAGGTTTCGCAACGATGCAAAACCTAAAAAATAAAACAAAGAAAACAATAGTTTTCGCATTTGGGGGGTGCAAAAAAAAAATTAAAACAAAAAAAACAATATTTTTTTCGCAACCCGATGAAAAAACCAAAAAAAAAAAAAAAAAAAAACGAAAAAAAAAGGGGGTTTTTTCGCCCACGATGCAAAACCTAAAAAAAAAAAAAAAAAAAAAAAAAACAAAAAGAAAGGGGGTTTTTCGAACGGGCGGGGTGCAAAACCTAAAAAAAAAAAAAAAACAAAGAAGAAAAAGGGGGTTTTCGCAAGCAAAGCAAAACCAAAAAAAAATAAAACAGAAGAAGAAAAAAGGGTTTTCGCACGCAGGTAAAAAAACCCCAAAAATAAAACAAAAAGAAAAAGGGGGTTTTTCCACTGCGGTGAAAAACCTAAAAAAAAAAAAAAAAAAAAAAAAAAAGAAAAAGGGGGTTTTTTCGCACTGCGGGGTGCGAAAACCTAACTGAACCGAAAGGGGGTATCGGGTTTTTTCGCTTTTAAAACCCAAAAAAAACCCTTGAACACTTTTTTTAAACTCAGCCAAAAATTTTAATATGAAAAAAAACCCCAAAAAGGGGTTTTTTTAAACCCCCAAACCCATTTGCACAGTTTTTTTTTTTTTTTTTTTTTTTTTTTTTTTTTTTTTTTTTTTTTTTTTTTTTTTTTTTTTTTTAAACTTCAAACTCCCAAAACGCAAATATTTTCCCCCCCCCCTATCTCACACCCCATCACATTCTTTTGGGCGCCCAAAAAAGGAAAAAAATGCAAAAAAACTTTTTAAAAATTTTAGACTTTAACGTTTTGAGCAAAAAGGATTTTAAGCAAAGCCCCCTCTAGCGCGAAATAAAGAAAAAAATGAAAAAAAATTTTCAAAAAGGTACCAGAAAGCACCCAAATTTTTTAAAACAAGTAAAAACGCACAAAATGAATTTTCCTTTTTCTTATACCCCCAAAAATTTTAAAAGCAAAAAAAACTAAATAAAAATTTTTCCCCAAAAAAGGACAAATTTTGGATTCCCGTAAAAAGAAAAGATCAATCCGATCTAAAAAACTAAACTTTAACAAAAACAAATTTAGAACTAAACTTTTGTCATATACTCTAAATGAAATATTTTTAGTTTGGGAAATTTTTTTTGGGGGCCGAAAAAAACACAATAATCAAAATAAAACCCTTTCCCCCTTTTTTCCAATTTTTTTTAACTTTTAATTTGGGGGCCCTTTTTCAAACATAACAATACAAAACTTGTAAAAATTTCAAAAGAAAAACAAAAATAAAGCCCGGGAGCGACAAAAAAAAACATGTTTTTGAAATTTTAATTTTTTAAAAAAAATTTTTTAGTGATGTTTGACCTTTTTCTAGGGAAAATTTCCATGCTTTTCCCTTAAATTCCCCCCCCCAAATTTTTTTTGGCGTATTTTTTTTGAAAATCATTTCAGAAAACCAAATTCTTCTATCTGATTTCTAAAAAAAGGATAGGTTTTTCGTAACCTACCCCTCTTTTCCTTTTTTTTTTTTTAAAACGAGATTCAAATTTAAAAACCCCTTCCGTTACTAGTCAAAAATTTTCCCAAGCCATCATACCTAAAACTATCATTTTTTATTGGGCTATAAAAAAGGGGAAAAAAAAATTTTCAAAAAAACCGCTTTTTTGGAAAACGGGAAAAAATTTTTTTGATTATAAAAAAAAGCCCTTTTCAAAAAAACCCCCCCAGGGGAAAAAATGGATAGAAAATTGATTAAAATTTTACTTTTTGGTCCCTAGCAAAGCGCAAAAAGTTAAATCAAGATACTAGTCGCAAAAACCAAATTTTTTATTTTTTTTAAAACAAAATTTAAGCAAAAAAACCTGTTTTAAAATTTTTTCCCCAAAAAAAGGATCAAACTTGGACTGCCGTATTTTACCAAATCAAGCCCGATCTTCAAAAACTAAACATCATGGAAAGAGCCTTTAAGAAAAAAAACTTTTTTTTTAAAAACTCCCCTTTTTAAAATTTTAGTTTTTTGGGGCACTTTTTGGCCGAAAAAAAACACAATAATCGAATATCCTTTACCTTTTAAAATTTTTTTAATTTTTTTATGGTAGGCCATTTCAAACATAACAAACATATTGTTAAAATATCATAAAAAAGAACAAAAATAAAGTCAGGAGCGACAAAAACATGTTTTTGAAATTTTAATTTTTCCTAAAAAATTTTTGAAGGGTTTGGGCCTTTTTAGAGGACAACCACGCTTTTCCCAAAATTTGCCTCCCCAATATTTTTTTGGGGTATAAACCCCTTTAAATTGTATGCAGCAAACAAATTCTTCTATCGATCCTAAAAAAAAGGGGAAATTTTTTTTTTTGACCTACCCCATTATTTCACTTTTTTCCAAGGGTTTGAACATTCAACCTCTTTCCCAGAACTTTTTTTTTTTTTCCCTAAACCCATGAAAGTTTTCCCCTCAATTTGTTTTGGGGTGTCAACAAAAACATATGAAAAAAAACCCCATCTAAATCGGGGTTTAAAAATTTTTTTATTATTAACAAAACATTTTTTACTGCTTTGGCCCCCTAGTGGCTAAATCAAAACAAAGGGAAAATTTTACCTTTTGGGGACATTTCAGATAAAGATGACTCCATGCCCAAAATTTCAAAGCCCGTAGCTTTTTTTTTTTGGGCCCTGCGGGGCCAAAAAAGGGGGGAATTGGGAAAAAAAAAAAAAATAAAAAAAAAAAAAAAATCAACAGAAAAAAAAATAGTTTTTCCCCCCCGCAGGGGCGAACCCCTAATAAATAAAAAAAAAAATCAACAGAAAAAAAACAATAGTTTTCGCCCTGCAAGGCGAAAACCTAAAAAAACAAAAAAAAAAAAAACCAGAAAAGAACAATAGGTTTTCGCACTGCGGGGGCGAAAACCCTTTAAAAAAAACGAAAAGAAAAATAGGTTTTCGCACTGCGGGGTGCGAAAACCAAAAATAAAAAACAAAAAAAAAAGGGGGTTTTTTCCCCCTTTTCAGAGGCGAAAACCAAAAAACCCCAAAATAGGACTTCCTCCCGAAAGGACAGAAAGTCCCAAATTTAAGAAAAAACATAAAAAACCCCCAAAAATTTTTTCTGCTTGGGGCAAAACCCCTAATAATAAAAAATAATAAGAAGAAGAAAAAAACAGAAAAAACCCCCAAGGGGGCCCCTTTCTAAAAAAGGGCCCGAAATCCTAATAAGAAAAAAAAAAAACATAACAAACCCTATATTTTTTTCCGAAATTTTGGGGGAACCCCCTTAAAAAAAAAAACAAAAAAACCCCCAATAGACTTTAAAGAACATGGGAAACTCAGGTTTAGGATAAAAAGAAACAATTTTTGGTCATCAGCAAAAAAAAAATTTTTTTATTTTTTCCCAATGTCACAGGCGATTTTTGTAGCCTGTAATTTTCATTTTGACGAGCATTAGTTTTCCCTTTTTTGTTTAATTTTTAGCATATTTTTTTTTAAAAAGGTATATACAAATTGTTCGATCAATTTACCACATTGAAATTAGAAGTTTTCCGGTTTTAAATCTGGGAAACGGGGGTTGAAAACGAGTCTAATTGGTGTAAACGACTCACACACCTCAAAAAACCTCACCAAACAAGGTTAAACACCTTTTTTTAAAACACATCTTATTCGCTTTTTCTAAAACGATTATTGCTATGTTTTTTTTTTAAAACACTAAATAAAAACTGTGAAAAAAAAAAGAGGGCCGTTAAATATCAAAAGGTTTTTAAAAGGGGCGTTTTAGTCCTGGGAGTAAAATAGGGAACGGGGGTTTTTTTTGGGGTTTAACCCCATCCAATCCCCAGGGCCATTCGATAATCACAAAAGGTCAGATGAAAATTAAAACAAAATAAGCCCCCCCGGGAAAAATTCGAGGGGGGGGTTTAAACCCTTTTTCACTTTGCAAAAAAAAATCAACAAACACATCCAGATAATAATAGGCCCCTTTTTATTTGAGCGGGAAAATTATTTAAAAAATAAATTTGCCCCCTAAACATAACAAAGTCACTACAAATACCTTTCAAAATAAAGATATAAAAGTGTCACTTCAACAAAAATGGATAAAAATAATGTGAACTCCCCGTAAAATCCCCCTGGCGACTTTTTGACCTACCCCCCGGGGTCGTGAGTATTCACGATGTAAAAATTTTATGTTTAAAAAACCATACCCCCATGATAAAAATTTGCAAAATTTTTTCACACAAAAATTAAATACGTTTGTGTTTTTTTTTTTTTTTTTTTTTTTTAAAAAAAAATTTTTTTTTCCGGGAGCATTTAATAAAAGGGGAAAAATGAAAATTGTATTAAAAATTTTGAAAATCAGGCCCTTTCACGACTTTCAATTTTTTTTTGATATTTTTTTAAAATTTTTTTTTTTTTTGTACTTTTTTCAGGGAAAACATAAACTCCCCCCACGGGGTGTCATTAAACATACTTTTTTAACCCTGAAAATTTGTTTTTTAATAATAAAAAAAAAAGAATTTTAAAAAGGGGTTATCTTTGGGGGGTTAGGGTCCACCCATTTGAAAACAAATACCTTTTTTAATTTTACAAAAAATACATAATTTTATTGTAACCACTTGTGGCCGGTCATATCTTAAAACCTATCCCAAAATCATGAGAAAAATTATTTTTTCAATCTTTTAAAAGTACGTTTTAAAAATAAGGTATTTATCTACATAAAATTTTCGATTAAAACAGGCCATCCATCAAGTATGGGAAAAAACTTAAAAAATGCTTTTACAATCGCCCCAAAAAATAAATTTTTTATATCCGGAAAAATATAAATATATATTAATATAAATTTTATAAAAATTTTGGGAAAAATTTTTATACATATATTTAAAAAAGTGATGAAACTAGCGTGAACTTGAGGGGAACTTTTTTAAAAAAGATCAATCTATTTCCCGTCAAAAAAATATGTGGGGCAAAATAATAAAAATAATGTAATTACGTTTTCTTTTTAAAAAGTTTTTAATTTAAAACATACACTTTTTTTCAATTAAAACCCAAAAATAATTTTTGCTCTAGGGAAAAACAAAAAAGGGGGAAAACAAAAAAATTTACGCAAGCGTCAATTTAAAGGGGCCCAAGAATAAAAATTTTTTGGGCCGTGATTTTTCCCCTTATTGCGGGAAAAAGATGAAAAATTTTATTTCGCTTTTCTAAAGGTTTCTTGGCCTTTTTTTTACTTAACGCAGAAATTCATTGGAACCCCGCTTTTAAAAAAGACCATTTGAGATGTTTTCAACGCGCTCATGGTGGAACATTTTGCTGGGGCAACTTTTTTGGGGGTATATTTAGGCATCAAATTTTAAAAATTTTCCCTTTTTTTTTTTCTTTCGCAGAAAAATATTTTTAAAATTTTTTTTTTCTTCTTATCACAAAAAGGGGGAAATTTTTCTTATTTTTTTTCAGTACGATTGCTTTTTGGAAGTCCCAAACCAAAAAAAAAAAAAAAAAATGCGGGGGAAAATTTTTTTAAAAAAACGAAAAGAAAAAAGAAAGTACGCGACGAAAAAAAAACGCACCTCATTCTGAATATTTTGAAACAATGACGGGGGGGAATTTTAAACAACAGGCAACAATATAAAGATTAAGTTTTTCGTATGCTAAAATTTTGCAGGGGGTAAAATAGCAGGGAGATCCCAGCAAACGGCTTTAAAAAAGGGGGGGGGTTCGAGTCACAGCCAGAACAATTTTTATAAATTTTTTTTTAAAAAATTTTTTTTGCAATATAAAAAATAATTTTTTTTTAAAAAAAATATCATTAATCAAACTAAACAAAAAATGTGTGATAAAAAAAAATAAAAAAACAACAACTAAAATAAATATTGAATTTTTTTTTTTTAGATTTTTTTCCACATATTCAAAAAAACTTTAAACTTTGGGCAAAGAAATGGGGAAAGTAAGAAAGCGATTTGATTTTTGTTAGAAATCCTTGAAACAAATAATGTGTTCATCTTTTTTAACGACCGTGTTCAAGCAAATTTTAAAGCGGATTTAAAACCCTTGGGGTTTTTTTGGTTTTTTAAAAAATTAAATTTTTTTTTTGATAAACAAAAAAAATGAGACATCATCATTTTAAAAAAAACCCCCTTTTTCCCCAGCGCTATTAGCGCTTTGATTTTAAGGGTCCCTAAAATTTAAACTTTATAAAATTTTTAGCACAAATTTTGTCATATTTCCCCTTAATGAATATATTTTTTTTTATTTTTTTAAAAATTTTAATATTTTTTTCAAAATGATCCCAATATTTTTAAATTTTTGTCATATGCAATGTATGCATCCCTTTTTAAAGGAGGGGCCAGGGGGGTTTACCGTTTTCAATCCTAGTTTTTATTGATAAAATATTATTAAATTAAATCCCTATTTTTTTTCGTACGGGCCCTTCGTATTTTGGGGGAAGTGATTTCAGCATAATTACAATGGGACTAAAAAAAAGGGGTCTACATTCCTACGGGTTTAATTTATTATAAAAAAATTTAAAAAAAACGGGATGTAATTTTTTTTAAAACCCCCCCCGTTCCCATAGCAAAAGTTGTTTTTACTTTTAGCAAAAAAGGCCCCTCGAAAAGTACGTGTAAAACTTAAATTTTGGGGGGTTTGGTGCCGCAATAAAAAACCGTTTACGAGCGGCCCAAAATTCCCAAAGATAAAAGTACAAAAAAAAAAAATCCTACAGAAGGGTTTTATCTGTTCATCACCTTTTTTTTTTTTAAATTCAAAAACGAAATTTTTTTTTTTTTTTTAAATCCTTTAAACAAAATTAAAAAAAAGACAGGAAAAAAAGAAACTCTTTAAACAGCTTACCGACAAAACCGTATAAAAAACCCCCAAAACCGGCCCTGCCGCCCAAAAAAAACAAAAAAAAAAATAGTTTTAAATTGCGTAAAATTTTTTTTTTCTTCGATTTTATATTTAGATAACCCCCAAAAAAATTACAAAAAGTTGCACGTACAAACAAATTTTTTTAAAATTTAGAAAAAAAAAAAAAAGGGCCCTTTTAAAAATTTTATTTTCCCCAAAATTTAAAATATTTTTTCATCATTATGAGACACATATTATAAAAAAAGGTTTTTTTAAAAATACAAAAAAATACAGCATTCTCTATTTTTTTTAAAAAACGAAAAAGCATCATATAAAAAAAAATTGGGGGGGGTTTTTTTTTAAAAATGTATAAAAAAAATTGCTTAAAATTGGGTAAACCTTTCCCATTTAAGCTTATAATTTTTCTAACATATTTTTTTTCCCAAAAATAAATTTTTTAAAAAAAATTACAAAAATCATCCAAAAAAGGGGTTGATACAAAAAAAATTTTGGGTTTTTGGCTACAATTTTTTTAAAATTTTAATTTTTAAAACCCCCCCCCAAACAGTAATTTTTTAAAAATTTTAAGCAGGGCAATATTAGTACGAAACAAAATTCAAAAAAAAGGGGAAAAACCAGAAAAAAGATCGGGGGGGGAAATACAGTGATAGGATAAAAAAAAGAAAAAGTAGTTTTTGGATGGGGTTTTTAGGTTTGTGTAAAATTTAAAATTACAATATGAAAGCTTAAAATTTTTTAAAATATACCCGGTGGACACTTCGACGATTAAAAATTTTTTTGGGTTTGGTTAAAAAAAAAAATTTTCCCCCAAAAAAATTAAACAGCTCGTGTTCAAGGGGGGAAATTCACGAGTTGCTTTGAATAACAAAATTTTTTTATTTTTATAACGTTTATAACGAAAGAAAAATTTTTAGCAAAATTTTGTTTCTTGGCAATTTTCCCCACAAACAAAGTTTAAAAATGGTTATTAAAAAGGTCACTTTTTTTAAAAATTAAAAACAATTTTTTTTTAAAAACGAGCATTATTAAGATAGATGACAAAAACCCCTGAAATAGTGCGAGGGACATCAAGGGAAAGGGGAAAATTTGAAAAAAAATTTTACTTTAAAAACAACTAAAGGGGACGTTACGTAGTCGGGGTTTTTTTTCCAAAAAAAATGGGAAAAGGGAAAAAAACAATTTTCAAACAAAAGGGGTGTACACGGGGAATTAAAAAAGTAAAAATTTTTTTCGAAGGTTTTGGAACGGATAAAATTTTAGGTCGGGGGAAAAAAGCAAGTAAGAAATTTTGGAAACCCAAAAATTCTTGTTTTAACTTTTTAAAATTTAAATTTTTAATAAGACGCTATTTGAAAGAGGGGGCCAACCCCTGCTTATCAATTTAGAAGGTCTTTTTTTTTTCCCAATTTTCAAACGAACGGCTTTTCCTTTTGCTTATTTAAAGGGGGGTTAAATCATCATTTGATAGAAATATGTAAATTTTGCTTTTTTTTTGAATTTTTAAAACCCCAAAAAAAAAAACAGCCAAAAACCAAAAAATTTTTAAACCCTTAAAAAAAATTTTAAATTCCAACAAATAACTTGCCTTAAAAAATTTTTAAAATTTTTTTGGGATTAATAAATAGAGAGGTTAAAAACCCTTTTAAAAACAGAAAAAAAAGGGTTTTAAAAAATTTTTAAATTCTTTTTTTTTTTTTGAAATTTTTAAATTTTTTGTTTTTTTAGATTTTTAATTTAAAATTTTTGTAAAAAATGTAACTCATCCCCCTGTGACAAAAGAAATATTTTTTTTTAGGTGCAACGCAACATTAAAAAAACCATCAACGTGAAACTTTTAAATTTTTGCCCCTTTTTTTACTTCCTTTTAAAGGGAATTTTCCCCCAAAAAAACCACCAAAGCCTGCATAAAAATTCACAATATAATTTTTTTAAAAAGTAAACCAGGGAAAAAAAAAAAAGCAAATTGACATGTTTTTGACATTTGAAAAAAATTTTTTTATTTAAATTCCCCCCCTTTTTATTTTTGTTTTTTTTCCCTTTTTATTTTTCCCCCCTGAAAACTACAAAAAATATTCCCCTTTTTTTACGGCAAAGTTTTGATGTTTCAAAAATTTTTTAATCAAAATATAAAATGAAAAAATTTTCCCTCCGTGGTTTTCTCCAAAAAAAAATTTTTTTTCTTTTTTCACAAAAACGTATTTTCCCCCTTAAAATTTAAAATTTTTAATGATCCCCAAAGGGGAGAAATCTGTGACAGATTTTATTTGTTTTTTCCCAAAAAAAACCATAACATTGATTTTTAAAAAAATTTCCCTTTACTTAAAAAAATAGAAAGAAGCCCCCTGGGGCCCAATACCTCCAATTTTTTATTTTTTTTAAGGGGTCGGGGGGTTTTTTAAATTTTTAAAAATATTTTAGGACAAATTTTTAACTGGTTTTCCAAAAAAAATTTTTTTTTTTTCGAATTTCTAAATTTGAATCCAAGGGCACATCTAAAACATATCCAAACATTTTTTTGGGGGAAAATTTTTCATGACTTAAAGGACCAAAAATGGGGTTGGGGGTCACAAAAAAAATTTTAAGCTGACGTTAAATCGCCGCATTTGACGTCTTGAAAAAATTGAATTAAAAAAAATGTAAACGTTACTGCGGGGAAATTTTTTTTTCATCTTGAAATTAATTTTTTTAAAAAATTTTGGGGAAAAGGAAAAAAAAAAAATTTTAAGAAAATAAACATAAAAAAACCCCTAACTTTTCCGCAGGTTTGGGGAAAGCCTTTAAAAAAAAAAAAAAAAAAAAAAAAAAAAAAAAAAAAGATACCCTTTGAACCCGGGGCTCTACTGGTCATGGGGGTTCATTGAAATATTTTTGATTTCGCCTTTTAAAATTTAAAGTAAACCAATCAAAAAAACATCAAAACCCCCTCGACTTTTTTCAACCAGAATATATAAAAATTTTTTGTTCAAAGTTTAAAATGCAAACCATAAAAATAACTTTCCGAAAAATACTGTAAACATGTATCAATCTCTCAAAAAACTATTTTTATCGCCAGAATCCCATAAAAAGATATTCCCCTTACTCAAAACCTTTTTCAAGCGACTTTTTTTCCCCTTGTTGACTTTTTTAATATTGCAATCGCACTAGCGAAACTTTCAATCTGCTGCTTTGGTTTTCTTGATACATTTTTCCGGCCCCCTAGGAAACAAAAAAGCAGTTAAATCACCCCCCTTTAAACCCAAAGTTTGACAACTGATATCCTAATTCCACAAAAACCCCCCCCACCCTTGAAAAATTTTTAACGGGTTTTTCTGACTCGAAGGATTTAAAATGTGAAGAAAAAAAATTTAAAATTTTTTAAAAAGAAAATAATTTTTTAAAATTATTAATAATTTTTTAAGCAAATCCCCAAACAATCAATCAAAATTAAAAAAAAAAAAGAAGAAAGAGTATTTAGCTAACATAAAATTTAAATTTTATTGGGCGTTTGCGTACTTTTTTTCTATATTTTGACAGCTGTGATTAAATATACAAGGGGGTAGTGACAGAAAAATTTTTTTTTTTTTAATATTATTTTTAATGACATTTTTTTTTTTAAGAGCACAGGACCAAAAAGGGGGAAAATTTAATAGATACCTTTTAATGATACGCTTTTGGGGGAAAGGGTTTTTAATTTAAACAAAAAAAAAAAGTCAGAAGACAAAAAGCTCGTCGCGGCCCCCTTTTTCCCGGGGATTTAAAAAGTCTTAAATAAAAAACCCGCTAATACCCCTTTCATTTTTTTTTTTTTAATAGAGTTTAAAATTTTTTTTTTCCTTTGAAATATTTTTGTCCCCGACTATCAAAGTATTTTGAATGTTTTGGGGGGGTTTTGGTGTGTGGGGGTTTTTTGTGTTGTTGAATTGAAGAAACTTCTCAAACCATAAATTTTTAATCTTAAATTTTATTTTTACAAAATTTTTCTATCCCCAAAATACCAAAAAAAAAAAAATTTGGATTTTTAAAATACTGTTCATCAATTTTTTCAATCTTTTTTCAAACCCAAAAAAGTATTTTTTTAAAATTTTTATTTGAAAAATGCCCCCAGTTTAAAAAAAAAATTTTTTTTTTTTTTAAAAAACCCAGCGAAACCCCCTTTTTAGGATAACAAGTGGACTAAACACTATTTTTAAAAGTGAACCCGTTCTAGAAAAATCCCCGGCCCCGGGAAAGGGGTTTTTTTTTCAAATTTAAGTCGAAAAGGGGGCCCCCAAATGTTTTCAAACATTTACCTCAAATCAAATTTTGAAATTCATTTAAAAAATTTCCCGATAAACACGTTTTTTTAAAAAAAATTTATAATTATTAATCCTTCAAAAAGGGGGATCACGCGGGCAAAGATTTTTTTTTTTTTTTGCAATTCTAACCGAAAGGGGACCCCAAAAAATGCAAAAAAAACGGGTTTTGCCAAAAAACGAACGTTTTTCCCTTTTTTTTTAAATTTAGTTAAAAAAACTTACCAAAATTTTTTTAAAAATTTTTAAAACCCCCTTTTTCGGCGGCAAAGTTTTTTTTTGTGCAAATTTAAGTCAAAAGGGGCCAAACCCGTGTCGAAAATTTAGAAAATTTTCCCAAAACTTTTGACTTTTTTTTATTGTTTTAAAAAAGTTTCCCAAAATTATTTAAAAACTGTCAATTCTTTTTTGGGTTAAACGAGCAAACAAATTTTTTTTAAAACCCAAGTCAAAGGGGGCCCCCAAAGGGGATTTAAAAATTTTCGGGTTTTACCCTATAACGAACATACCTTCATTTTTTTTGATAAAACATGTGTACAAAAACTATTTAAATAGTCGATCCGGTTTTGGGTTTACTCGCGGACAAGGTTTTTTTTTCCCCCCAAATTCAAACAAATGGGGCCCCCAACTGTGTCAAAAAAACGGGTTTTTGCCCCAAATCGAACTTGACCTTTATTGTATTGTTAACCCCCATTTTTTTAAGTCCCCAACCTGTTCCCAAGTTATCGAGCGGGAAATTTTAAATTTTAAATTTTGGGGGCCCCCCAACGATATACGCAAAACCCAAAAACTCTCCGAGGGCCTTTGTCCCGGCAAGCAAAAAAACACAAAAAAAAAATCAAGACCGTACGATAAATTCGTTATAGTCACAACCTTTGTAAGTTAAAAAAAAAAGAAGCAATCGGATAATTCGGGAAATTCTTACACATAAAAAACTTTTAATTTAAATGATAAAAATTCCCTGAAGATTCGGGGAAAAAAACAGTTAGACTCGTTTTTTTTCACTGTATTCCTAGTGTTTTCAAAAACAAAAAATTTTTTTGACTGTACCATTTTTTAAAAAAGAAACCCATCCAGTGCTCAAAAGTATTAACATCTTTAATACTTAAGGGAAAAGAAATTATTCAGAAATGTAAGTTAATTGAAAAATTCCTTGATTTTTCTATAAAAAAAGGGCACAAAAAAATTTGTTTAGACTTTTTAAAAATTTTTCAAAGATCCTATTCCCAAATAAAAAAAAGCTGACAAAAATTTTTATTAAAAACGCGATTTTGGGTCAGATGAAAAAAATTTAATTTTTGCAGGTGAAAAAAAGTAAAAGAAAGTACGAGTGCGATTTGAAAATGGACCCTCTTTTGTTGATTTCGGTCTACGCGGACACTCGGGTTTTTAAAATTTTAAAGAAAAAAATTTTTTTCTCCTTTTTTATAATCGCCGTTTTTTCTCCTTTTTTTACGGATCCAAAAACTTTGTTTCTAATTTACTGAATTTTTTCTGTGCGCCCCGTCCCCAAAAATGCGGGCATCAATTTTTTGGAAAAATCCGTGCTGCTTCCCCATTTTCCGGGGAAAAAATTTTTTCGATGTCAGGAACGATCCCTTTTTTTTATCATTTTACCGCTTGCAGTATCCCCGGGACCCTTTATTTTACCCCCTTTGGGTAAATCCCATATTTTGGGTTTAAAATTTTAGTGTAATATCTTGTGGGGCCCCCGACTGATGGTTCTATTGGATGTCTGGGTTGTACGTTCTTTTTTTGGTTTCGGTAATTGTAATGTTTTCTGCAAGTCAATCAAGCTCCCCATATCTGTTGGGGGTTTTTTTCCGGAAAAAACGGTATACGGCCCGCCCCTTGCATCTGACAATTCCAGGTCGTTTCAAACTTTCCTGCTTTCTCTTTAAAAAACCTTTAGTGTATTTTTTTTTTGCAGGTTTTTTTTTTTGGCCGTGCGATGGGGCTGTTAGCTCCCGAAAAACGAGATTTGCCTTCCTCAGCCTTTAAAGGATGATTCTTTACATAAAACCTTTTTTGCCAACCAATTTTCAACAAACCTATTTTGGTCTCGAGGGCAAGGGGGCCCCTTCCTTTTTCCCCCGCCAAATTTTGGAGGTAATACCCTTTTTTCGGAATAAGTAGTGCAGTAAACCCCCGTTTTTTTTCCTCACAGCCCGGTCCCCCCCTGGCGCGACCCCTGTCGTTTTCCCCCCCAAAGCACTGTTAGAATGGGGGGTTTTTCCGAAAGTAAAAATGTAACCTTTAAAATCGGTATATAAAAGGGTTTTCCCTTTGGTTTAATAATAATGAGTATTCAATATCTTTCATAACAAAACTCTTAGGAAAATAAAAAAAAAAGGAAATAATTTTGCATAGGCTGTTGGCTAAATGTTTCATGTCCATAGTTGATAATAGGCAAATACAAAAATACCCCCCCGGAAATTTTAAAAGCTCCCATCGTAAAAGCCCAACTAAAACAATTCGAGACACACCCTTTATGGTTAAATTAGCAGCAACAGATTCAAATTTCAGTCACAAATTTAAAGGGGGCCTGATCCGTGGTAACATACCCCTGCGGTTCGGGGTTGTTGGTTTAACCATTGGGGAAAGTTTTTTATGACCCCAACCCAAGGGAAAGTGAGCGGATTGTATTTTTGTAAAAGTTTTTTCCCCAACGATGTAAAAAAATGACCGGGTTTTTAAATTTTTTTATTGTCTTTTTCTTATATGATCTATCATAAATTCATTGTCTTTACTTTCCAATTTATAGGGAAAAATCTGAAAAATTGACCAAGCTTTTAAGAGTTCATTTCTCAGTGATCGCGGGGTCCGTTGTGGCGGACCCGACTGGTGGAATTAGGGCAAAATGTTTAAAAAAAATAAGGGTTTTCGTAGTGCCCCCGCACGAAAGGGAATTCGTGGGCATTTTTTTTTTTTTTAGTCTGATTGATTCTGATTTTTTTGGTTCCCAAAACGAAAAAGTAATAATTTACCCGGTTCTTAATTTAATTTATCTTTTTGCAATCATCGGCATTGATATAATCGTTAGCTAGGAAAATATATTTTTGTACATCATATAAATTGTTGGGAAGGAGCCCGAGGAAAATTATGTTTTTATATTTTATAAACAAAAGGTTTTAAAAAAAAAATTTTTTTTTCATCCTATCATTTTGCGATCATCCCCAATAAAAAAAATTATTCTTTTATGAAAACTTCTGCACACGGTTTTATTTTCATTCGATTTTTTAATTTAAAAGTTGATTTATAGTTATTTTCACAGATTTTTGTCATTAATTTATTTTTTGGGGTTTTAAAACCCTTTCCCAAACATGTATCATACCCATCTTAGAAACCTCAGAATTATTTTGCTTCATCACAGGACCCCTTTAAACCCCGTTAATAACAAATATTGTTTTCAGCGTGGGGTAATTTAAAAAATTTTTTTAAAGCTTTCCCCTTAACCCCCCTAAGGATGGACAAACCCCGGGCAAGAATGGATGAGGTTGGTAGTTTTTTTAATTAAAATTTTAAAATGGAAAAAACATTTCTTGAGAGGCAAAAAAGACTTAAAAAGCTGAAGCTGCAGACAGTATCAAAGATGAAACAGTATGACGAACACCATACCCAGATGAAGTATAATCCCAGGTATTACCTGCGGATACACAGATCTGTTGCAGGGTAGATCTTAGGCCTGTCATGAAAATTTAAGGAAGCAAAAAAGAGAACAGTCACAGTCTTGTGACCCAGCCGTACAACCGTGATAATAGACCTTAAGCAAAACAATAACCCACAGGATAACATAGGTCTGATCCATATCGCTTTGTAACAGTAGGCAAAACGTGCATATTAGCTGAATGCTTTCTACCCCCAAATATGAGCCTAGTAAAAGCTAAGGCCACACTGTCATGAAGCCTAACTCTGGGCTAATATGAAAACAAACCAGATACATTTGATGGTTTCGGAGCTGGCTCTGATCACGAAGTTTGTGCTACATTGCACGGGTGGTGTAAGAAGGAAAATGGAATGTACTTAGCTGTTTCTTTGAAAGTACAAGCCCCGGGGAGTTTACCCTGGGGGCAGGTCCTACGTTAGGCATCAGAGAGTTGGGCCAAGATAACAGAGATTAACAATTTAGTTTATCCGACGGCTCCCGCGGATGTAGTGACACTCTGGCAAGGGAGCAATTTGTTGATGCACTGGTGAGTTTCTGAATGCGACTGCATATTGAGCAAGCTCGACCCTCGAATTTAAATAATGCAATTTGACATGCTGTTGAAGTGAACTAGAAGCTTATAACAGAGCTGAGAAAAGGGCAGATTGAGTCGCATGGTCACATGCACTTTGTTACAGAAAAGTGTGATCAGACAGATAGCTAGAGGAACGACATTGTCTGCCTACAGAACAATATGATGGATTGACTGAAGCTGTTAAATGTCACAAGATCCAGTTGCAATAGTTCTGCCTAGAACAACCTGACACGGTTATGACCCAAAATAACGCACAACGCGAAATCTGAAACAAAAAGCAAACGTTATTGTTAATAATTGTAGCTCTGAAGGTCACATTAGGCCAAATTGTCCAAAATTTCAAAACTCTCAAAATAAACCGAAACCCAATGTAGTTACTGCATGGGCAAGGCTTGTATGCACGGATTTTCTCATTGACACAGGTGCTACCATTACCTTAGTATCAATTAGTGTTTTGGGCATTGTGAAAGATTCAAACCTGAAACCTTATCACGCATCATACTGCTTATTAAACATCAACTGCTTCAGATGATATGACATTAACGGCATGGCTGCTCTCAGTCTCGAGATTATAAAAGATGTGGTTTGTTGCTAATGTTGATCTTGCTGTCATCCTTTGTCTTGACCTTATGATAGATCATGACTGCAAGATTGATTTGACTGGCAATACCCTGAACTTAAAGAGAAAGTCATGTAAATTAAATGTTGTTAGTAGAATGGGCGCTGCATGGTTTCTGTTTCTGAGAAAATGCAAATTCCATCGAGGAGTGAAATTGTCATAAAAGGTGAAAACGTCGTTGTTCCCCTACATCATGCTACTGGAATTTATAGCCATCCAAAAAGAATGACAATAAAGACAGACCAATGGGCAGTTGTGACAAGGAAATACCGGTAAAGTATAAACTTGAGTGACGAAACTAAACATCTGTACTCAGAACGATATTGCTAATTTTAGTAATAGTTGCTAAACTTGAAACAAATTAAACAAAAGATCCTAACAGTTATAATTACACTAAAATATCTACCGGTGATTCCCGTCAAATTAAAATCAAATTAGGCAACCTTTGAGACGAATGCCCGTCCATATGTGAGGTGAAGTAAATAAGCACGTAGGAGAAATATTTGACAAGGGTTTGATCAGCGAGTGGCATTGTGATGGTCACGAATAGAGATGGAACTAAGCGGTTTTGTGTTGATTATAGGAGTGTCAATGATATCACGTTCAAGGATGCCTACCCGCTTCCTAGAATAGATTAGTCTCAGACTTTTCGAAAAGGGTCTCATCTTGATCTGAATTCTGGTTATTTGGCAAATAGAAGTAGATGAGATGGAAAAGAGATAAGAAAATAATCATGTTGTAGTAGTATTATTTGACTGCTGATTAAAAAATTTCCATGTAAATAGATTTCCGCCTCAGTCTATTTCTTTGAAGTCGTCGAGTAAATATATAAGTAGAAAACAATTTAAATTTACTCATTTAGAAGTACAATTTAATATTTTAGTTGAAAATATTTTTAAATATCTGAAATTTGTGCACTTGCGTGAAAAAATTAAACAAGGGCATGAGGCTTAAAGTTGATGCCCCGAAAGTGCCAGTTTGTTTGGCAAGCAAGTAGAATTCCTCGGACAAATGTATCAGAACATGGGATCCAGACTGACCCAAAGAAAAACCAGACAGTTTGAGATTGCCATTCCAGGTTATGTTAATAATTTAAAATCGTCGTTTCTAGGCTTCTGTAGCTATTACAGAAAATGTATCAATTTTTTCTGGGATAGCTAAGCCACTCCACCGTCTCACGGGAAAGACACAGTAGTTCAACTGGCCACAAGTTGTTATCTGGCTTTTGAAACTCTCAAAATATTGATAAAAGCCCTCTTGCTAGCACCCTAACCCTAGTAATACATTGTGATAGCTTCATGAAAACTAAGTCTCAGATATTGTTTGGAGAAAGTGCTTTATCACTTTGAAGAAGTTCATACATTAAACTGAAACTCAAGAATATAATGAGATAGTTGTTCCTGATAACAAGCGTGTAAGAAAGAAGCCTGTATGGATAAAAGCGTATCTTGTTTCTTCTTTCAGACAAAGTATGCCTTAGATTAAGTTTACCCACATAAAAGACTATCCTGTGCCATATGTAAGGAAAAGAATTGACAGGGATATAGGTATTGGGGAACATGTGAGACAGTGTTCTGAGAAGAGAGTGGAGTGTCCTGTTTGCGATTAAAAGAGGCATCTATATGAAGAAGCATATTAAACAAACATCCCGAACAGGGCTGCCAGAATCAGGAAAGTTCAAGCGCCTTCATTAACTGAGCAGGAGAACGAGATGCTGAGGAGGCACAGACACATGGCTCACATGCTAATTAGTTCAAGGCTTGGGCTATGAACCTGACAATTCTTAATGATTGCTTTTCAAATGAACAGTTAACTGATGTGTAACGGTTTTGTAATACTGTATCTTGGAGCGTATATTTCTTATCATTTTTTTCATAGCTGTCAGGAGGATTAAAGATGTTAAATACCTTTACATTTAGCTTTTCATTATTGATCATGCGGATCGCATGTGCCTGGAGACTTGGTTGATGTAACGGAGATAACGTTTGCCATACCAAAGCTTTGTTTTTTAAACGTTAAAGTTAGTTCCCTTGCTTTGCCGGAAAAGCGAGAGCGGTGTTTGTTTATCTAAGTTTGAAAGGTTAAAAGGTATTTAACCTTTTTGTTTTTATTTATAGTTTATCCAGGTTTTCTCCGGTTTACGATTAGATCATTGTCTTTTGCATTTAAGGCATCTATCATAGAATTCATTTTACTTTTGCTTTAAGCCATACCATGTAGCGAATGACATCTGAAATTTGACTGTTTAATATTGATCAATGTTATTGAGGTGATTGACTCAAGCGTCTCTTGTGTAGAAGTGATCGTTCTCAGTTGATCGCTGGCTCTCGTTGTGTGTGGACTCTTATTTTAGACAGACTTTTATTTTTTAGATTTGTACAAAAAGTATATCAGCATAATAGATATAGTTAATTATGGATGGAAATAGAAATAACTCATGCATTATATTGAAAACAAGAGGGCCATGATGGCCCTGGATCGCTCACCTGAGTACCATTGCTACAACTGATTACAAGGTTTTTAAACAGACAAGAATTCTGATATAACTCAATCTTAAACATTTTAGCCCTGACAATACTACACACCAAATATATAAGCACTGGGCCTTATGGTTTCAGAGGAGAAGACTTAGTGCGGGGTCATTTATCTCCAAAGGGCCACCATTTTGAAAATCTTGATAATGAACCATTAGATGATGCTACATACCAAATATCTAAGCTCTAGGCCTAATGGATTCATAGAAGAAGATTTTTAAAGATTTTCCTATATAACTCTATGTTAAACAAGTGACCCCTGGTGCGGGGGCATTTATCACCATAGGGTCATGATTGTACAATCTTGGTAATAAACCATAAGATGATGCTTCATACCAAATATCTAATCTCTAGGCCTTATGGATTCATAGAAGAAGATTTTAAAGATTTTCCTATATAACTCTATGTAAAACAAGTGACCCCTGGTGCGGGGGCATTTATCACCGTAGGGCTATGATTTGAACAATCTTGGTAATGAACCATAAGATGATGCTACATACCAAATATCTAAGCTCTAGGCCTAATGGATTCATAGAAGAAGATTTTTAAAGTTTTTCCTATATAACTCTATGTAAAACAAGTGACCCATGGTGCGGGGTCATTTATCACCATAGGGTCATGATTTGTACAATCTTGGTAATGAACCATAAGATGATGCTTCATACCAAATATCTAATCTCTAGGCCTTATGGATTCATAGAAGAAGATTTTTAAACATTTTCCTATATAACTCTATGTAAAACAAGTGACCCCTGGTGCGGGGGCATTTATCACCGTAGGGCTATGATTTGAACAATCTTGGTAATGAACCATTAGATGATGCTACATACCAAATATCTAAGCTCTAGGCCTAATGGATTCATAGAAGAAGATTTTTAAAGATTTTCCTATATAACTCTATGTAAAACAAGTGACCCCTGGTGCGGGTCATTTATCACCGTAGGGCTATGATTTGTACAATCTTGGTAATGGCCCATAAGATGATGCTACATACCAAATATCTAAGCTCTAGGCCTTGTAGTTTTGTAGAAGAAGATTTTCAAAGTTTGCATTTTTAAAATCTATTTTTAGCTCCTGTGACCTACTTTTTTAACCAATCTGAATAATTTGTACAACTTTGATAGAGGCATCATAAGGATGATTCCTGTGAAGTTTGGTCAAAATCTTTTCAGCGTTCATGAGGAGATGTTGTTTAAAGCAAATTGTTGACGACGGACGGACGCACGCACGCACGGACGACGGACGACGGACAAAAGGCGATCACAATAGCTCACCATGAGCACGTTGTGCTCAGGTGAGCTAAAAACCCACCAACAAACAAACAAAGAAACAACAAAATATGTGTAACTAAAATATGTTAACAGTCAGTGATACATATTGAATATCGCGAAGAATTGATAGTATACTAATACCACTAAAATAAATAAAGATAAAAATACTAGCCTACACGATTTCACGTAAAAAAAAAGTGTAGAAATGATTATTATATTACAATCTTTCATAGACTTTTATCTCTTCTTTCGTGAACTAATTTGTGTTATTTACATGGATTTAACAGAGTAAACGTTTGGATTATTACGGCTTTCCGCAACCTGCGGAAAACGTATAGGGTTTGTTATGTTTATTATTACGGCTTTCCGCAAACCTGCGGAAAACGTATAGGGTTTGTTATGTTTATTTTTCTTATTATTATTATTATTATTATTCTTCTTCCAACCTAATTCAAGAGTTAATTTATATATGTTGCCAATGGCCAAGCAACATGAAAATTAAAATGTTTCGACAAAAAAGTATAAATTTTTAAAATTAAGTGTTTGTAATTTTCATTGACGTCAAATGACGTCAGATTTGACGTCAGCTTCAAAAGTTTGTTCACGCTCTAGAGCCTTCAATTCTGGTCCGATTTTCTTGATATTTTCACAGTAGATGTATTTTAGAAAGTAAGATGTGCACCTTGGCATTCAAATTTCCAAATTCGAAAAGATTGAGATTTAATGGCTAAACCGAGTTTCGAACTTAGGTCCTAAAATTATATTTTAATGTTACAAGGCCACCTAATGGGTAAGAAGCATGAATATTGGACAGCAAATCGGCATAGAGGTGTTCTTTCTATTTCTTAAAGGATGTGTCCTTAAGTCACGTGGTTATGACGTCATAAAAACGACAAAAAGCAACTTTTTAAAAAAATTATTTCGCTCTGGTATCATGACTTTTGACTCAATCTTTTTGAAAATTATATTGCAGCGATTAAAAAGTTTAAATTTATAAATTTATTTATTTTTAATTTTCAATGACGTCAAATGACGTCAGATTTGACGTCAGCTTAAAAAGTTTGTTCGCGCTCTAAAACCATCAAATCTGGTCCGATTATCTTGATATTTTCACAGAAGATGTATTTTAGGATGTAGATGTGCATCTTGGCATTCAAATTTCCAAATTCGAAAATATAAAGATACCATGGCAAAACCAAGATTCGAACTTAGGTTCTAAAATTACATTTTAATGTTACAAAGCCCCCTGTTGCGTTAGAAGCATGAAAAATGGACAGCATATCGGCATAGAGGTTTACATTTTTTTTCTGAATGATTATTTTTTTAAGTCACGTGGTTATGACGTCATTAAAAAGACAAAAAGGCATTTTTTTAACATTTCTCTTGCTCTGGTATCATGAACTTTTAATCAATCTTAATTGAAATCTTCAGAATTGATAGAGTTAAAATTGAAGTGATGCATACTGCGAGAAATGTTTGATTTGTCACGTGGTTATGACCATATTGAATACTAAAGCAAGAATTATTTTTAAAAAAAAACGACATATAAAATCGCCAATTAGATCAATGAACTTAAAATTTTCAAGAATGTCGAAAATTAGTACGTTCATAAGGGTTTGAACATTTTAAGTTATTACGTCATCAAACATGGCAGATATTCATGTTTGATGGAACGCTTACTTGAAAATGTGAAAACAAACCTGTTCACATTCTCGAAGATATTTTTTCTGTAGATTCTTAAAATAATTAAAATTAATTCCTTCCAAAACAGATACTTTTCTTTAGTCACTTGATTTTGCCGTTGTTGAAATATTAAATCATTCATTTCAATTTGTATTCGCGCTTCAGCGTCATGAGTATTGTGGCAATCTAAAGCATACCTTAAGGAATTTATGTTGTGTCACTTGTTTATGACAACATTGATTTGTAAGCAAAGTACATTAAAAAAATCATAAGATTGGACATATTAACTTTCAATAAGTAATATTGCCGTGCCTTGACATGCGCAGAAAAGTTCAATTGATTACGTTATCAAACATGACCTATTCATGTTTTTCTTTATAGGGCTAATTCATGAAAATATATTAATTTGAAGAAAGAAATGAAAGCGGTCATTGGGTTGGTTGAGCAAGATCCGATTGTTCTTTTGCAAGAAAGAGTGCCTGCGTTGAATAGTGAATTGTGGTACATTTTTTACTAAAAGAGTCACATTTACGATGAATTAGTAAAATTATACTAGAGCCAGAAAACCTATACGGATAACTATTGCATTTGCATGTATATCACCTTTGATTTTTTATGTTTTCTAAATGTTTAACAGTTTCTTTTTTAATCTGTGAAAGTAAGCAAATATAAAGCAAATGAATTGTTGAAAGTTTCAAGACGTTTATAACGTTAATTACATAGAAATAAGAATTTATTTTCATTTTTTTGCTTACACCTCTTCCTTTGTTTCCATCTATTTTTGCAAATTAAAACTCAATCAATTTAAAGGTTGAAAGTCATTGATTTCAAATTTTTTTTTCTTCTTTA
The DNA here is from genome assembly GCA_021229015.1 of Solen grandis. NCBI lineage: Eukaryota > Metazoa > Mollusca > Bivalvia > Adapedonta > Solenidae > Solen > Solen grandis. Next base: position 43,249,719 of record CM037785.1, read on the forward strand.
CAATTTTAATTGTGGATCAAATTGCAATGAATATTTGGTTAGTCATATGCTTACGAAGAAAAAGATATTAAATAAAGAATAAAAAAATAAATAAAATCGATTGAATAACGTACGAAAAAATTCTTACGAATAGTAGTATCTTAAAATGTTCATGTTTTTTTCTGCATGAAAGTAAATAGTTGCGTAATCAAATAAGATCCATATATATGCTTTATCGATATCTTTTTAAGAAGATGAAAATAAAAAAAAAGATTTTAAGCTTATTTTTGAACAGAAGTTTATATTTATGATAATGATGATTTACGTATTTAATCTTACATCATTATGTATCATTATTCCATTTCTTTTATTAACTATATTCAATACTTTGAATTAAGCAAACGGAAAGCCGCTTCGTTTGTATCTTAAACAAACGACTTCTAGTTCTTATTATTAATATTATTATTATTCCTTTTTTTCCAACCAAATCTAAGAATTAATTTCGGTAAGTTGTCAGTGTCTAAGCAACATGAAAATTAAATTGCCTCGACAAAAACTTATAAATTTTTAAATTCAATAATTTTTAATTTTCAATGACGTCAATTGACGTCAGATTTGACGTCAGCTTCAAAAGTTTGTTCGCGCTCTAGAGCCTTTAGTTTTTGATATTTTATCTTGATATTTTCACAGAAGATGTATGTTATGATGTAGATGTGCACCTTATCTTTCAAATTTTTAAATTCGAAAAATTTAAGAATTTATGGCAAAACCGAGTTTCGAACTTTGGTCCTAAAACTATTATTTAATGTTAAAGGTCTACTTTCTTTCCTCTGAAAGATTTCCTTTTAAGTCACGTGGTTATGACGTCATTTAATAGATAAAATCCTATTTTTTCAAAGATTTCTCTCGCTCTGGCATCATACATTTTGAGTCAATTTTAATGAAATTGAAATTGCAGCGATAAAAAAGTATCTTTTTATACATTCAATCATTTTCAATTTTCATTGGCGTCATATGACGTCAGATTTGACGTCAGCTTCAAAAGTTTGTTCGCGCTCAAGAGCCTTCAATATAGGTCCGATTATCTTGATATTTTTACAAAAGATGTATTTTAGGATGTAGATGTCCACCTTGGCATTCAAATTGCCAAATTCGAAAAGATTAAGATTTTATGGCAATACCGAGTTTCGAACTTTGGTCAAAAATTAATTTAAATGTTACAAAGCCCCCTGATGCGTTACAAGCATGAAAATTGGACAGCATATCGGCATAGAAGTTTACGTTCTATTTTCTGAATGAATTTCTCTTTAGTCACGTGGTTATGACGTCATCAAAAAGACAAAAAAAAAATCTTTTTAAAAATTTCTTTTGCTCTGGTATCATGAATTTAAAGTCAATCTTAATTATATCTTCAGAATTGATAGAGATAAAATTAAAGTGATGCATACTGCAAGAAATGTTTGTTATGTCACGTGATTATGACGTCATGCATACTTAAGCAAGAATTATTTGAAAAATCATATAAAATCGCCAATTAGACCAATGAACTTAAACTGTTCAAAATTTCGAAACTTAGTACGTTCATGTTTGATGGAATGCCTTCTTGAAAATGTGTAAACGGTCTTGAAAATTTCAAGTGATTACGTCATCAAACATGGCAGTTATTCATGTTTGATGGAATGCCTTCTTGAAAATGTGTAAACAAACCTGTTCGCATTCTCAAAGATACTTTTTTTTCTTGATTAATAGAACGTTAGCTGAACAGCGTCATGAGTATTGATGCCAATCTTAAGCATAACTTAAAGAATTTATGTTGTGTCACTTGTTTATGACAACATTGATTTGTAAGCAAAATATATTAAAAAGATCAAAAGATTGTATATATTAACTTAAATAAGTAATAATGCCGTACCTTAACAAGTACAAAAGGTCCAGAAAATTTCAAGTGATTACGTTATCAAACATGACTTATTCATGTTTTTCGTAAAAGGGCTAATTCATGGAAACCCTATTAATTTGCAGAAAGAAATGTAAGTGGTCATTGGGTTGGTCGAGCAAGATCCGATTGTTCTTTTGCAGGAATGAATGCCTGCGTTGAATTGTGAATTTTGATACGTTTTTGAATATGCAATGAATACATGTTAAGTCATATGCTTACAAAGAAAATGATATTAAATAAAGAATGAAAAAAAAAATCGATTGAATAACGTAAGAAAACAATTCTTGAGGATATTATTATCTTAAAATTTTCCTGTTTTTTTTTGTTTGTTTTTTTTGTTTTTGTTTTTCTGAATGATAGAAAACGGGTGCATAATCAAATAAAATCCATATTTATGCTTTCTCAGTATCTTCTTAAGAAGATGTAAATGAAAAAAAAAAAAAAAAAAAAAAAAAAAAAATTTTAAAGTTATTTTTGAACAAAATCGTAAGTATATTTATAAAATACATTTTAGCACATTATTCCATTTTTTTGTATTAACTTATATATTTAATACCTTTGAAATAAGCAAACGGAAAGCCGCTTCGTTTGTATCTTAAACAAACGACTTCTAGTTGTACATAAGTCTGAAAAAACGGTGGCTCTTATTTACAAAGTGGAATTCATCTTCTATCTCAATACGAGTTCCCTGCAAATAAAACTGGCAATATCTTTTCTCTGAATCTTTCGGAATTAACTTATACATTCGAAGAAGTACGTAATTTAGTGACGTCAGAGCTAAAAATGGTGTTCACGCTCTACAGCCGCCATTTATGGTCGGATTTTCTTCACATTTTCACAGATGGTACATCTTGAAAGTAAGGTTTGCATACCCTGTCAGCTAACCGAAATTCCGAAAGACCGAAGTTCTGTGGCTTAAATAAGATTCGAACATAGGACCGAAAATTTCATTTTAGGATTAAAGAGCTTCAGGATGAGATATAAAGTTGAAACTTACACAGTTTGCAGTTCTGCAGAATTTCTACACATACGTTGAGTCGTGACGTCAAAATTCGTCATGTGACGTCATAAGCATACTTCTTAATTTTAATTTTAGGGCAATGATTTCGACATGATGCCAGTTGTTCAGAATAATGAAAATTACAGAGTTATGACAGTTAAGTATGCGCTTTTGAACAAAAGAATTTTCAGCACCCTATGACGTCATGTGACGTCAGAGCTAAAAAATAGTGAAAAATGGTGTTCACGCTCTACAGCGGCCATTTATGGTCGGATGTTCCTCAAATGTTCACAGATGGTACATCTTGAAACTAAGGTGTGCATATCCTGTCAGCTAACCGAAATTCCGAAGTTCTGTGGCTGAAATAAGATTCGAACATAGGACCGAAAATTTCATTTTAGGATTAAAGAGCTTCAGGAGGAGACAGAAAGTTGAAAATTACACAGTTTGCAGTTCTGCATCATTGCTACATATATTTTGAGTCGTGACGTCAAATGTCGTCATGTGACGTCATAAGCATACTTCTTAATTTTCATTTAAGGGCAATGATTTCGACATGATGCTAGTTGTTCAGAATAATGAAAATTTCAGAGTTATGACAGTTAAGTATGCGCTTTTGAACAAAAGAATTTTCAGCACCCTATGACGTCATGTGACGTCAGAGCTAAAAATAGTGAAAAATGGTGTTCACGCTCTACAGCGGCCATTTATGGTCGGATGTTCCTCAAATGTTCACAGATGGTACATCTTGAAACTAAGGTGTGCATATCCTGTCAGCTAACCGAAATTCCGAAGTTCTGTGGCTGAAATAAGATTCGAACATAGGACCGAAAATTTCATTTTAGGATTAAAGAGCTTCAGGAGGAGACAGAAAGTTGAAAATTACACAGTTTGCAGTTCTGCATCATTGCTACATATATTTTGAGTCGTGACGTCAAATGTCGTCATGTGACGTCATAAGCATACTTCTTAATTTTCATTTTAGGGCAATGATTCCGACATGATGCCAGTTGTTCAGAATAATGAAAATTACAGAGTTATTGCAGTTAAGAATGCGCTTTTGAGCAACAGCATCTTCAGCACCTTATGACGTTACGTGACGTCAGAGCTAAAAATAGTGAAAAATGGTGTTCACGCTCTACAGCGGCCATTTATGGTCGGATGTTCCTCAAATGTTCACAGATGGTACATCTTGAAACTAAGGTGTGCATATCCTGTCAGCTAACCGAAATTCCGAAGTTCTGTGGCTGAAATAAGATTCGAACATAGGACCGAAAATTTCATTTTAAAATTAAAGAGCTTCAGGAGGAGATAGAAAGTTGAAACTTACACAGTTTGCAGTTCTGCATCATTTCTACATATATTTTGAGTCGTGACGTCAAATGTCGTCATGTGACGTCATAAGCATACTTCTTAATTTTCATTTAAGGGCAATGATTTCGACATGATGCTAGTTGTTCAGAATAATGAAAATTTCAGAGTTATGACAGTTAAGTGTGCGCTTTTGAACAAAAGCATCTTCAGCACCTTATGACGTCATGTGACGTCAGAGCTAAAATTATTGAAAAATGGTGTTCGCGCTCTACAGCCGCCATTTATGGTCGGATTTTCTTCAAATTGTCACAGATGGTACACCTTGAAACTAAGGTGTGCATATCCTGTCAGCTAACCGAAATTCCGAAGTTCTGTGGCTGAAATAAGATTCGAACATAGGACCGAAAATTTCATTTTAGGATTAAAGAGCTACAGGAGGAGATAGAAAGTTGAAAATTACACAGTTTGCAGTTCTGCATCATTGCTACATTTATTTGGAGTCGTGACGTCAAATGTCGTCATGTGACGTCATAAGCATACTTCTTAATTTTCATTTTAGGGCAATGATTTCGACATGATGCCAGTTGTTCAGAATAATGAACATTTCAGAGTTATGACAGTTAAGTATGCGCTTTTGAACAAAAGCATCTTCAGCACCCTATGACGTCATGTGACGTCAGAGCTAAAAATATTGAAAAATAGTGTTCGCGCTCTACAGCCGCCATTTATGGTCGGATTTTCTTCAAATTGTCACAAATGGTACACCTTGAAACTAAGGTGTGCATATCCTGTCAATAACCGAAATTCCGAAAGACCGAAGTTCTGTGGCTTAAATAAGATTCGACCATATGACCGAAAATTTCATTTTAGGATTAAAGTGCTTCAGGATGAGACAGAAAGTTGAAACTTACACAGTTTGCAGTTCTGCAGAATTTCTACATATATTTTGAGTCGTGACGTCATATGACGTCATGAGGTGAAAAGAAATTTCTAAATTTTACGTGTTAATTCTTATATGTTGAAAACGTCCGAGCACCTTGAAAACTTAATAGCAAATACTTCAGATAAAACATTTTGCATTTCAATAATTTTCATTTGACTATGACGTGTTTTGACGTCAAACATGGCGTCGTTTTAAAATATTTGTACGCGGTCTACAGCCATTATTTCTGGGCCGATTTTCATCAAAATTTCACAGAAAATGTGTATGTTAGACTCTAGTTGTGCATCCCGGTGTCCATTTTTTCAAATTCGAAAATGCAAAGGTTTTATGGCGGATCCAAGATTCGAACCATTGACGTCAAATTTCATATACGTATAAAATCCCTTCCAAATGAGTTAGAAATCTGATATTTGGATAGTCTATAAGTCTCCAAGTCTGCTTTATATTCAGATGACGTCATAAGGTTAAAAAGAATTTCTGATATATACGCGTTTATTCAAATATGTTGTTAATTTCCCAGGACCATGGAAATTTAATAGTTTATACATCTATCCATGAGCTTTAGAATGCAATGTATTCCATAATAATGTAACGTTATATCACGTAAGATTTGATATCAGGGCAAAAAGGTTTTACGCGGTGTACAGCCATTATATTTGGACCGATTTTCATCAACATTTCACAGAATGTATATGTAACGCTTTCTTGTGTATTCCTTGTCCGGTTTTCCAAATTCGAAAAGGCAATGGTTCTATGGCGAATCCAAGTTTCGAACCATTGACGTCAAATTTCAAATACGCATAAAATTGCTTTCAGATGATTTAGAAAGTGGATATTTGGACTGAATATTAGTCTTTTAGATTTATTTCTATTTTGTGAGGATTAACGTCATAAGGTCAAAAAGAATGTTTGATATCTAAGCGTTATTTTCTATATGTTGCAAAGTTCCAGTGGGGCATGAAAAATTTACTTGATTTATTTAAGATACTTAATATTTCATTTCATTGATTTTCTTATGCCTATGACGTCATATGACATCAAACTTGACGTCTACACAAGTTTGTACGCGGTCTACAGCCATTATTTTAGGAAGGATTTTCATCAGTGTATGTTATGCTTTAGATGTGCCAATCCGTCTCCATATTACCAAATATGAAAAAGCAAGGATTTTGTTGGGCATCCTTACTTTCGTTTTCAAAATATTGAAAAGACTGCGGTTCTGTGGTGAAACCAAGTTTCGAAAATATGACCTCGGAATTAAGTTTAGTATTTCAGAGACCCTATTCGAGGTAAAAAAGCTGAATTTCACACATGTTGTAATTCTAAACGTATTCTTTAGATTTTCATAGGCCAGACGTCTTTTGACGTAATGGGATTATAATATGTTTTCATTTCTGGTGCAATAAATTAAATGTGATCCCAATGGTCCAGAATTACAAAAATATTATAGCATATGTTAAATATGCTGAATTTTCATATGCAATAATAGTCTTATTCATATGACATCAGAATAGACGTCAGATGAAAAAGTTTGTAAGCGCTCTGCAGACATTATGAATTGATGAATTCGTCTAAAATTTTCAAAGAATGTATAGGTTACACTCTAGAAACCTAATATTTTCTGCGTATTCCATATCAATAATTTTCAGTTTGATTGAGATTTTAACGGTTTGCAGAAAGTCCTATCGTTTGCCGTGCAAACGAAATCTAGTTATTATTTTCTTCTGAAAGATGTTGTTATTTCAATACGTTCCTGACAGTCTAGCATGACGAAATTTTAATAGCACATATCTCACGCGATTAAGTTTTAGAAGCTATGATTTTTATAATCATTTGACGTCACATGACGTGAAATTGGGCATTTGCTACAAAAATATTTTCGCGCTCTACAGCCTTAGTTTCTAAGTTTCAAAATGTGCATATTACGTTTTAATTGTGCATTAGTATATACATTTTCCCAGATTCGAAAAGACCAAGGTTCTGTGGTTAAACCAAGTTTCGAACTTTGGACCTTAAAATGTTTTTAAGTATTTCGTGGCTGCTATGTGAGCTAGAAAACTGAAATGTATACAACGTATACTCGTTAATATCTTCTTTATATTCTAAGATGTTCTACGTCATATGACGTCATTTGTTGTCACAAACTTAAAAACAATTCTTAAACATATATAAAGGGATTTTAAGCCCTGTACTCCAAATTTCTTTGCTTCAAATTTTCACTGAACATACACCATAGCATCTCATTGTCAAATGTCATTTCCGTTTCCCAAAAATCTTAAGGTCAAGGTCATATTTGAAATATCGTTTTTTCCTTTGACCTTTAATATCTCAAAAACGAAAAACATTCTATCGAGACAATATACGTATCATTATTAGTGCTTTCGAAGCTCTTTCCGATGGCAAAAACGTTTTGAAGATCGGGCTTGAAATGGCACAGTAATAGCGGAAAAGCTAAAACGGCATTATGCGTAGCGCAGGAGACTGCATGCACCTCGAAAAATATTGATATTTGTAAATATCATTTGAATATGATTTATAGCCCAATCAATTTCCTTTCGAACGATATGCAGCTTTTAAATAATCCAAAGAATAGTTATTAAAATATCGTTCATGAAGTAAATGTCATGAACATATTTTGGCATATTTTTATATTTATTTCGAGATTTAAGCGTCCACAGTTCAAAAGCAATTAAAAATAGGTCCATACATAAAGAGTTTTGAAATGTTGGGAATTTAATGGCCTATCTAACGTACCCTGCTTTTCATATTTGTTCATGATATAAAAAGTTTGCATGAGAAATAAAAACTCATGATAATAACAAAAATGTAAATGTGCATTTCCAACGCAATCAATAAACATTCATTCTTATTTTTTAAACATATTAAGCGTTATATAGTAGATACCAAAGTAATAGCCTTTGTTAATCAATAAAATAACTAGGCTTTAATATTTTTATCTAAAATAAACAGGTTTTAAAATTTTTAAAATGTGTTTCAGTTAATTCAGATACCACTCGAATGTCAAATTTTTATATATATATATATAAAGTGGAATTGGGAGCAAGCAATAAAGGTACCAAAGTTACCGGTGCTCATATGTGGCCGCGGCGTACTATATTTATTCTGTTTACTATATGCAGTTTACTTTTAAATGAACTGTCTAGTCTATAAAACTTTTTTAGCTGATCAGGTTTTAAATGGTGTGCAACGCAGAAAGCCAATTTTCGTTTGTGGACAAACGAAGTCTAGTTATTATTATTATTATTAATTTTATTATTATTATTTTTTCTCCAAAAGAGGTTGTTATTTTAATAGGCTGCGACGGGTTTTGAATCACAAAAATTTAATAGCCCACATTTAAAAGCGATGAAATTTTAGAATCTATGATTTTTATATTCTTATGACGTCACATGACATAAAATTTGACATTTTCTACAAAATTTGTTCTCGCTCTACACCTTCATTTCTAGGCGATTTTTAGATATTTTCACGAAATTGTTAATTAAAGACCTATTAAAGACCTAGATGTGCATTATTATATACTTTTCCCAATTCGAAAAGACCAAGGTTCTGTGGGTTAAAAACCCAAATTACAACTTTGGACCTTAAAATGTATTTAAGTATATTGTAGCTCCTAGTGAGCTAGAAATCTCAAATTAACACCACAATATTCCGTGATGTCTTCTTTAATTTTGTGAAATGTGACGACAAATGACGTCATTTGACGTCATAATGTTAATAACAATTCTTTAAAAAAGTACAGACGGTGTTTTTTGCCCTGTTCTCCAAATTTTTTAACCGATTGTCTTCAAATCTTCTCTAAATGTGCACGATAGCATCTCAATGTCCCAAAAATCAATTCCGTTTCCGGAAAATCCAAAGTCAAAGTCATATATCAAAATTTTCGTTTTTTCCTTTGACCTTTAATATCTCAAAAACGAAAAACATTCTATCGAGACAATAGCGTATTGTTATTAGTGCGGGGTCATTTATCACCATAGGGCTATGATTTGTACAATCTTGGTAGTGGCTCATAAGATGATGCTACAAACCAAATATCAAGCTCTAGGCCTTATGGATTCATAGAAAAGATTTTTTAAGATTTTTCTATATAACTCTAGTAAAACAAGTTTACCCCTTTGGGGCGGGTCATTTATCACCATAGGGCTATGATTTGTACAATCTTGGTAGTGGGCCCCTAAAAGCACATACCAAAAATTC
>CM037785.1:43259214-43309214 GCA_021229015.1 Solen grandis
CCAAAAAGCACTTATGATTTTTTTTGTCTGCACCCCCCCCCCCCCCCACCCCCCTTTACTACCGTCATTTTTTAATACAACTGTAGTCAGATACTATTGCACAGTAGTTATTCAAAAACATGGCTTTGCGAAGGTAAAATATAAAATTATATCGCTCAAGGCTCAGTCCCACTTGACATTTTTGCCATGGGGATATACTCCCGATGGAAATTGATGAGCCTCGGGAGGCGTCGGGAGCAGGTTCCCTTGTGTCCCGCGGAAGCTTCGAAAGCGTTGCGAGCCATGTGGAGTCATCGGGAGGCCTCGGGAGAACTTCATTGCTTGCATTGAATTTTATCCCTATATGTTCTCGAAGTTTTATCGGGGAAAACAGGCCGGGGAAACATACGTATAGTTTCCCGGAAGCTCCTGGGAAGCATTCACCCCCTAGGCTTCGGTGATGTCTCGAAGGTTCGGCGACCTTTATGTGACACATTCCAGATCTTGTGATAGAATCTCAGAATATTCGCCAAAAAAAAAAAAAAAAAAGGGAAGCGCACTCTAATTTGTGTGTGTGTGTGTGTGTGTGTGTGTGTGTGTGTGTCAACTTTAGACTGAGACGGTCAAAAAGGCCATGGGACATTGCTGGGAGCATCCTCATAAACCCCCGAAAGTCTACCCTTGATTTTGTCCATCACCAAATTCTCATACTCTCCATAATCTTCCCCGAGGCACCTAGGATGGTTCGATACAATGTTACACCTCCTTATCTACGGGGATATTCCCCCGATGATGTTTCAAATTCGGTGAAACTCCGGGGCACCTTCCACGATCATCGGAAAATTTCACGAGCATCGGGAACCATCCCCGATAATACAAGGCCATTGTACCATAGTCGAAACATCAGTGAACGTTTCAACAGACCTATCCCGAAGCTTCTCGTGGGACTGCTCCGTCTTTTTGGCTGAAACATCTGATGACATCGGGAGAAAATTTGTGTATTTCCACATGGCCGATGATTTTTCTCCAGTGGGACCTAGACATTAGATCCATGGTCTCCAAGTTAAAAAACAACAACAACAAAAACATGAAAAAACCCTTTTACTTTTATCCCCAGATACCCTTCAGAATGTATCTCCGTCACACTAAATACCTTTTTTCCGGGGGGAGCATGACCTGGACCCCCCTAGTACTCACATCACATTCAGACTTTGGCCCCCAGTGGAAAAATTCTGGATCCGGGCCTGTGCCCTCAGACCGACCTGGAATTGGGTGGCATTGTGATTGAAAAGCCAGTTCGTAAACTACTCTACTGTCCGAACACCAACACGATATCTCATTGAGATGTTACATAATGGCCTGAATAAATTTGTATGTTGAACCTTTAAATATCCCCCAGATATGGAAAGTAGCCATAACAAATATGAAACACATGCATGAAGAATACATCGCTTGAGCCATATTTTCATCGTAAACAGGCACAAAATATATACTGATAACAAAGTGAACAACCCTCCATTCTTAGTTGTGAATTATTTGGTGAGAATCAAGTTTAACCTACAGGATATTGTAACGATATCGCTGAAAGAATGAAAGAAGACAAACTGCATGATTTCCACGAACAGACTGTGAAACTGGGCCGCGCGTGATTTAAGATTTTGTTTTTACAATCTTGATATAAAACTGCGCTGTTAAAGTCGTTTGTCTATTATCAAAGAAAATGGTTGCAATACATAGCGTAAGTGTGTCTTGATGTTAAATCAAAATGTTATTTTATTATAAACTATGAATACTTGTGACCTATCTGATGTTAATTTAAGAACATCGCTTATTTTGCTGATGGCGTCCGCTTTCGGGCAATAAATCAAAGAAAGATACTTATGAGACCCAAAACTTAGACAGATGAGCACATGTAATGTCATCATTCTAAATTAAACAAAAACAATTAAAATGTTTCCTCTATTCAGTGAAGATCTCATAATTCAACAAGACAGAAATATGAATTCAAGTAATGTTTTTTCATTATAATACCCCTCCGAAACCGTAAAAGTTTGACATTAATTATTCATACTTCCTGCATTTACGCTAAAAATACTAATTATTATTTATGATAATGAATTTTATATCAATAAGATTAGTGGGATGGGCCATAAAAGAAAACATTACTTAAGATATCAAATGAAATGATGATTTTAGTGCAGACGTACGTCGTAGTTCCCCTCCACAGCCTCGTTCTGGGGCTGAACATGGTGCCAAACATATAAACTGTATCCTAAAGGCCATCAGTCCTCCGTTTGTACACAGTGCTTGATTGAATGTCGGGTATAACGCTGGTTGTTATGGAAACATCTCTCCTCCTACTTACCGCTGTCAATTTCTTCAATGCGCAGATGCAAACGTTAATTTTACATTACGCATATTTCTCATTGATAATTATCATTCCTACACAGGATCATAAACAACGCATGTAATAAGAACATTTGATAAATTAATACTTATGCATTTAATCTGTTCCCGTCTGCGGAAAGAACATTAGACCAGTGTTAATGACCATTAGAAGCAATTATGTAATAGGAGAGGCCATTAACGTTTTCGATTCTATCTTTTGATGCCAGTTCTTGAGAAACGTAGAATTTACATGAAAGCCAGAGCAATGGATTTTGAAATGGTTCTACTAACGATCCATTTAACGGCTATTGGCACCTTTTTAATGATTATTTTTCGATCTGATGATCGTCTGCTACAGCTCTCCTTTTGATCCATGCCCTGCCGAGTCCGATAACGTCTTCCCTACAGTCACCGAAAACGAGACCATTTAGTTTTATTTTGAAAGAACGATGCTTGTCACGAATAGAGATACGTAAATTACGCAAGAACAGATGTGGATGATTGGCTCACTTGAAACTATAAGGCAAAAAAAACATATAACGGTACATATTTCTTGGAGATGTGCTTTATGTCCAGACGCTATTTCTTTGCTTCATCGACCGTGGGTTCCGCAATGGCTTGTAGTTTGGAAATGCATTAACAACAGTGTAGTTTTTTGTTCATATCTAAATAAACATCTAAACGTTTTATGATTTACCTGAAAAAGTGTAACTCATCGAAAAGATACAATATATTTTTAACACATTTTATATAATTTACAGTTGACTTTACTTACAAATTCGGTCTCTAGTTTACTTTTTTCCCGATGCTTCCCTTGATTTTCAATACATTATTTTTGATTAAATATATTTTGCATTCAAAATCAGAATTAATCTAGCGTATACACTTGTTCAATGTTAACTATCGACAAGATACGCCCATGCCTTCACCGCGGTCCAGTGGTAATGTACATGACTACAGAAAAAAACTTCTTGGCTCGAATTCCGTTGGTGGAAATACTCTTTTATGATTTTCCGGGCGGAAAGTAGTGATCATTCTCAAGAACGATCGAACGGGAATAGTATAAGTAAGAACTGGTTTCTGACGTAATATCTTCGCTATGACAATGTCAAATCTGCAAATAGAATCCAATGGGAAGACTTTATTCCCAGGCACCAGGTTGATTCGTATAGATAATTACCGGTAAGTTATTGTTTTGCTTTAAAATCACTAGTGTTCAATATTGCAGGACAATAAAAACATAATAAAATTACTACAGTAATAGCTCCTTGACTTAAATGAGTTACTATTGAATCATATTTCAACATAAAGGGTATCGCGTGACTAAGTTAGCCGCTATTGGTTATGGTTTAATAACAAATTTACCCGCCTGACCCGCTAACTCACCGTATTCAAGTTGCATGTTTTGATTTTTGATATCCTGGCGAACAATGTAGCCTCTACAATCATAGTAATGTACCGAATATCCTTTGGTCATCAATTGTTTACTGAATATTTCGGTATCGAATGTAAATTAGTGTATTGTTTTAAGCAAGAACTCCGTGAAAATGCCCTATGACACGATACTAATATTTGTCTAATTATAACACAAACATTTGCCGCGAGTATGTTTATTCAAGTTGTAACGCAGGTTGAATGGCTTCAGTTGAGACGTATCAGAGTACACATGATGACTAATTACACCCGTTTCAGATAGTCATGCAGATTGGTTATTGACACGTTGTACTAAACATTAATTAATGATTGACACTAGTGATATTCAGTTAAAGATCGCAATGAGGTTCCTCAGAGGGTGATATCCCAGTTCTGCTTTTAGATTTTTGTGTTTTCTCGCGCCTCTAAAAATGGGCGTGTCTCCTACAAAGTATCTCCCCTTATGTTTAAGATAACAACAAAAGCCATAGGGACTTCATTCTTGATTTTCAAAATGTTTACAGTTTTTATTTATTCTTTGAAATATGAAATACATGTGTATTTGATTTATTCTTTGTGAAAATCAGTCCCCATTTTCAAATTAAAAATAAATCACTTTAAGTTATTTCCTCCAACCATGAAGAGTATAACGCATTTACATGCAACTGCGGGGAGGGGAGCATATGTCTTAACCCTTTCCCTCATAGAGGAAACCATGAAAAGACCTATGCGAACAGCATAAAACCAGATCAGCCTGCGAGTAACTCGCAGACTGATCAGGTTTTATGCTGTTCGCTACTCCTCAGTGGTCTGGAAATGAGGACTTTATAATTAAATTTGGTAAGGTTTAACTGTGGTTTTCTGCAGATCAGGCTTTATGTGGTACCTATTGAGTGCGTCAAAATGAGTCTATATGAGGGAAAGGGTTAAATACAATTTGGTGGAAAAAAAATAAATATACAATAAATAGAATAGCGTTACTTTATAAGATGACATTTTGATACAGACGTCGGCGCTGTATATATGATGGAACTTATGCAGTATTAACTCAACATTCTGTAACAAGGAAACAGCGGCTGTAAATTACGAAGGAGTATTTAATAATCCCACAACCGTGACGAAAATTGCAAATTTCATTTAGCAACATCCTAAAATATTAAAGTTTTATAAATAAACTATTGTAAAGAAATTTCGGAATGTAAATACAAATGTATATCGGAAAACGTTATGTTGATTTAATTATTAGTCTCATATACATAAATGTTATAAAACATTCATTTCTCGTCATCTTTGTTTATGTACCCGCGACTTACCTTCCCCAAATTCCCCAAATTATGGGTTTCCCTGTTTTTGTATTTGTTATGAAGTTACAAACCTCTACCTAAAAAGTGCTATCAGGTTCTATTTATGTGGAAGGCATCCAAAGAAAATGATTATTTTCATTAAAGGAGAGTCGTTTTTACCAAAGACACACTGTACGTGCTATTGAAATAGCGTTTTACAAATCTGTAATAACATGGGTATTTTTACAAAGTCGAATAAACAGAATACGTGCTGATAAAACGTATATAAGCTTTTACAGAAAACGAATTTATTCTTTGTCATACTTCACAGAAATTAATATATTTCCTCAACCCTTTATTTGCGTAACTGAAGACATATAAACTGTCATACTTGCCTTGCTGAATGCTTAAAGTAAACAAGTGCATGCACATCGAAAACTATATTCTTACCAAAAGAGAATGCATGTCGTCACGAATGTTATAATTACATTCCGGAACATTACACATTCCTGTTTAATTGATCGTTAAGTCAGTTCCAGGATTGCAAAGCAAATAATCTGATTTCCCTTGAAGGACAAAAACATACAAATACAAGAAACAACGATTAAATTTGATACGAATAGTTTTAGCTCATGTTCAAGGAATTGCAATGAATTGACACACGCCACCAAGGCCTTTTAAGAAGAGGGACAACGAAGCATTAAGACTGACACGTCCTTTTAAATACAGGGATTTCAATTTATGATTATCAGCTACTTTTATTTTGCTATCAATGATTTGAAGTGAATTATAGTTTTTTATAGTTTCATTTTTTTTTCCATTCGATGAGTCAGTATTTTGGATTTTAGGGCGAAAATTTAGTAAAAATGATCTTTCATAAATTATTTATGAACAAACCTTCAACTGCTATTCAGAACACTCGATATGATTTACTAATTTATTCACCTATATCCCATTGTTGCCAATTACTACCAAGTACGCCCAGATACTAGGGTCATTATTTCCCTATTTCCTTAGACGTTCTCTATTGAGAACACATTGTTGGAAAATCTCTTAAAGCTTTAAATTTTTTAATTAACAAATGTAAAAAATTTAAAATAAAACCGAGTATATATTGTCAGTTATTTGATGCTTTTATTGGTTCTATATTAAATTACAATTCTCAGATATGGGGTTATAGTAAATCTAAAGCTATAGAACGTATTCACTTAAAGTTTTTAAAGTCTATTCTAAATGTTAGACAAGCTACTTCAAATGTTGCTATTTATGGTGAATTAGGACGTTATCCATTGTTTATAAATCGCTATGTTAAAATACTGAAATATTGGTATAATGTCTTAAATACTGATAATATTATTATTAAAAAAATATATGAAATGTCATATAATGATTTGATGAATGGGAAAAAGAATTGGTTAAGTAATGTAAAAGAAATGTTAGATTTACATGGTTTTAGTTTTGTATTTGATAATCCATTTTACTTGGATATGAAATCAGTAATTATGTCTATTAAAAATACTCTTATAGATAATTTTAAACAAAATTGGTTAAATGACATAGAAAATAATCAAGTTCTAAATTTGTATAGATCTTTAACAGTTAACATACAATATGAAGAATATTTAGATATACTACCATTTGATCTAAGATTTTATGTTACAAGGCTACGAATTTCAGCTCACTCATTAAAAATACACACTGGTAGGTATGGAGCCAATTATTTACCAAGAAATGAAAGGTATTGTGTCTTTTGTAATTCAAATGATCTAGAAGATGAATTCCATTTTGTTATGATTTGTCCCTGCTATAGAAATATAAGAATCAAGTATTTAAAAAAGTACTATTATACCAAACCAAGCATGTTTAAATTTATAAATCTCTTACAAAATAATAATAAAAATGTATTGTTCAATCTTTCAAGATTTCTAAAAGAAGCGTTTTGCCATAGGAACTCATTAATTGTTCGTTAGGAAGAATTGCATTCAGTTCATCCTCAATAGTAATATATTACTTTTGTTTATAAGTTAAATACACTTCATAAGTTAATTTTGCATTCTCAATTTACAAACTATATTTACATAACTGCATTTGAATCTGATTGTAATGTATTGAATGTATGTGTGTGTCTTGATCTACAAAAAACTGTATATTATAATGTATGTTATTTGACTATGTACTGTACAAGTATACGTCAATAAAATCTATGTTCTGTTCTGTTCTGTTCTGTTCTATTGAGACCGATGATCTAAGCCACGTGTACAACGACCCCACGATAGCCTCTTCAATACAGATTTCATCTCGCTTTACAAATGTTTATATCACAACGAATATATCAAAGGTTTCCGCTATTGTAACTTTGCAATAATCAAAGGGTATTTGGTATCATTTTGAAATCGCAATTGAAAAAAGACCCTGAGAGATAAGTTTGTTGTAAGTTATCGCTGTCGTCATCAGGATGGCAGTGTCAGGCCGTGCACAAAGATTGTAAGCAGGACACAGCGGTTGAATGGCAGCATTGTGCCGGGCCACTTCCAACTGGTGATGATTCATTACCCAACCTTCCGATGACATCAGATCAAAGTCATTACTGTGTATAAATTTAGATTTATGGGCAATTAATTAATTGTTGTGCATTCCTCGTTTCCGAATGTCACCTGTGGCAGCGGTCAACCAGGCAGTGTGTTTACCGTCTTATTCCCTTAGTATCAATTAACGTTATGTTCTGTCTTTTAAGTAAAGTCCCTGTAATGATTCCGCTACGTCTTGGACCACTTAACCTCTTCCAAGATAACCAATGTACCCTAATGAAACATTAGGAAACCTTGGTTATTTCCGTGAAAGGCCATGAGGTCCGAAATGTGGCGGAACCATTACAATGCTTTACCTCAAACAGAAAGAATCCTATATTGACAGGTGTGCATTCGTGTACGTTTGTTTTGCATTGTACCCCATTCTGTAAAATCAGTTTTGTTGACATCAAATTTCTTTGTTTATATATCAAAAGCAATTTCGTGAGGACATTTTGTAGATCCATTTAGTCTTCAATTATTTTCGTGAGGATTAAAATACATAGATCGAGCCATTCACGGCGATTTTCGTGAAAATAAATGACTTAATAGTATTTGAATGCTATAGGTTTAAACCCAAAATTTTACTACGGTTCTCCTTAGATTTTTTAAAACTGTTTTCGAGAATTTGTACCCCCCCCCCCCCCCCCCGACACACACACACAAACACCGTCCAGTTTGATATTCAAAATAGCATTCCATAAAATTTTACTCCAGGGTGAACGAAGACGACGCACGAAAACGTTCTGTTGCCTGTCCATATTTATAAATGTATGATATAAAAATTACTGTTGCTATATACATTATACAAAAAAAGTCACACAAACTTCAACCATCCGGTTCAGCGAGCTGTTTTATCCCATGTTAAATTAAGTTCTTCCCATTAACAGTTCATACGTGTACGTATTTCATACCCTTCTCTATTTGAACAAGAACATGTCATAAAGTCATGTTTATTATTTGCGTTCAGTCAGCAGTGTACTGTATCAGCTTTATATTACCGGTTATAGGCCACCCACGTGAAAGATGAAAAAGATATATCAAAATAATTCATAATTATGATCTACCCGATCTGAAATTATTCGAGGTTAACGGGGCGAGGTAGCAGTTTGACGTGAACGTTTAACTTTTTATACTGAATGTGCTGGCAACCTCACGCGAAATTATAAATACAGTTCTGATTACACTACAGTTTTGCAAACATATTTGAGAAATTGTAATGATTTACGGGGGTAAAACTCAAATATTGCCAATTTCGTTTATATATTAATATATTTAGTTTTATAAAATCTCACTTTTTATTTTTCTCTGATGAATTAGCGTGCATAAAAAGAGATATAAAATGTTTTTGCTGACACCTTTATTACAGCCAGTGAACAGGTGGTGACGTTGAATTTATGGATTGTTTGGTCAACATTAGTGAAAACTGTTGAAGTACTTGAACTTTTTCGCAAGGAAAGTCCCAAAAACATTTAAATTTGAAAGCAGATTTAGTGAGATAAATATGAATATCTCGTCGAGAAAGTTACATGTTTAAGTTAGGTATACGTCAAGTAAACTATACAAAGTATCAAGAAAATCTATGTTTACTGCTTTGTCTATCTTAAGTTTTCAATATGATTTCTGAAGAATGTTATATTTACCATAACTATTACTCTTATGAGTATACATTGCATTTAATCATGAAGAAAAATCCATTTACTTCCAGGCATGAAAGTAGGAGGACGGGCACAAGCATCATCCCATTCTCATTTTCCTAACATATTACAAAGGACACACACACACACACACACACACACACACACATTTGACCAAACATTTCAGCGCTGTTCAAAAAGCATTTAAACACAAACAGAGAAAGAAAAGTCCTTTGTAATAGTTACGAAAAATCCGAAGTAGCTATGGAATAGATTTAGTGCCCGAAGACATTTTAATACCAACATAAAATGGGCCATATACTTTTGTGCGTTCCGAAAGATGTATGTTAAATGAGAAAAAGAATCGCGTTACATTATGGCAGGACTTCGTTAAAACCATGTATATGATAATATTAAGGAAGGCAATTATGTGCCGTCTTAAGGTGAAGGTCACTGTTATATGATCTTAGACAAGGTTTGACACTGCAGCAGACGACTTGACTTATGGAGAGGCTATTGTATAAAGGGGGAGCACTCTCGCAGATACTTAAGCTAAAATGCAACTCCATATGTAATAATCATAATTACCACATTTCCTGCAACTGTCGAGACCAAAACATTTCACGATAATTATTTTCTCAATATAATTATAATCTGTATTTGACTATTTCTTTTTTCAGGATGTGTTTTACATATTCCTACATAATTATGCTGCATGAGAGGATCTGGTCGTTAGATATGTTTGATTGTTTATTGAATATAATCCGTCATACAACAACCATGACGATTTATCATTTGTTTTAAATACAATGTTATTTAATAGTAATGAAAGTATTTTTTTATAATTGCAGTAGTTGTATGGATTTTAAAAGTAAAATAGATGTAACATTATCTAATGTCACGAAATTGGATTGAGACAATAACCGGTATATCTGGTCCAAAGTGGGGCCTTCGTTTTAAAGATGGGCAAAATAATCTGTATCTCACGTATCAGTATTTCATGTCAAACTTGTAAATTATTACATCGGGCAAAAAAAAAACGTAAAATGGACGTTTCTTTTTAAACAGTATAAGAGTGTGTACTATTCAGTTAAATATCAAATTGCAAAAAAAAATAGCATTTTAAAATACTGGTCAAAGACTGGAGTTCGCTTTTGATATTAAGGGTAAATTGATATTGTATTTTTATTAATAAAACAATATTTATTTGTCTATCTTTCAGCTTGTATCATTTATTTACTATATGTCTACATGTTGCTCAAGTTTTTATTGCCGCTCAGTTTATCTTTCACAATCAATGTATAGCATAACAACATCTATATATTATTTTCTAGTTATATAGTTCCATTTATTTATTAACCTAATCTTAAATTCAATTTATCATCAAGGTTTGACATATCACCAGAATGTTTGGCCACTGGAGTATCACGGCCTTAATTTGAAGCCAGCAGGGGTGGGGCGATACGAATCTTGGGCCTTGTGGTTTTGAATTAGAGACACGGAACAGCCGTAACGACTGCGGTAAGAACTTCATTTGAGCTTGAAAAAATAATGGTGTTTACATGATATAAATATATTTAACTTGACGTTTTGTGCGATATATGTTAGATTTAATAACTTAAATGTTTGTTTTTGTTCATGATATTGGGCGTGTCTTGTTCATTTTTCTTTGAAATGTTTTTTTGCAAAATTACGTTATCAACTACGATAAATAACACGAAGTCTAGCCCGGACCCTGGTGTGTGGCTTATTTAAAATGCCCGTTTTCTAGATTGGTGGAATGTTTACTTTGCCCACAAAACTGCAGAGCTGAAATACGATCATTTTTTAGTTTAGCCTCTGGTGCCATCAAAGGTGATCTCTTATTGCTTTTCTATTTTTCATTTTAATATTATGCATACAATTAAGTTTGTCATTATACATAGTTTTCTTTTCATGCTTTCAAATTTTAGATTTTTTGCCTTAGAACTAATTAATACGCCTTAGAACTAATTAATACAGTACGTATAATTGTATGCCAAAATATTTATAGTAACATAATCTAATTTATTGTAATCCATCCATCATTAGATAATAATCATGTTCTTCCAAATGCTTAAAAAAAACTTCAGTGCAGATACATGAATCTATTAACTTGAAGTTATAGGTTCTTTTGCTCAAAGTCTATAAAGGCTTGCATTTACTATACAAATTCCATGATCACTTGATGAACCATGATCGCACTTGAATGATGGATGGGTTACTTTAAACTTAAACCTGTCGTGCAATTTGTCACCAACATAGGTTGCATGTCAGTTAACATGGAGTAAAAAGGGATGATTTTGATGGCATAAAGGAGTATACTATGCTGAAGAAAATCCGTTTTAATGACATCAGTCTGATGTATAAAAATAAAAAAAAAAAGAGGTTATGAAGTAGTACAGAATGAAGCGTGTATGTTTTCAGTAATCCTTATGGGGTGCTTGCTGAAAATGTATTGACTGAATAGGTAACAGTGCTGACCATCATGAGTCTACACTGGTGTGCAGGTTGATCTTGGTATGCATTGATTGAAAAGGCAGTCAAAAAATGGCCACAGCATTGTCAGGATTAAAAATAAAAGATCTTGAAGTAGTAACAAATGAAACGTATATGTTGTAATTACTTAATTAAAAAGATGAGAAACCTGAAAAGAAATACAAACACGCACCCTTTAAGGATGTATGTTTTTTGTTGTTGTTGTTTTTTGTTGTTGTTGTTGTTGTTGTTGTTGTTGTTGTGGGGGGGTGTTTTTTTGTTGTTGTAATTGTTGTTATTATTGTTTTTTAAATAGAATTTTCTGATTTTCATAAAAGTTATGTAAAAAGAATCAAGATGCTGAATACGAAAATGAAAATAATAATAGGTCACCGTGCTCGTTGTATATCCATGGCAACCGTTTTTAATAAATAGCTAAATTGTACATCTCTCGATAAAGAGAACGAATAACATTCTACAAACAGAAGACACGCATACTAAAAGTTAATTCATTATAGTTCAATTTTTCTGAATGAATGGCTTAAATATCCTCAGGTAATTCATATTTGCAAGAGAAAACAATAGCTGCAATAGATTTATTTTCCATTTTTTCTTGTAAATAGTCTATAATGGTTGCTAAATCAAAACCATGATAAAGAAAAAGCTTAGTTCACTGAGTTCATTTAGGAGCTACTGAGCTGTTGTTATGGTAACTGTCTAGCTCTAAACAAGAAAAAATGGTAAAGCAAACTTTATTCATTTCAAATTAATAGCCTATTTAAATAAAGGAATGCGATTAATACAAATGGACATCCTTACTGGTGAAACAACCCTTGAGCGTAGTTATACAGACATTATGACAGCTTATATCCGAAGATTTGGAGAATCTGAAATAAGTTACATTTTACATGTCCGAAACATTGTGATGGTAAAACTGAAACATACGCCCTTAATTATAAAACACGCTTCTTGCAATGTTTTTGAATGAAGTTTCTTTTGTATATTATCTTTATTATTAAGAAACAGTTTCGTATTTTTGAAAAGAATATATCAACATATCAAACGTTATTCACGTATAAACAACTTAAGATAATCACGTGTTTGCAGTGACAACAGATGTCAACATTTGGTGGTCTCACATGTCGCCAATATCAACAAATGTCAATCATTTTTCAACAACCCTACATTTTCTGTCTCTATGTATTTCAGTTCTTTATATATCAAACTGTATAAATACCATTGCACAATTATTACAGATATTTCAAGCGTGTCTTACATTTTTCAATGTGTAAAAATATCGTGGATTATTACATTATAGATGGAAATTTCAAACATCCCGATCAAGTCGTCCCATAGTAAGAAGATTTTGTTCAATTTGATCCTGACCGAAATTCTGTATTTCTAAAAATAGCACAGAATGTTGAGTATTGATGTTCTGTTGAATACACACTTTACTATTTTTGTTTAACATATGTTTGAGATTGTTTTGTTTTTTCGATGACTCAACGTAGGCTAAGCTCATTTTATTAAATTATACATAATAAACAGTTTGTAAATTTGTTTTTAAAAATACTTTGTTTTCTAAGGACTCGACCTGAACTTAGGGTATCCCAAAGACCATCTGTCCAACGACTATGTCTATATCTTAGGGACGATATGACACATCTGTTGATATATGCAGAGGAGTTTGCTGATATATATACAGTGGATTTTGCTTCTTGCCTAGAACACGTGCAATATCTATATTGGCCAAATTCTTTACAATTACGTGCTAAAATATTAAGTACTTATTATCTTTATTGCTCTAATAAAAATATAACGAAACATATACCGAATGTTGGATTATTTCCTCTGAAAATATAGAACACATTAAATTATTATTAACAGCAAAAATGTTGGGCTGATACATGTAGCAAGCACCTGCGTAACTTCACTTGTAAATTCATGATAAAATCCAAATTTAATTCAAAATTTTAATTTCACAGTCAGAGGCTATAAGTTTTCCCTTTAAAAAAAAGGTAATTAATAATTATTTAGAAAAGACAATGAAAATATTTAAATTAAATGTATTGATTACCAATTAATACTCTTCTAGATAATATTTTCAGGGTGGGTGGTCCATCGAGCAGTTGCTCCATTAACCGGTCGTTAACGTTGGTTCCTTCATATGCTGACGTGAAAACAGCAAAATCATTAATTGCCATCATAATGTTTTCTCAATTTTTACCCAGCTTATGAAAAGTTCAGTCTTTTCAATGGTTAATCCTTTTAAATGAACAGGAATGACTGCAATCTAGACCATCCCTTTTGATGGCGACTATCGTTCCATCTCCCTTCAAAATGTTACATTAAATCTAAGGCTAGCGACGTTTTTTGACATGTTGTAAAACCCTGCCTCAGTGAACCTTCGATAAAATCAGGTGTCAATGATTTTCAATCAAATTACATTGAATTGGCCACCTATGTAGCTCTTTTGTTTTACATCTTGTTTTCTTCAAATTTCCAAACTCGTTCGTTTTGTGCCTACCTGTCAAACTTTTAACACTATCTTGTTGGGATCAGAGGAGACCAAATTAACAAGATATCTGCCGCAATTTCCCGGCCAAGGATTCGCAAATACGGAACCCTTCCGTGCCATAAAATCTAACGTGACAAAGTCTATTACCATTACAAAGTATTTAGAGGACTTGAGTAAGACCTGTGTCATTCGCGACTTTACAATTTGAACATTTTAAATACGTGAAGAATGAATCATAAGATTTTTATCAAAATCAGATTTCTGCAAAGAAAGGTTTTAGTACTGTTTAGACTATGCGTTAGACTCTTTATGTGAGTATAATAGAAAGGGTTTCTTAAGTTCGCTGCCGAATTATGCCTGTTATTACAGAAGTATGACATGAAAACAGATACGGTTATTATCTCTACTAATCAGCACGCTTGTTGTCGGCTCCGGGGGATGATTTATCGCTCTGGTGTCACCGCCTGGCCCGGTCCTTGACATGACAGAGGGCCGGGCGGCAACATACATAACGGGGCACAGAGATGCAGACATCGTTTGAAATGCTGCTGAAACATTTCTATCGACAGGGCGGAAGTTAGGCATTGTGAGGTATTTTAAGATGAAAATTTATAAATGCGTTATTAAATTATTGAATAACAGCTAAACGCGTGTGGACTAGCGCACGCAGGTTTACACACACACACACACACATACATACATTTATAGAACCCGATGACCGAGTGGTTTTAGAATCCACTT
This sequence comes from Solen grandis, assembly GCA_021229015.1. Classification (NCBI taxonomy): domain Eukaryota; kingdom Metazoa; phylum Mollusca; class Bivalvia; order Adapedonta; family Solenidae; genus Solen; species Solen grandis. Next base: position 43,274,237 of record CM037785.1, read on the forward strand.
TAAGAGCGAGAGGTCGCTGCTTCGATCCCCGGCCGCACCAGTCTAATGTCTTGAAAAGCTGTCGCTAGGACTGGTTGATCAAATGAAAGGATAATTTGTCTGGTTCTAAACTGTAAAAAATGCAGTAAATAATGGATAAATGAATTATCACCAGCTTTGTCGTCGACGTTATTATCCAGTTATTGAATTCAAAATTCAGTAATTCTGACAAAAACTTATTGATTTTTTAGCGTTGGAAAAAGTGCTATCACGAACAACTAAAGGGAGATAACTCGTAATTTAAAGCGTTGACGGATAACTAATTTTAAGCAAAAAAAAAAAAGCGAAGTGTTGCACGGAATGAACAAAATATTTTAATAAAACAAGATATAATTTTCTGAAACAAATGAATAAATCATTTCAAAAATCGAATCAGATGTTTAAGAGAAAGACCGGAAATGGAGGTGGGTAGTTCGTGTTGAAACATATTGCATTTGTTTTCAGTCCGGGTCTTTATTTTAACATTTAGGCTGTTGCTACAGGATGATCTTGCTATATAACCATAACCGTTAAAGTTTTATGGTGTACATTAATCACACAGTAACGTCATACTAAAACATTTAAATTGCTCCAACTTTGATCCAAATCTTCATATGTTGCAAGATCCAGAATCGGAGAATCGGAATCCAAAGAGCAAAGATGGCCTGGAGAAAAAAAAATGGAAGAAAAAAAAGATAAGCTGAACTAATTTCTTAGAACAAAAATTGTGGAGATTTTTAGTTGTGAGAAGAGAAAATTAAAGAGCACAAATTTGCAAAAATATGTACAACGATCATTATCATTAAAATGACTATAAATGCGTCAAATGTGCAGCGAAGATATAACGTATTTGAATAGTATGAAAAGCCATAACCATTAACATAAATGTGCGCTAACCATAACACGTGTGGAAGATGCAGAAAAACGTGAGCTAAATCTCGGAACGGATATGACTGGGACGCCATCGGCAGCTATAAATCTTCCCAAAGCGAAGGTTCGCGCGCGCACGATTGTACGCGTAATGATAATGATAATGTGCGAATGAAAAAAAAGTAAATGAATAAAGAAAACTTTATTTGCATTCTGCTAACTATTAGTTACCCAAGTGATTCCATTACGAAATTCCAAGCATTACATTTATTTCGATTTGTTAGTAAGAAAAAAAAAGAACAAAGTGAACACAACCTTAATTGTACTGTTACATTCTGTTTCCCATCCTCATAACATGCTATATTTCTAAAAGAATCGTTTATTTGATGTTGTTCGATTGGTGACTAAGAAATATTAATGAAATAAAATTCATTTCATAAACCATAAAAATACGGCATAAGAAATAGAAATCATGGAAAATAAAATTATGAACAATGGATAAGATAAACAAAATTAAAAGAAATAATATGCATTTTTAAGACAGACGCAGGTAGAATAAATGAAAGTAAGTCGGCAAATGTTGTCACTCCGATTTATCCCTTTGCGTCGTTTATTATCTTTTGCATCGTTTATTATCTTTTAGAAGCCAGGAAACTTTGTCACATAATCATTGACAAATGAAAGGCACATCTCTCTTTAGAATTAACCGTGACTATGTTATAGTGTTGAAGCTGAAGCATAATGGCTCCTTAGGATTTCTGCTGTCGATGTTTTTGTTTGTTTGTTTTGTTGTTTTTGCTGCTTGTTTTTATTTTGTTTGTTGATTATTGCTGTTGGTTTTGTCTATTTGTTTCTTTGATAAAAACATTATTTTCAGTTGCAAGTACCCCCACCCCAAGATGATTCATAACGAACCTACTACTGACATAAAAGTATCCTCATTTGTTAATGTTGGACTTCAAAGAAAGATTACTGCAGAGATAGTAATACTAAATATTTCACACATGTATTTCTCAGTTACAGGGGGAACAAATAAAATGGCAGAAATAACCCGTCATACAGTATGCTAAACATAACGAAAAATACATAAAAACTTAGGGTCGTTTTCCGTTGCACTTATTTCCTGAATAAATAATACCTAAATATTGCATTATAGTTAGTAGGGTCACTATAATTGTAAATGTAGTCATTTACTTCAAAATTCCGTGAAGCTAATATGGTTATTTATGTTCCAACACTATTTCAGGATGTAAGTATTACCTGTCGCTAAGTATTGATGGTGCAATTCGTGTCTGGCTTCGTGTCCAGTACTTTTAAGTATGATTTTCAAACTCAAGGCTCAATCTATACCCATTCGTTTCAGTGCAGATTGGGTATGATATTCAAATTTGAGCAAGAGATCAATTAATCAATTTTATTATTTCAATTTATGACGTATACAGCCAGTACATCGTCAACCAGAATAATTGTACAATATAACACGTGACAAACGTTACATCTCTTAACATAATTCATTAAATTCATTCAAAGACCTATTAAACAAAGATTGGCAACTAGACATGTAACAATTATCCAATACTCGCAAAGTCTCGTTTTCAAATATTTCCTTTTCTATAGTAAACAAGTAACTGGTGTTGCATGCAACACGTGAGTCCCCTACCGGTGAGGTGCATAATTTTTCCGTTAACATAAAAATCAGAAAAAAGTAACGCGCAGAACCTCCATACTACCATCTATTCATAATATTATCTTAAACGGTTTTGAAGTTATCGTGGGATCCAGATTTCCGGATTGACAGACAGACAGACAGACTGACAGACGGAGGGCAAACCTATAGTCTCCTCCAGTGTAAACACCAGTAGGGGCCTAATTACATGACCATCCAAACGATACCTTATGTACTAATAAAAGTGAAGAAATAAAAATGTTTTATGTAAAATAGGAACAGACCAGCATGATGGTAACTATGTACAAAGTGTATTATGTTGCAATATTCAATGATCTGATGTGTGCTTCAACAATAGTTTCCAAAGGCTTTACAGGAGTTTCCTATCTCTGTTTAACATGTATATGATTCACTCACTCACTTCATACTGTTCTAACTATACATACATATTTATTTTAATCCTTCTTAAATATGAAGAGTTTGTTTGTTTGTTTGTTGGGTTTAACGTCCCACCGACAATATTTCAGTCATTTGGAGACGATGTCTACTTGAGACAGATATAGTGCTGCCATACTGCAGTATCACGCCGTATACATGTGGCATAATACCACACCCAGTCACATTATCCTGACACCAGGCCAACCAGCCCTGTAACTACCCTTATATGCTGAGCGCCAAGCAAGGGAGCTATAACAGTACCATTTTTCACGACTTTGGTATGTCGCGGCCAGGGATCGAACCCACGACTTCCCGCACCCGAGGCGGACTCTCTAAAAACCCGGCCACCGGGGTCGGTCAATTTGAAGAGTATAGGAGTTCCCATCTCTGTTTAATATGTTTTTGATTCACTCACTTACTCAATTATTACTGTTCTAAGTATACGAGGCCTGTTGTATTAAGGGCCAAACATTGACGCCATTTTCAATATATGACTATATATGTAAGAAGATCATATTAAGTAAACGTCCAATGCCAAATTGACAATGCCTAGAAAAATACTGAATTCAGGTTTAAATATAACATGATCCGAACATATTTTGAATATATCAATGCGATGAATATCTCTCTGATTCAGTAAAACTGTTTTTTCGAGGACAGATGGGCGAATGTCGAATTTTTAATGTAATTATATCTGCTTTTCAACTTTGGATAAGTCTTAAATGTTTCTAGATAGTCTAGGGAATACAGTTTGGTGACTTTTAAGGCATAAAAGGGACATAAACAGTAAAGCAGAAACAGTATTATAAAAAAATATGATTAAAACAAAGGGACATAATAGTATGTGGTTTTATTTAACAACTTAAGTATTATTTTCTTTCCAAGTGTATAGTCTTGTTTCTCAAATGGTAAAAAAAAACCACTACTACGCGTTCAACCACACTAAACACGCCCCGATTCAAATTCCGACGATATAGACGTGTAAAGAACTTCAAAAGTGGTTCTTATATAGTATATGAAATTGATCTGTTTATTGTTTAATTTAACCCTTTCCCTCATATATTCATTTTGACGCACTCAATAGGCACCACATAAAGCCTGATTTGCAGAAAACCACATTTAAACCTTACCAAATTTAATTATAAAGTCCTCATTTCCAGACCACTGAGGAGCAGCGAACAGCATCAAACCTGATCAGCCTGCGAGTTACTCGCAGGCTGATCTGGTTTTATGCTGTTCGCATAGGTCATTTCATGGTGTCCTCTATGAGGGAAAGGGTTAATATGAGTCGGCCGTCATACACTACATATATCTATGAAATGACGTTGTTTTATATCGGGAAAGACTGACGTTAAGCATTTGAAATTAAAAAAAATTAATAAAAACACGTGAAAGATAAATAGACAGTAAGTAATAAACCGTAATAAATATTAAATGTAATATACATATTCTTGATGTCTAGACCTATAGTAAAAGATATAAGATTCATTTATTAATTTATATAATTTATGAGTTTTATTTTTTTTTCTTCATTTTTTTTATTCATGTTTATTTTCCTTTCTTTATCTGGGTTTAATTTATACTTTTGTTTTTCTTTTTGTCTTATACATGTACCTTGAAAATTCCATGTTGTTATATTTTAACAAATATGTCGAGAATTTAACTTTATTTTAAACGTTATTAATTCAGTCCGGTTTAATTAAATAAATACATACTAAACTTCTGCCATTACATCATTTTGGTTATCTAATCCAAATATTTTGTGACATCAACATCTGGTAGGTCAGTTATACATCATAAAAATAAGATTTAATCATTTTCGAAACAAAAACAGTTGTGTTCATGTCTGTGTTAAAGTAATGGGATGTGAATTTCTACGTGTTGTCCCATTGTGAAAAAGAGGCCGTTGTATATTAAGTGTGTACAGTTATTTGGCTTACGTAACAGATATTCACTTGCAACCACGTGATCAAAATATATACATGTGTCTGGTTACTTTTTGGTATTTCATGATATGTCTATAAACTTGATATGATTGCAAATTAATTTACATATTTCTATCCATTTTAGGCACATAAAACATGTTTTGTCTGTATTAATGATCGTCTGTTTTGGCAGTTACCATTAGTACAAATGTTTTTCCTCCGAAACTGCCCATTTTCAAATAATTTCTTTGCTACATTTTTTGTCAAGCTTAAAGTTAGAGTGCCTTTGAGTACTGGATTCTATGATAATGTACAGTCTATGAGGTTCCTATTTACTGATTTCACCTATTAGCATTACAAAAACGTCTTTTACCTAATGGTTTCCACGCAGTATGTCATTACCCACCGGGTCACACTGTTAATGAATTAGCTCGTGGAATACGTGCACTGTCAGAAAAGAAGCCATCGTCAAGAGGTATAAAATACGCTATAATGGCCATAGCTATGTCGCTGTTTACATTCATCCGTTACCTAAATGTAAATATAATTGTAAAATCAACAACCAGCTTGTCTCATGATGAAATTAGAGTCTATACTAGAGATATTATGTACTTAGACGCAAGTTCTGAGGACTGCGTGAGATAGGCTAACACCATCATAAGCCTTGTAATGAGAGTCAATGAAATACACATTAAATAGTTGGAGGATCATTACGTACAAAGGGACGATATTAGAGTCCCGCGGTAGCACTGTTAAAATGAACTTTAAGAAATGACTGCCATCTTCCAGCCACGATTCTTATTTACATTAACAAGTGATTTATTTCTCATGATATGCCTAAACCATGGAGAGCATTAGAGTAGGCGTCATTAAATTGTTTTCAAAACACTCCTGATATGTTTACATTTTTAATGAAGTCATAGAAAAAGTGTGGTAACCAATTAGACTAATTTAATGATAAAATTCACGGAATTATACACATCTATATACATGTATTCATGTGTTCGTCGGAATTTGAATTTTCCGGAAAAGTAAATCTGATTTGCATAATATATAACTTTTTCTTTTCATTAAATGCGAAAATCATGTGGAATACGGTATATACTTTTCATATATCTTAGTGTAGTAAAGAAAATATATCGTGATTTCTCTTGATATACACATCATAAATATTGTGTCATAAACATGTGGCTTATTTTGATATACGTTTGGTCTGGGATTAATAAACTGTAGCTGGTTCAATCCCAATGACCAAACGTAGCACTAAGTTTTATTTTAAAACTTTAACCCTTTCCCTCATAGAGGAAACCATGAAAAGACCTATGCGAACAACATAAAACCAGATCAGCCTGCGAGTAACTCGCAGGCTGATCAGGTTTTATGCTGTTCGCTGCTCCTCAGTGGTCTGGAAATGAGGATTTTGTAATTAAATTTGTAAGGTTTAACTGTGGTTTTCTGCAGATCAGGCTTTATGTGGTACCTATTGATGGCACAAAATGAGTCTATATGAGGGAAAGGGTTAATTTCGCATTCACATTCCACTTTTCTTATTTCACAAAGTATTTAAGCTGATATAAATAATGGTTTAAGGATTTATTTTTTTCCAATCATCAAAAGTCGTTTGTTTTTTTTCATTGCATTGTGTCATGAACATGGGGACAGTTGTTGCTTATCGTACCAACTGCAATCTCAGCTCATATAGGTTAGAAATGCATATACTATAAGTTCTTGATGCTTGTATATTTGACAAATATTTAGTGGAGTTTTTCTTGTTGTTGTTGTTTTTGTTTGTTTCGTTGTTGTTGTTGTTTTTTAATTCACAGATACATGATATTTTAACTGCCCAGTTTTGTGAGTTCGTATTTGCCCGTACCATAATTGGTGCAACTTACTATTTCCCGGTGGTACCAAAAATACATCGTAATATTTATTAAATGTTGGTCATAATCGAAAGATTATAAAACAAAATATCCAACATACGCTTTAAGGTAGTCCATCCATCATTAAATTGTGATCAAGTGCATCAAGTGATCACGGGAATATTATAGTAAATGCAAGCCTTTATAGACTTTAAGCAAAAGAGACTATAACTCCAAACCATTGGATACTTGCATCTGCACTGAAATATTTTTAAGCGTTTGAAGAACCATGATTATATTTTAATGATGGATGGATGATCTTAAGGGAGTGCTATACAATCATTATTTTCAGTTGATGTTGGAATATCAGAAAATTTACGTCATGTTCATGTTCTTTTCAATTTACGCAATACATTCTAATTACAGAAATAAACATTGTTTAATATGCAAATATCTGTTTTGAAATATTTTTTTAGTTTTCTTGCTGTGATAAACTTAAACAGTATATATCAAATATTTGTTTTAGGTTGCGAAATATTTCCTATATTTCAAGGTTACTTATAAATTTCCCCTCATTAATGTGTTTGCATTTCCAAAGAAAGCTATTAATTGCATATCTCACACATTTCGTTTTCCGCTGACAGGAATTTCTTGGATATACGTAATTGCAACTATTCTGCACGTTCGCGGAACTTTTGATGCTTCAGTTCTCGTTACGGGAAGAAAATTTGAATTGTAAATTATTCAAACCGCGTTAATCGGGTATGCAAATGAATAAAATATCTAACGAAGTTTTAATGTAACTAGGACAATTTTGGTTTGTAATTCTCTTTTTAGCCCACTATAAATCTCTTTAGAGATTATGCGATTTATTTTCTTATGTGTGTGTGTGTATAATGTTATAGGACAAGATCCGTGCAATCAGTACAGCGATGAGGCACGGGGAGTATATTCGATGTGTTTCAGTGGGGTGGTGATATTTACATACATGTATATGCTAGAAATGAAATAGCAACCACGATTATGTAACGTTTACACACACAAACACACACACACACACACACACACACACACATCTAAGGCTGTGTAAAAAGTAAGGCAACACAATAACTTAAACTTTTACTTGATCGCCTTTATTACGTCTGCGTTGTCTATGTGTAAAATGGCTGACAGTATGGCGTTAAAAGCCAAATTATATAGTTCATGTATAACTGTTGTCGACACTCTGTGATTATATAGCAATGTCAAAGTATTTTAAAATTATTTACACAAAAGTATTACCCATCTTGTAATGGAAGTGAACTTTGGGATTTGATTGTGGACGCATTCCTTTATATATATTTTCATCTAAAAAAAACTATCAATTTACAAATGCCAGAATACCGATATGTCAAAAAGGTATTAAAATGCTAAGATTATGTGACTCTTTGAGGTATAAAAATTGGGTTTCAAACGCAAGAATACATTTATTTTCAATAGGTTTCGGTTATATATGGGAAAATCAACGTTTCAAATGTAAATATGTTTTCAAAGACTATATACAAAGACTAAATGTTTTCAAGTATGGAGCAATATTTACCACAATAGTTCAAAGTTTGAAATGTATGCGGAATTTAGAAAAGAAATAAAGATTAATATTCGTTTGGATGTATTAAATGTATGGAAACTTAGAAATGCATATGTATGCTTTAGAACATGTTCACATCAATTACAAATAGAAAGAAGTCGCTACTCAAATACTCTGTGAGAAAATCGAGTTTGTCCATTTTGTATGAATGTTTAAGTGTCAGAGTTCCATTTCCTGTTAGTTTGTTCTCTGTTCCAAGAGCTATGACAGAAATATATTCCTAATATGTATTTTGAACATCCAGCAATTGAAAAGTTAAATTGCCTTTTGTCTAGCAATAATGAATTAATTTTGATAATTTTGCATATCTTTATTCAATAGTTTCCAGAAACGAAAACATAATTCAAACTTGACCTGTTGTTCAATGGTGTAGCAATGTCTGGTGTATTTGTATGTAATGTATTTTCAAGGGCCGGCGGTCATACAGCATTAAACTATAATTGACTTAAAATATTCATTTTTTTTATTATTTTATTATATCTTTTTTTATTTATCATTATGATTTTGCTATTTCAAAACAAAACTGATTAAGTCATGTTTATAGAGAAAGAGTTCTAACCAGCGAATTGTATTTACTCAGACCTGACTCTTACGCATCTTAATCAAATGACAATCAAATGACAATAGACTCATTAATTTCATATGTTCTCCTGTAACCTGCGACATCACGAGTATGCTTGTACGTATGTTTGAAAAAGATGTGAAGAATGCGTAAGAATCAGATACAATTGTAGGCAAAATCTACAGGTACCTTGTATGTGAAACAAATAATGAGTTATGTTCGTATTATTAGAAATTTAATCGGACAGTATGGTAGCATGGCAATGAGAAAATGCCTTATATATCTACTAAGTTTCAGCAAGATATGAATACAAGTCAGCGCGTGTCTTATTTTCGGATGATTCATACGGAATACAAATATGGTGGTCACACTTTGTAGAGGTATATGAGACTGGTCGGATATAAATCTAAGATGCACGGACCGCCATGTGCGTTCCACGCGGAGACTCGCCGTAAATCGTGGCGCCGTCATTTTCCGCCTTGCAGCAGTGATAAGGTGTAAATCAAAACCCAGAATCGATAAACGGGAGATGGGGAAAAATTAAGTGCCAAGGGAAAGCTTGCATTACTTCACGAAATCAGACGACAAAATTTGTGGTTACAGACGACACCAGTGTGGTTTGCAGACGAACAATTGCCGGTTATCAAATAGTTCTTTTCGCACGTTTAATTATCCGATTTCACAAACGATATTGCCAAATTGATTCTAGTGTCATTTATGAGGGATGCAAATTTCGTCTCTACAGCGGATCTGGGACAGATCACTAAACGCGAGATGGGGGAAATCGGACATTAAATACAAGATCTATTACATAGGTTTAAGAGTCAGTATAAAATACTCGTATATTTTTATTTGAATCCAGAACATGAAATCAATAGCTTTCCTTTAATGCGCGTGAATCCAAGGGTAAGAACATTCATCAGCTATAATGGTTACATTTGAATTGTTTCAATCTGATTTGTTTTTTATCATTAATTGTTTTGTATATTGGAGTCTGAGAAATGAGCAGAATTAACAAAGTCACCGTGATAATGACAAAAACAATGAACATTTAGGTTGCGGAATACCATGTTGTTATCAACATCTTCATTAATACACTTGCTTTATTTTGCTTTTCCTCAGCATTCCTAGAAAGTTCGTTTTAATTTATGGATATATGAATTTATAAGAACTGCTAAAATTATTTTAAACAAACATCATCAGAATAGTTTTTCCCAAGGCGCCAAAAAAGTAATGTCGATATTTTGAGCAGTTTCCACATTTCCATCAAAATGTTTTTCTTCAGAACAAATAACGTAGAAGCTGTTGTGCCAATGTTCGATACAATGATATTCGCCTCCGAGACGTTCAGTGGAAGTGGATTTAAGAAAACGTTGATTTCCATTTTCTGGCGGTAAGTTGTCTGTGGCATGCAACAAATAACTCAATAATCTGTGCGGCGGGAAAGCGCGACACAAAATCAAATAATCTGTTCACGTGATAATATATAGCAAGATTCCGTGCTATGCCATAGAGATAATGTTGTATTTTTAATTCTGTTCAAATTCTGTCTTAAAGAAGGAATGTTACATCAATGATCGTATATCCCGGCTGCCGTAACTGCGCATGCGCGAGAGTAAAAAAAATACTGGTTCCCTGCTGTAGACCAGGTTTGTTTTAAAGACATTTCAAAGGGTGATTAGAAAATGGTACGTTGGAGAGATAGAAGTATATCAACATCTTCATCTTTTGAATCTGATCAGGCGCTCAAACACACGATTAGAATCAACCTAAGGAAATACATGCCCCTCATCAAGGATTAGGTTTATCAGACCCTATGTCTCGGAAAAGCAGGAAGTTGATTAAATATTGATATATTGCCATTATTAGCCCAACAGACCACCCTATATTTTTTCTATCCTTTTATTTCAGTTCAAACTCAATTCACAGTCGCTTTCATCTCAGAGGGAAGGCATCTTTCAATGTCATTACCAGTTTTAAAAAAGAAGATACAGAAACATCCCATTGTTGTCCGTTTTTATTTAAGGTTTTAAAGCTTGCAAACAGAGATAAAGATAAATAACTTCAAAACAACTTATTGTTTCTACTAAGTTGTTTTATTCTAATTTACATTTATATTCGCCTAATGTATTAAATATATTATTTTGTCCGATATAGATTACGTTTCTGCTACAAACATTTCGCTAAAATATTCGAAACAAAATGCGCACATTACATTGGTCATGCAATACTCAACCTATCATACCGAACATACCCTGGGATGTTCTTGACATATTACCGGGAAGTAAGAAGATAGTTGAAATCCGTCGCAACATATAAGAATCGTTAAAAATTGTGTTTGTACCGACCAAATGCTTGGCGTTCAGCAAAGGACTGGTAAGCCCAGTGTCAGTATAATATGACAGGGTGTGAAATCATGCCACTTGTCTACGGTGTGCTATCATAACGAGGCAGCATTATATCTGTCTCACGTAGACAAAATCTACTAAAGGTGGGCCTTCAAACACATATTCACTTGTAAAACACGGTAAATTTTTAATTGTCAATATGATTAATGGACCAAATGTATTTAAGTTTTATTCAATTATTATATAACAATGCATTAACGGGTTTCAATCTTTTTTTTTTTTTTTTCAAATTTCAAATTAATATCAATATGACAAGTCAATTTTATCTAGCAAACAGTAGAAACCATTTTTCTTGGGCTGTTTGCAAGTGCTGACACACAGATCCAGTAAACGCATAAAATAAAATTAATTAGGAAAACTGGCAGGAATTCTCTGAGTGTCCTAACTTTTATTTTACGATGTACAACATAGCTTCAAATTGATATGGTACCTAAAAAATCCGAAATATTTTCTTGCAAAACTGAAAATTTCGACGCACCTTTACTATACGAACTGGCAGAAATGGAGACAAAAGAACGCCACAGAATCAGCGCTTTCGCCAAAATTGTGTATTTTAATTCGTTCAGTTACTGTGTTGTAACGATATTTTTTTCAAAACATTACTGTGTAAGACGAAGTATCTACATATTTATTGATTATATCAAGTGAAAGAAATCCTTTGATAAAGCTAGCATTATATTGAGATGAAAGATGCTTCAATGTTTTGTTTTAATCATGTGTTTATCCTCGTGACGTGTCATGTTATTTGATATAAAAATACTTTGTTTTGTGATCACACGACTTAGTATTATCATTTTTTTTATACGATTTATACTTAATATTGATAGACAATGCATTTTGTACAATTCAAAATAATGACCATTTCTATCCTAAATAAATTATTAACACTGTTTGCGGTAAATATATAATAGCATTAAGGGCCATTATTCTTCCCAAAAATATACATATTCTTTGGACAAAAAAAAGCAAAATATGTGTAACATATTTGTAAAGAAACGTTTCCCATAGACCTTCCGCGTGTTTCCGGTAACGAATTACTTGTACATAAATTGATGACGTAGCAGATATACAAATTGTGATTCGGCGACGTTTTTTTGTTGTTGTTTTTTTCAAATTTATTGACTGTTTTTGAGATAATGTAAGCGATGGAAGTATTTTGACATCTATACAAAATACTAAATGGTGTTTTATTTGATCAACATTTCCAATGCGTCTCTTATTATTTCAAAACAGATATTTGCACATTATGTGTACCAATTGCGTCAGTCTATAATAGTTCAATGTTATTTTGTGTTCTTTTTCTTGAAAATTGTATAATGATGAAATATGATGGGCCGCTAAGCGCAAACAAGTAGATGACTATATTTTGAATCACTGCGCTGAAGTAAATGCATCAAACAATGCGAAGAAATTAGGAGGTTAGAATCATTACCATTTCAATATAGAAGTGTGTTAAGTATGTGAAATATAAGTTAAAGATGTTAGTTCTTTCAAGCAATCACGCACTAATATAAGTTTTATCAATGTCTTTATTTTAGTACCTTGTACAAACGTGATGTCAGACCACAGTTAATTTGACTTTTTGTTCTTTATCAATATTAAGTGAGATTTCAAAATAGTGGATCTTATAAGCCTGTCACATAAACCTATAGGCAGGGTGATATCGGCGGAAAGAAGACATTCTGGCGCTGGACTATTATTTGGGATATGTAGCATTTTGTGGTTTTCGGCCATAGCCATATATTCATTTGAATTTGTAACCCCATTATAGAAATCCTTAACTTTATCATAACATTTCGGACATGCTGCGATTAGGCGTTTGTGTTCACGTCCTATGAAGATTTCCCAATATCAACATGATTTCAGGGTATGAACAAACAACAAATCAGAAAATGATTGTTTGTACAATACGTGGAAGCTAACTCAGATGTTTAGTTCATTCTAAGGTAATTAAGCAACATATACTTTTGTAAGACCCGTTAATAATAAACTTGGCAAGCCCTCCTTTTAAACGTAAATTTTATTATCTCACGCGTGTGGTTATCAAGAGACAATAGTGAAAAAATGCCAACAATGGTTGAACTATGCCCTCCTTCAATACAAAAACAATATTTTTTTCTGTGCAAGGGGCAGAAAACTGTAGTCTGGTACCATGTAGACCAGACTGATCTCAGGACAGGAGCTTAAATTATTACTCTAGATTAAATGAGCCATTTCTACCCACAAGTAAAAAAGCCCAAACTTAGGATAAATTTCTTATACGTTTTGTTTTCTGAATACGTAAATTAAACATATATATCAAATTTCCACTCAAAATATAAATGCCGTGGCAATTATTTAGCATCAAATACATGGGCTCTATTGATCAGCATTTGTAACACTTAATGTTTTTCACTGAATGTAGTAAGGTATCAATTTTACATCAGTCTGATTGTTATAGTAATCTCCTTTCGCCCGTCATTTTCTCACAAAGCCAACGTTTCTTTGATTACATATAATTCTCACTAATTCAACAACAAATCGATGCACGAGCTTTTTTGCGCGTCAGTTTCTTTGATGTTCTAATCCCCTGTCATACCACAATACACTCGTACTCACAAAGCGGGTTTTGTTTCACAGCATTAGTGTCGGAACAAAAGAAACTGTGCGGCTGTCATTTGTCCACAAAACATATCCAACGGGTTAGAAAAAGAGAAAATATGTCAATATTTAATTAAAAAGTAATTTGATCGAATTAGGTTTCTGATTATCAAACAGATTGCCTAACATCACACAAATCTCACAAACATCATACAGGGTTAAATATTTATTTATTTATTTATTTATTTATTTACTCAAGTTTGCGATTACTAATAATCTAGCAATGCATTGTCAATGGATTTAATGTTTTGTTATACCTTAAGTCTTTATTACAACGTGCCTTATCATAAAAAGTAACTATGGATCAGGGGTTTCGTCCAACAGTTTAGGCATTTGGAGACCGTATCTGCTTGATAAAACTCCACTGACTTCATATCTCCATCCAAAGATACCAGACAATTGAACTAGGAACCACTAGATACTAGACGGTCCTACTGGGCTTGGTGGTTACAATCAAGTCTGGACGGTCTGATTTATAGCTGAAGAGGCCTTCAAGTTGACCACAGGTACTTGAGGACCCTGTCTTTATCAATAAGAAAAAAGAAGAAGAAAAAAACATTACGATAGTCTATACATAATAAACAACAAGGTAACTTCCTGCTGAAGTTGGTAACCTGTTTTATATATGGTGATTGTTTTTTTTTTATTTATAAAGACATGGATAGTAAACGTTACATTTATTTGAATGTGAACATTTTGATACATAAACTTAATGTAAATGGCGAATTAAAGTTGAAAAACGCTATATTCAAAGCGTTTCGTGTGTGTGAAAGGGGTGGGGGCACAGCTAGGGTCCTGTCCTCAAGTACATGTGAAGTTGACTTGTGTAGTTAGATGTTTCAACCCGGATGCCTAGATGTGCATTTAAGTCCTCGTTCAGCTGTTATTTGACCTGGAATAAATTAACTACCATACTTATTGCTATGTAATACTTACCTGCATATGTCATCATAATTGTATATATAAATGTTTTATTTTATGACATATATTATTAGCTGGTACTGTTATAGAAAAAATCGCCGTCTTTTACGAAATATCATTAAGATAATAATGTTTAAAAAAATAGTGAATTGTGTTCCTAACATATTTGAGATTTTAAGAATTATTTAGGGCAAAATATTTTGGTGGACTTCAAGCCCACACATGTACGTCTTTAAAGGACATACATACATCGATGAATCCCAAACAATAACGATCACCCGTCCCGTAGCCGGGAGCCTCGGGCCTGCCTTCAGTAATCGCTAAAACTCCATAACGTTAACAGTGCTCCAGCTAGGATTTGAAAAGGGCCGGGGTAGTGGTGCCTTAAAGGGCGCTTAGAGGCACCTAGCGCCGAATTGAGGGTAGGTTGAGGGTATGTGTGGGAGGGATGCTCCCCTCCAAAAGGGTGAGGGGAGCTCCCCCAAGAAATATTTATAAGTTCAAACCCTAGAAAAGCCATCTCCTGCATTTTCAGACAAGAAATTTTGTTTTGCAGCAGCTGTGAATTATATTATGTACATTTCTTCCAGATTCAGACAGTTATATGTAGGTCAGTGTTCCATTTTATATCTTTCTCTAAACAGACAATATTTCAACATCAAATCATTTTTTTTTAAATTAAGATGTTAAAAAAGGCCTCTGAAAGAAATACTTATTTATGTGGAGATTTGAACAGTTGCTTGAAAATATTTATGCAGAATTTTTAAAAATCAAAT
This sequence comes from Solen grandis, assembly GCA_021229015.1. NCBI lineage: Eukaryota > Metazoa > Mollusca > Bivalvia > Adapedonta > Solenidae > Solen > Solen grandis. Next base: position 43,289,947 of record CM037785.1, read on the forward strand.
TTGCATCAACACTTGACAGTCTTTGATTACATGTTTTCATTTCAAGTTATCTTTACCAACAGAAAAAAAAAATACATGAGGGCCATGATGGCCCTCGGATCGCTCACCTGAGATCCAGGTATTAGTGGGACGAAAAGAAACAGCAAATATCTTATGATATTATGGAAAATGAGCTCTGCTCCCTGCCAGTCATAAATCCAATGCATACTTTTGGACAAGAAGAATTTTCAAATTTGTACTATGTATACATATAAAGAAAATGGGCTTTGCCCCCTGGCGGCCATGTTTTTTTGTTTTTGTTTTTGGGTTGTTTTTTTTACCAATCCAAATAATTTTCTTGGTAGAAAGTGACCCATGGAACATCTATTTCAAAAACGTTAATCCAGCTAGTACTTTTAGATAAGAATTTTCAAATTTGAACTATATGCATATATGGAAAACGGGCTCCGCCCTCGGCGGCTATGTTTTTCAACGGATCAAAATTATTTGAACAAGCTTGGTAGAGAATGACCTAAGGAACATCTGTGCTAAATAACTTTGAAATCCAGCCAGTACTTTTGCACAAGAAGAATTTTCAAATTTGTACTTTATACATATAAGGAAAACGGGCTCCGCCCCCTGGTTAACGTTTGCTGAACCTGTTTTATTGTAGCGTTTAGAGTGAAAGCAGGGAACCAATTCCAAAACAGTGACGAACGTTATGGTTACTTGAACGCAGGGCAGGGGTTCGATTTCATGTCACTACACAAACACCTCCCCAGTGATCTCCCTTGCAGGTTATCATACGTCTGTAGGGGGAGGTAACTACTGCAATGGCGATTGGTCGATACAATACTAGGCAATACATATGGTCAGCTCTATTGCCAAGAGTAGTTTACCTGGGTCTGAAACAAAAAAAGTAACAAGTATCACATAGGTTAGCTTAAGATGTAGAGAAGAATGACAATGGCTGTACACAAAAGATATTAGTTTATGTGTTACGTATCAAAAAGTAGAAATCACCATTTTCACTGAAAGGAAAAAAAATACACACACTGTCCCTGTGAAAAATATAAAAGTGAGGGATGCGTGTGCTAAATATTTTTCGTAATAAAAAATAAAATGTTAAGGTATGAATGTCATACAATTTATACAATTACATCAAAATGAAATATGGTACAAAACTCTGACAATAAGTACAAAATTGAAAATAAAAATTGAGTGCTTTTACGTTCTAAAATGATGGATTTGCAATTCAAAGTAAAATATGACAACCAAAAAAATGTTTCTAAAAAAACACTTTTCTGTTCATCTGCTACTTGGAAGCACATATGGTACTTCAAAGTTTGCTTATAAGAACGATCTTGTCATTTTTTTTTTATTGCAGCTAATTGTTTAGTTAATAAAGGTAATGGTACTTGTAAGTTAAGAATACAAGGTTTTTTTTCTATATTTTTTCTTCGTTTTAGATATTTTCGCTTAGGATGCCGTTGCTCATATAGGAGAGTTCATATATCGGGTTTACAATATAATATCTATGTAGTTTACACTCACATCGATTCTCTAAGAATTCATTTTATACTCCATCATTTTCCATAGCAAATCGTCATTAGAGATACATGTATCATTTTTCTTGACAAACACTTGCATAAAAGGCCAGCATTCGTCATAACCTACGGATAATTCAACTTCCGGGCGGAGATATTTCCTCTATAGCGTTGTTCGCCGGAAGTGGTTATTATCGACATTTTGTCGTCTGAGAGTGAATTGGTAGCAATGGAAACGGCCGAGTAACATGAATGTAAGCAATTTGTCTCCATCCATATGTCTATCCTTTCCTCTCATACAGAAATATATACGGTGAGATTTGGTTTATTATTGATTTCGCCATTATCCCACCGCGGGTATCACTTGTAAACTGCACGTAAAACTTCCGGTTCACGAACACTGATACCATTTGTGGACTTATCTTGACAAGCACTTATCGATGAAGAAATAAAAGCGAGGGATAATTCTTTATTACAATCCTGTGTCGGGTTCATTTATGCCTTGCAGTAAAAATCCACTCTGAATGTAGAGCAGAAGTTTCGGCTGAGTCAAGAGTTAAATACATTTAGACGAAAGATATAAATTGTATAACATTAAATGTTTGACATGGCATATACAATATTATATATTTTAAGCTTAATTTCATTCCTCCGCTGAGTTCATTGTCATGTAAGTTAACCGTTAATTCTTTAACTGAAGTTACTTAGCAGAAACCTTTTTTTTCTGTTTTAACAACACAACTTCACCTTTGGAAGTACTTTATTTTTTTCATCCGAATTAAGTCTTTTTCTATGTAGATATTAAGCAGATTTTTTTCCTAGTTTCGCAAAAAAGAACTTATCCACTTTGACCTGTTCCCATGACAATGCCATTGAAAGCTTCATCATCTCCCACGTTAAGTTTTATTTCAGTTTTTTGGGCGGAATCCACTCTGTAACGCGCACACACACATTTGTTTTATCCAAATCTATCTTATTTGAAATTAAAGATCGAGAATTGTAGTTAGTTTTCGGGAGAACCATTAACTAGACTTGAGGTATTGAAGTTCGGGGGAGAGGACACGGCGTGACGCGGCTTGCGTGATTCAAATTTAGCTTTAACTCCTCAAAGTCTAGAGTCGGTATAAAATAGGACTTAAAACAGTTTTAATGAACCCAGTAAAACATTCACTTGATGCCTGATAGAGTCATACGAAATTATAAGATTGTTCCATTTCCGTCGAAAGAAAATTCAGATTGGTAAGTTTAGAGTGCTCGTAACACACAAGTAAATGCTTCAAACGCAGTATATGATTTGTACATTGAAACAAATAGAACTGCATTATTCGTAACCAAACTTGAGCCCTAGCTGTCCCCAACTTCCTTCAGAGACCGCTTGCTACGGTTTATTCCAACCGATTCGCACATTGAAACAAATATAACTGCGTTATTCGTATGACTTGAATAAAAAAAAAAGATATTCATTGATTCAGATTTTTTTTCAATTTTTAAAAACACTGGCCTCGCCCGTGAGCAATCTCATTCTTCATTCATTATTCATTTTTTTTATTATTATTTTAAAAGTAGGTTTTTCATAAAGATATCTGCACATCTAGACATGCCAATAGATGACGAACTAGTACTCATTTTAATTTAAAAACCTTTTTGATACCAAATAATGTACAAATCTTACCGTGCCAGCAAGCCCGGTCTTTGTTTTCTGCTTATCCGTGTACGATGATTTTCACAAATTCGGCAAGGGGATTGGCTCCGCAGTATCCACTGCCAGACTGACTTACCACGTGACCATTATGTGTATCGAACTTCGCTATTTTTTCATTCAATCTCCTGTGTTGGATCCTACATTAGAGATCGGGTGATCCACAGTGACACGGTCATCTAGCCGCAAAACGCCGACTAATGATTTTGAGCTCTTAACCCTTTCCCTCATAGAGGACACCATGAAAAGACCTATGCGAACAGCATAAAACCAGATCAGCCTGCGAGTAACTCGCAGGCTGATCAGGTTTTATGATGTTCGCTGCTCCTCAGTGGTCTGGTAATGAGGATTTTACAATTAAATTTGGTAAGGTTTGAGTTTGGCTTTCTGCAGATCAGGCTTTATGTGGTACCTGAGGGAAAGGGTTATTTATTAATGTATTTCATTAGTCAGATATTGTAACTTGTATGTACTCTATGACAAGAGCGACAAAGTGGTGCCTGTGTAGAGTAGTGGTATCGCGCTTAGCTTCTCACCAATGCGTTTTCGAGTTCGATCCTGCATGGTCACGTACATGAAAGGGTGGAATGGTAGCTTTTCCAGATAAATGGCTTTTCTCCTGTTTCCTCCCACAACAATGACTACATACGCCACTACCAGAGCCAAGGATGGTGATTTATATACGTTGTGATTACTTGTTTCATAATCGATGTAAAGTAAATAAAGTTTAAACTTTTTAACGACTTCGTTTTTACAGATCAAATTAACATTTCATTGCTTAAAATTGCGGTCATTATTGGATCAACAAAAAAACGCATCTTTCAATTGAATATCACTTTTATGTTACATAATGTGAGGCTTGTTTCACCTTTGTAATTCTTTTCCTAATTATTAACTGCTCAAGTGCGGAAGTGATTCTAGGAGTCAATCATTGTGCACTTTTAAAATTGAAAATAGCCAATCAAAATGGTGTAAACCTCAACATTGCTTAATATTTCAAGAGCAGCCTCCTACTTTATAGGAGTTTAAATAAAGTAACAGTTTTATCACGGCTCCTTCTGAGGCCATGTCAAATTAACGCCGCCCTCGTGAACGCCGTCGTTTTATAGCGCCAATAGTACTGGTTACGAATACATCCTGTATGAATACTGTTTCATTAATAATTTAATCAGATTCATGTCGTGAAGCGGGGTACCTTTCATAAAGGAGAATATGGAAGTGTAATCAGAGGCTTCAGTCAGCCCTTCCAGTCAAAATAAATGTACATTTGTGTCTAATGGAAGGGAAACAATTCATTTAATCATTGAATGTCCAGCACGGCCGTCTCTACAATATGAAGAATGTTAAGTGGGAGAACGACGAATGAAATTGGCAATTTATATGTATTCAACATATGATGCAACAGAAATCTCAGACATACAGACATATGTAATAGCTAGTTTTGATTTATGTACACGTATGTAACATTATGAAATAACAACCAATGAAGTAATGTTAAGTGGTTTTAAAACGAAAAAGATTCAAACATAACTTTGTAATACTGTGTCACAACCTTTCTCTTCCGTCGAAATTGCCATCTTGAGCTCTTACGACCGTTTAGAATTATTCCTATACAATTCTGTAAACGCGTGAAAATCACATCTCGTGACAAACCGTAGTCTGTCTCTTGTGCGAGGCGGACTGGAGGAAATTTGATACTATGATTATATTTCTGTCTGTTAAACTAGGCACATGCGCAGGAAAAGTAATTCAAAATGCATTTATTTTGATTGAAAATCGGATACGAGATGAAGAGAGCTGCATACGCTGTATTAATTGAGAACAAATTCAGGAATACATTATTGAAAATAGTTCCAAAACATCAAAGCCATGTTCGGCGATTTCGAAGTACTTTTGTAGCTATCAGTTATTCTCGTAATACAGGTAATTAGAAAATGTTCGATTAAAATCACATGTTCTGCATTAAAAATGCGACAAAAAGCGTAGAAATGAAGCGTTCATTAAGATAATATAAAGTGTAACTCAGAAAATTAATATCGGCCTTTGAGAGGAAGCAAGGGTGGGTAATTCCTGTATATTTTTTATACTTCACATTTATTTGTGAATACAAATCGCTGTTAAGTCAGTACTTCAGAGAAGAACATAATGTATTTGTTTAAAAATCTGTTTATCTTCACTAATACGTGTAAATCTATATTCTAAATATCCAAGAATAATGTCTTGTTACATAATACTAATGTTGTTTACTTACTTTATTTCATTTATTTATTTAATACTTAATTGCCTACTTGTTTATTTATCATTTTTGTAAGTATACATAAGAGACACGTGAATGTGTGTGATGTAATAACAACAACATTCCTTGTGAATAACCGCATAAACACACGTGTATATGCAATTAACATGCAATCTGGCGCTCACATCACACACAAACACACACACAATGTAAAAGAGAGACAGAAGAAGTCAATGCTCATGATCTTTTTTTTTTTTTTTTCATTAAAGAGAATCCAGGGAAATTAAGAATTTCTCAGATTATTGTCTGTCCTAATATTATAACGTTTGGGTAGGGGATGGGGCAAATATTATGAAAAATAATTCTTAATGAAAAGTTCCAAATGTCTTGCTGTTATTTATTCCACACATTATAGACACATTGTCTTAAATAAGCAGTATATCTACTTGAGTTATAGGTTAAAGTCTTTGCGTGCTAAATTTCTGAGAAAAAAATCTCAGCGCCATATATAACTTGTTGCTACAAGATAGATAAAGAAATGAATTTTTTCTATACTTAAAAAAAAAACATCGTGAATACATGTACATGTTTATAAATTCCAAGTTTTGTGTTACCATTCCAGGTTATCATAAAATGGCAAATTAATCAACGACTTAATTACATGTACTTGTAAATCACCACTGAAATATTTTGTTTTCCAATTTAAAAACTGTTGTTGTTTTTTTATGAAAATTTGAGAAAATATCTGATAGACTTTTAGTTTATGATAAAAAATCAACAAAAAGCAATAAATACATGTATGTACATGTCTCATAATTTTATATATATATATATATATATATATATGGATTTATCAGCTCCAATTCTTTAATATGATGTAAATAAAAAAAATATACATTTAACCACCTAAGACACTATATCATATCCGATATCCCATGTCCTCCAACAATAGTAAACCTCTTTTATGGTATTGACAAACTCACATTTGAACGGAACCGTCGAATAATTTCGAAAGGGTCCAGCACTTCATTCTGGCCCCAAGACGCTCCAAGCACGCAATAAGTATTACCCCAATAGATATAAGTTAATGACCCTCTCACAGCTTTTATCATCTCTGCTTAGAAAGTGCATCTTAAGTGCCATTAATGTTTTAATCAAAATAAGTGTATAATAATATTTAGATACAACCGGATAGAACAATGATGCTTGGAATTCTTAATTTACAATCTTATCTGAATATGCCTTTATACACGTTTGTATTTTGGTATCTCCAAAAGAATATCATTTAGATTTAAAAAGCTATGTCATTCTCAATTATTTGCTCTATACTGAGTCTCTACAATGTGTCACGTGCCATACCACAACGATTATATTTTTACTTTACATTGCGATTTCATTTCTTAAATATAATTCATGCTCTTAATGTTAATTTGTTTAATGCACCCCTTGCTCTGCTTTTGAATAAACACACACACACACACACACACAGAGCAAGATGTCCATAATACAAACGTGATTAATTTACATTTTGTTTTTTCTAACCACATACATATACATTTTTCTTGTGAATTTCTTTATTAATTAAGTAAACTTGAAACCAATAAAAATGGAGGAAACTTTGAAAAATAGACTCATCCATATAGAGGCCTAATGCGAAGCACGCTCGATGTGATCATGCAGCTTACACCGAAACTAACAGGCACCTAGAAAACATTTTCTGGACAGCATTGTTAATGAGAAGTTATTATTGGTAGACATTGATTAATTCTCGAAATTTCACATTCATTGATTACACACATAAGCATATGTGTAAGAAAATGCGTGCATGCATTTAATGTGATTATTTGTTCGAGTTCAACGGGGACCCTAGAAGCCATAATTATGCAGGCCCGGCTTCACCGGGGTGGCACAGGGGAATCCCCCCCCCCCCCCCCCCCCCAACTCGCTTGGTCATACATTTTTCAAGGCTATATTGTGATGAAATTGTTACGGATGTGTTTTTATTAGTAAATAACACGACTCTGCACAGCTATACTCTACAATAAATTTTCGACCCAAGCAATATTATTATATCGCCCAATACTTAGATCAACTGCTTCAAGTTTCAATATATATTATCTAACTTTAAGGGAGTCACACCCGAATGGTCACTGTGATGAATTGAAATAAATATATATATTGTTGTGTTGTATGCCAAGAGTACACCTCAAAAGTAACCGTCCCGTTTCTTTTCTTTTTTTATCTAAAGGTTTCATTTTTAGATAAAAGAAAAACAAATCGAATAAATATATTGTCAAAAATGTTTTGCTATTGATTAAAAAATAATAGCATTCGGCAAACAAACAATGATTGTTTCAACTAAAAATACTTGAAATATGAAATACATTCTTACCCACTGGACTAATGTCTTTTTTTAAATTTAAAATAGTCCATATCGCTAAAATCTACATAACTTAAAGAGACATATTTCAACGAAGTAGTCCTATTTCGGTTGATATTGCAAAAATTAAAAAGACTCTTACGGAGTGGTTTTCATTATTTTAGTCCTTCAGTATACCAGGTACCATATTTGTTATTAAATTTAGCATAATTTATCCAATAAATACCTATACAAATTATGAAAATAACATTTTTTTTCTTTCTAAACCCTGATCTGAGTGATACAGATATAATGACCGACAAAAAAAGTTTAACAATTACTGGGATTCGAACCCATAACTCCCAGTTTCAAGGCATTGCCTCTTTATGGCTGTGTGTGACAGTCTTAAAAAACTCAATTTTCCTCCCCAAGTACCCTTCAGAATGCGTCTCCATCACACTAGAAACATTTTTTCCGGGGAAGAATGCCGGACCCCCCTAGTACTGATATCACAATCAGATTGTGCGCCCTCACCCCCCAATTGAAAATTTCTAGATCCGGCCCTGTTATATGCGTGTGTTTTTAGAAAGGATCCCTAGCCAAAACATTTTCAAATTAATTTCACATGTTTATTTCATTAAAATGTACAATATTCAGAGGCATTTAATTAATGGGCGTGATAAATATCGCTATCAACTTTTTTCTTCAAATATATGGATGAAGTACATACATGTTCTAGGGACTTAGATGGTTCACAAAAACGGGGTCGAATTCCATCAACAATCATTAGCGCAAAGTAATGCTTAAATACTTAAGGGCAAATTTCATTTTTATTTCTCTAATAAAATACCCCGATGTTTCATTTCTTAACAAATATTGATAGATATTAAGATAATATTTGATTTCAGGTCAGTCATGTTCTTGAATATTTTATAATTTTATTGGAATGGTTGAATGTGCGTCTACCTAATTAAGAATTTAAGTATTACTTAGCACTATATATTGTTGGTGAAATTCGAGCCTGGGACTCTATATAATGCCCCTGAACAAAATGAAGACAAAAATGATTTCCTTATAAATATCACCTCCCCCGGTATGAGGCTAATGTGTGTGCTGTTACTATTTATAGCAAACACCAGTCTCCACGTCACGTGATTTTTGAACAGTCAAAATGGCTGACGGAAACAAATGTATCATGTTTACCTGTAAAATAGTTTGTTATATTACTCTTTTCATCTGCTGAAAGCGTAGATAAATCTCGCCTGATAATAAGGAATAGACAAGCAGAATGACATCCGTGAAAGTCGCAGTACGGGTTCGTCCCCTAAATAAGAGGTGAACTAAAAAACTTTACCTTCGTTACTTTGGAGGAGGGTGGGGTAATGTTATGAACTACATACAAACTTAAGAGGAGGCTTGATATTTTCTAACGTTCGTTTTGCAAGGCGTTTTGTTAGATATATGTACTTAAGAAGTACAATTTAAATGCAAATTCCATCAAAGCAACTCCATTGGAAGAAGAATCTCTCTCTCTCTCTCTCTCTTATGTCCATGTCCAGTGAAAAATTGAAGTCCTACGTCTGATTATGGTTTGCCAATGTTTTCTCACATTTAGCAGACTTCACTGAGAGATAGAATAAATTCCCAAAATCTCTCCCCTGGATGTATCATGTACTGCATTTCAAGAAGAAGTATTGAAACCCTTTTTAGTTATTACCTTTGAAATTATCAAAAATATCATTTTCATACTTAAAATTTTTAATTAAAAGCCGATCAATTTGACATAAATTTCAGTAACATAGAGGAAAATAAAAGCACTATAACTATTTAAATACAGCAAGTATTCTCAGCTTTCAGACTGCATTAACTTATACCTTTAAAGATGGCTGCCAAAAAGAGTCTTATCAGTGCCTATGACATCACACGGGAACCATGTATAGACATCTCTTCATGTCTCAAGAGCTCCTCCAGTCTGGATTATTATGTATTTAATCTTTGTATCTGTGGTAAAGTCAATTTGTATTTGCGAGAAGTATAATTGTTCATTGTAAATTTTGGAAGGGTACAATTTTTATTGTACATTGCAGTGCATCTGCGTAAATGCAGTGCTATGTAATTCTATAAATGTATTTTTAATAAACAAAAATGAAACATGTTCTGTTCATTACGTAGCTGCTGTGGACTCATTCGTAAAACAAAAAGTGTGCAATGCTCCACATTTAAAGGGGATATAATTTTTGTCATAATTTGATCGCTAGCTAAATATTGAAACATTGGGGTCAAAATTATATATATGTATACAGTACTGTACTAAGGCTAAAGCGTATGAAGGTATTTAATTAGTTTTAAAAGTATAATTGATAAATCATCAGAATCTACATACTTAATTCAGAATTTGTGATTATAAACTTACAATTTGACTATTAATTTATGAAAACAAAAATAAATCAAATTGTAAGTATATTATATGAAACGGATATCCTCTTGTTTCACGCATGTTCGAAACTAAGATATTTCTAAGAAAAATTTATCTACAAGCAAGATATGCAAACAAAATGTTGCTGACATAATTCAATACAAGATGAATATTGAGAACAAAGTTAATAAATGATCAAAGATTTTGATGTCTGGGTTTGGTACCAGGTCCTTCGCTAACCAACTCATATGAGTCAAAGTATCAGTGGAAGTATCCATGATGGAAACAAAATCAAATAATTTCACAGGAGTTTATATTCAAATGATATGGTACCTAGAATGATTGCAATTAAAGCATTGTTTTCACACACGGAAAAAAAAAACTTAAGAAGACTGTTAAATGATGCAACTTTTGTGTAATTAGCACCTACCTATCATACAAGTAAATCATCAATTTTGTCGCAGCTGTGGCAGTCATAAAGGTGTTAAAAATATTATCCCGCAATCAAAGTTGTTGAAACAGCCAAAGGGCTTCAACTTATTCATGGTAAAAGAAACACAAAGCATTATGTACCAACTGCAAAAAAAAATTTTTGACACATTGAAAAATTCATAACATAAAGATACAACTCATACAATGTCATGGGTTTTTTTCTTAAGAATATATAGGGGGAAATGTTGGGACTCTCCTTTAGCTTCAACACAGCGAGAAATTTGACTCATCAATATTGACACTTAAGTGCTACTGTTCTTATTTATCTTTTTCTATTCTTTTTGCAACAGGGAGATAGACCTGGATTGCAAGTTCATCATTCAAATGAATGGAAAGAAAACATCCATCGTTAATAACAAGGTAATGATATTTATTTTCATATGTTAGCTCGACTTTTCGTAGAGTAATCACACAAGCATCAGCCTAATGTTTTAGTTAAGTGTTTGGGTTAAGTTGTTCATATCACATCACTTTTTCACTGAACCCTTTAAGTATTGCTTTGAAACTTGTCATACATGTTTGCAGTATTGCTTGTTTAGCATTTCATTATACAGAGATTTTTGTTTTGTCTTTTACTGCAAATATTTTGTTTTGTTTGCAAGCACTTAAATAGTCCAGCATGCTGTCTTATGAGCAGCTCTTGTTATAATATGGTTTCACAGAGTGAAATGGAAACAAAAAAAGAATCCAAAATGTTACGTTTTACAAAATGTTCAATATTTTTTCATATCGTTGATTTAATGCAGTGTAGCTGGAGTATTTATCAACTTCAGTGATAACTAGATAGTTTTTGTGTCACCTGCTGTAAGAAGAGGTTACACAAAGGGATCACTTTTCTGTCATCTGTCCTTCCGTCTGTCTATCTGTCACACTTTTTTCCGTCACACTTTTTTCCGTCACACTTCAGCAGGTGACACATGTGTTCCAGAGAACACTCCTGTTTAGTATTTGATTTTAGATATTGCGATGAATTTATATATACTTATATTTACTGTCCCTGGTGACCCAGTGGTTAGATCTTTCGCCTCGGGAGCGAGAGGTTGTGGGTTCAATCCCTGGCCGTGACATACCTAAATCGTAAAAAATGGTACTGGTGTAGCTCCCTTGCTTGATGCTCAGCATGTAAGGGTAGTTCTAGGACTGGTTGGCCTAGGGTCAGGATAATGTGACTTGGTGTGGTATCATTTGTTTATAATGATTGGTAGAAATTAGGAAATATAATTTTCTACTCTCCCTAGTTGATGTTGGTAAAGTCTTTGTTTCCTGACAAATAAACTCAGGAAAAGTAGGTCACATTACTCAGGAAAATGCTATTTTCTCTTTTGTGAAATTGGTTAAATATAGAATATGGAATCCCCAAAGTAGATACTTGTGGTACCATGTGATACATTCAGCACCAAGGTGTGTTCAACAGTTCAGGGTAGCGATTTCATTAGGTTCATTCTATGAAGTTTGTGCATGCACATAAAGTGAATGGGATCAGCCAAGTGACGGCAAATGAAAATAGAAAATCTAAATATAGGTTTTATAATTCTAAATATAGTTTCAATACCATCTGTGACAGTAACCAACATTTCATATAGTTGGGGGCTGCAATTTTTATCAAACAATACAGCAAATAATGATTTTAGTTTGTGTATGCAAAATCTTAATTTCGATGACTGGGCCTGAGTCAAGTTTTCAGATGCAGAATGTTCATGGTCTCCTCATGTTGAACATCAAGATGTGAATGCACTGAATAGGTGCAGTCGTAAAGCATTTTGCTGTACAGTCATATCCATACTCATATATCATTTGGGGGAAATATCAGGGAGTCTGTAATGCAGGCTCGGTTGGATCTGTTTGATGGAGATAAGACAATTATCCAGGCCACCCCAGGGTAGGAAACAACTGTAGTTGCAGTTTTGTGAATTATATTTTGTTAATATTACAGTATCACGGGTGATGAAGAACATACAAGCCCGTGAGTGTGGAACTATTGATGACGTTATTTGCTTAATTCCAATTATATTTCTGTCTGCAGACAACTGGTGTACCTAAATAACCTTTTTTGCATACCGGTTACCCCAATGAACCTGTAGGATACTTGAAATTAATCTCTGTTTTATAACAGACCATGAGCTGGTTAGAAGGACCACATGTGGGGTGGCGTTGTAACTCTAGTTTTATTGCAGCTACAAGAGTCCACCCTGGAAGGCATTTCTGAGACCACCCGAGAAGCAATGCGTGTCAAAGACTTCACATTTGACTTCTCCTTCTGGACAGTGGATCGGCAGGACAAAGAGAAATATCATGATCAGGAAATGGTGGGTTGGATGAAGTAATGGTGGTTTAATTGATTATTTATGAATTCATTTGTAGAATTTATGACTCTGACACTTACAGAATGTAATGAAGAGAAAAACTAGCTTGTTTGTTCCCATGGTTTGAGGGTAATAATGTTCCAATAATGTGGTTGCAACAAATATATCAAATGTCTTAAAAAGAAACATTCAATTAAGATTAACCATTAAAGTTCCATTATTATATAACCACATGTATTTCGTTTAATTCTTAAGAGCAATAAAAATTCTATAAAATTTAATCCGTTAGTATTACTAGCAGTTTGTTATACCGGTATGTTAAACCTTCATTTAGTGGCCAGTTCTTCTAAGTGGTCTCTTTCTATCGTTCCCTTGAATGACCGCTTAAGACAGGTTTGACTTTATTCAGAAGACTTTCTTTTAAATAAGTACTGTTTTTTGCTAGTAATGTAGTAAAATTACTTTTTTTATTATTTTGAATAATTTTCGGGCCTTTTAATTTACCCTTTAAGAATGCCGTTAAAGGCTTTAGCCTTGTTCCTTAATTGCTCTTCATTATCAATGAGCTCACCTCATCAGGAGATGTATAATAAGGTAGAGGATAAGAGTTAAGTTATGGAAAAGGGCATACGTAAATATTTCTGAAAATAAGTTGAATGTTACTTTTCATTGCTTTAAGAAATTGAAACTCAAGGAGCAGTTTTCTTTGTCCTCTATTTAGCACTTTCTTGTATCAACCCATTGCTTTGAGATTGTTTTTTTTATACCTTATTATCTGGTTTTAATTTAACTATCTTGTATGATACAATATTTGTGACCATGGAAATAGTAAAAGAAGCTGTCCCTGTCCCATTGCTCTCCAAATTAACCCTTAACCTCATGTAGACTCATTTTGACTCATTGATCAGGGACTCCTCAGTTTCTACAGTCTGCACAGCAAAAAGTTCTAAATTTGTACATGAATATTCATGAGGTAAAGAGTTAAAATATATTGTGGTACCCCCTCATCTGCACGAGTTTCCATCACTGTCACGTGCCGTGTTCTGCAGGTGTACAAGTGTCTGGGGGTGGATGTGATACAGTCTGGGTATGAGGGATACAACGCCTGTGTGTTCGCCTATGGACAGACAGGCTCCGGTAAAACATATACCATGATGGGCCCACCCGTAAGTAGTCTCTCTGTTGACATTGTCTTTGCTGTTATTTAATTTAAATTGTCTTTGTCTACTCCTTGTCTTCTCTTATCCATCTCATTTTTCATGGATGCTTCTGTGCCTTGTGTGGGGCCTCCATGGCCGATAGGGTGAAGTTGCTGACTTTAACACTCACTCAGCTCCTCACCGCATGGGTTCGAATCCCAGTAGGATCATTCGGATTTTCATGTGAGATAGCTTGCTTGCAGTAAGTCGGTGGTTCTACACGGATGCCTCTGTGCATTCGGGGTCTTCTTCCACCTGTAATTAGCTGGACGTTGCTATATGACTGAAATACTGTCAAGGCGACGGTAAACTCAAATAGTCAAGTCAAGTCAAGTCAAGTCATGTGCCTTTTCTGTCTGTCTTACTGGTCTGATGTATTGATCTTACTCATTCTTAAAGTGGTTATTACAAGTTTTGTTTGATCATTAAATGTTAAAGACACTTTGAAGGGTAATTAACAATCAAAATTATGAAATCAAGCCAAGTGGCCTGTGTTGATAAGTATCTGACATGTGAAGATTGACTTCCTTTAAAATGTCACTCTGTGTTGGAAGATTGTTTCCTTCACAAGAGATAGCTGTCAACTGTCACATTTTCATTAAGTAGACACTACATGTAGCATTCACATCAATTGTTATCAATACATGTACATTCTAGGTCTGCTGTTACTATTACTAATGATGACATGATTAAATTGTAGTACATGTATTTATATTTTATTCATCAGTGGTGTTTGCTGTTCATTGACAGAAAATTCTTAAGAAAAGTTTATATATTTCAGATATTGTGAACCATATTTTACAAAAAGACGTTATAAATGAATTTAAAAAAAAAAGAGAAATGTTTGCCATAACACTGACAATCTGCCAGTTCAAGTTTTGTGTCATCTGCTATAAGTAAAGGTGACAAATAGGGATTACATGTCCATCGTCTGTCTGTATGTCTGTCTGTCTGTCACATTTTTTCTGTCACACTTCTTTATTCAACAATAACTCCTGCTTCACTCATGCTATTGAAACAAAATTTCATTGATGGACAGAGCTTGTCAAAGGGTATTGGTCCATAAATCCTGCATCAATAATTTTTAGTTATTCCCCTTTTCTGTCTGTCTGCCACACTTTGTCACAATTTTTCCGTCACACTTATTTCAGCAAATGACACATGTGTTCCAAAAAACACTTCTTATTATTAGTCCCCTACTGGTGTTTACACCAGAGGGGACTATAGGTTTGCCCTCCGTCTGTCAGTCGTCTGTCTGTCCATCCATCTGTCCGGAAATCTGGATCTGCGATAACTCAAAAAAGGTTTAAGATAGTACTATGGAACTTGGTATATGAATAGATGGCAGTATGGAGATTCTGCACCAAAAATTCTGGTTGCTATGGTAATGGAAAAATGTTGCATGCAACACCAGTAACTTGTTCATACTAGATTGACCAAATTCATTTATCTTGTGGTGCATTTCAGGATGACCCTGGGTTGATACCTCGCATTTGCCAGGAGCTGTTCAACAGAATGACAGATGAAACCACAAGTTACAAAACAGAAGTGAGGTAGGACTCACGATGCTAAAAAAACATACCAAAAATGTTCATGTATTGTGTGCACTCATGAATAGAGTGCACTCTGAATTCTAGGTTCAAAAACTTGATAAAAATCCACTTCCCTTCTATAATGCGCACTCATTCCTCATATGCCGAGGAGGCCATCATTGTGTTTAGCCACGGGTGTTTTGCAGATATTCGATTGAACAACAGGTAACGAAAGTTATACTGCATCTGCAAGTCAGTCATGCAACGATTATTATTCATACCTTTAGTATCCACATTCAATTTGCATTTTTACAATGATGTTCATTATGGCTGATAGTTTGAGTACTAGTCTTTAAATGTTGACCCCATTGCTGTTTGTTTGTCGCAAGTCCTTTCCAATTGAAATTTGAGAAGGGGGCCTCCGTGGCCAAGAGGGAAAAGTCGCTGACATTAACACTCACTCAGCCCCCCACTGTGTGGGTTCAAATCCCGGCAGGGTTATTTGGATTTTCATGTGAGGAAGCCTTCCAGCTGGCTTGCGGTAGGTTGGTGGTTCTACCCAGATGCCTCCGTGCATTCGGGGTCTTCCTCCACCTGTAATTAGCTGGACGTCGCAATATGTCTGAAATATGTTGAAGCGACGGTAAATAGTCGAGTCTTGAAATTTGAAGTACACAGTTCTGTCCAAAATGAAACTAACTTGCCAGAATATCGACTGAATGTACTAAAAACAATAAACTGATTGTTTAATCAGAACATGATGGCAATCATCGTTAGTCTCAGTAATGACGATGCAAACATGGCATTTGGTGTATGTCTCAATAATTATTAAAAAAATGTAAGCATTTATTTCTCAATTACAGAAATCACGAACAGACAAATATTTTCTTGCAACTATATATGATAAAGCTTTAATACCGATTTAAAGTATGAAATACACTCATAAAGACATCGCTGATATGGCTTCTTAGAAGGTGGGTAAAGTTTGAAAACACTACGAAAAAACTAAATTCTCGTGAATTGTGCGCACCCTTTTCTGAAATGGAAATGGTAGTCATAGAAATGCGCACAATACATGAGCATTTACGGTAATCAGTATTATACTAAATTAAGCACAGTTCCGTTACCAGGTTCTTCATTATAATGCAAGTGCTATATAACTTATTTCAAACCATAGACCCAATGGTTTAAACCTTTACCTCATGAATATTCATGTATAAATATATGACTTGACGAATATGATTTGACTGAACTTAAAATGGTAAATGAAACAATGGAGTTTTCTTTGCCATGCAGTCTATGTAGAATCTGAGCTTCAGTATTAAATGAGCAAATCCTGAATCAGGAGATCCTGATCAGACAGATCCTGAAAGGAGGTCTGCTCTGTTTGTCAAAATGAGGTTATATGAAATAAAGGGTTCATTTGTTACTTGTTTTTATATTCTCATAATGTGATCAAGTGTAACCTGCTATTTAGGATTGGATCAGAAACTCTATATTATAACTGTATGATTTTACACTGCTTTTGGTGTGGTAGAACTGTAAATATTGAAACCATAATTCATTGAGTATGTTTGAGATATGCTTAGGTTGAGGCCCTGTTCACACTGCTCTGTGATATTAGAAAGTTTGCGGAAAAGTGTTCTCATTTCTTTATTTTAGATGGAAGCTTTATAAAATTGCCCTATAATGCAAGGCATTATATTGTCATTTCATTTTGCAAAAATTATATCAGCACCCCTCTCGTGTAATAGAATATAGTTTCTGTAGTAACGTCATCATCATCTTCCCAGACCAAAATCTGGTCGCATTGATATCCCTGAATTATTGACAGAACGGACTGTAGTAATGGGACTGTCTTCAACATAATTCATGACCAGCTTATTATAATATGCAAAATGTATGTGCCTGTTTGTGTATTTTAAATAGGATGAAGCAGTGTTCTTCATACATGTACGTTGTGAATACATATGAATGCTGATGTTGACATCATTTTTGTGCTGGGCCAGGATTCATTTGATGATGTTACTATGTTTACAACTGTATGGCTTGTATGCAAGTAATTGTATTATATTTTACTGGTCTGAATTTTCAGATATCACAATCGTTTAATAAAGAAATTTTAGCATTTTTCCGTGAACTTTGTGAACACCCCTCGTATTAGACCAAGACTAATGCTGACCTGGCAGTCGTTTCTACTATGTTGTCATTACGATATACAGGAATAAATTATATTTTTAGACAGACCTAGAAAAATGTATAAAACTGATGCCTGTAAGCTGGTGCTAACTAAATAACCAAAAGTATGCTTCTAGTTTGATTTGTGGCAATGTCTATATTATAATCAGGGTCATTCAATCATGTTTTCAGTTTTTACCCAATTTCAAAGATGAAAGCACCATATGATGATTTAAACAGCCTATAGTTAACTTGTAGGTCCCACCTAAGCCAGATCATGTCTGTATGTGAATGGGGTGTAATGAGTTCAAAGTTTAAGCCCCTAGCTTTTAATTTCCAGCTATCTTGAGATTTACAATGAGAAGGTACGGGACCTGTTGAAAACCACAGAAGGATCTCATATTGTACACAATCTAAGGGTACGAGAGCATCCCAAGGAGGGACCTTACGTTCAAGGTAATTTGTTAAGACAGTGTAAGTTATACTATTATCCCTATTATATGAAATATTTGATAGTAATTACTGTTGTTTTAATTTTTTTTATTGTTAAATGTTGCTGTATTACTGAAATACTGTAACAGGGATAGTGCTGTAAACTCCAAAACAACTACATGTATAACGACAAGACTGTCTAAGGCATTGTGTGTAGCTCTTGCTCAAGACCTTGCACCAATAATATTTAGTGCTAAGGAATACTTAAATTCTTAAATTAGGTATAAACTCATTCACCATATTCCTGTTTTTACAAAATGTTCCAGTACATGTCTAAGGTATCATAAATTATAACCTGAATAACCTATAGTATCTGTTAAGAAATGAAGTATTTGGATGGTGTTTATTAGAAAAAATAAGAATGTATGGTGGTGGATGTAGCACCTGATCTATTTTAGTTTTACTAAAATGTTCAGTACACAATTACACTTTTTATTACAGGGCCATTCGTGTACAATGTATACAATTATGCTTTTTATACCCCCACAAAAGAAGTTAGAAAAGGGGTATACAGGAGTCGGTTTGTCGGTCTGTCTGTCCATCCCAAAAACTTGTGACCCGAACTTCTACATTTCTTAACCAATTTGATTCAAATTTTGTGTGTGCATTGATAATCAGGTGGAGATGTGTGTGACATAAATTTCATTTGAGTTGTCTCAAGGATTATAGAGTTATTTGCCCCTGATTTGACTCTAAATATTTGTGACCAGAACTTCTTCTACATTTCTTAACCAATTTGATTCAAATTTTGTGTGTGCATTGATAATCAGGTGGAGAGGTGTATGACATAAATTTCACTGAGTTGCCTAGAGGATTACAGAGTTATTGCCCCTGAT